>BLSH010486990.1:48139-78917 GCA_018402905.1 Glandirana rugosa | reverse complement strand
TAAAAAAAAAAGGAAAAAATAAAAATTATTTAAACGTTTCTAAAGTTTGTTTGAAGAAAGTGTAACGGTAATACCCAATAACAAACATCTTAAAACTCCTTATAATACTTAATACTTTTTTACTACTGTAGGAAGAATAGTTGGATACTACCGTAACCAACAATCCTTCGGTAGTTGCCCGGGTGTACCACGGGTCCTAACATTACGACGTGTTATTTTTGGACTCCGAAACACATCGTTGTTTTCCGTCCGAACTGGGTGGTCGGTTACCATGAGGCATTGCAAAGGCTGATAGCTACACGCATGACTCCCATAGGCAGAGGCATGATGGGATTTGTAGTTCTGCAACAGCTGGAGGGCCGCCAGTTTGACACCCCTGCACTATGGGGTTAGCAGGCTGAGGCACCCTGGGGTGCCTTTTGGGTTTTTCAGGGGTGCCTTGGCAAAATGCCTAATAATTGCCCAAAAATTGTCAAATTGGCTGGTGGGTCAAGCCTGCCTTTTGTTGCTACACAAAGCCTCAGGTTTTTATTGTGCAGCATTACAATCCTGGGCACCATGTGGGCCCGTTGATGGCTTCCTAACAACCAATGCCATCATAGGTTGATAAGAAGGATGTCATCATTTTTTCATAATTCATAATATTCCTCAAAATTCTACAAACAATAACCCATAATGGCAATGTGAAAGAAGTTTGTTTGAAATCTTTGCAAATTTATTAAAAATAAAAAAGGAAAAAAAAAATCACATGTGCATACGTATTCACAGCCTTTGCCGTGACACTCAAAACTGAGCTCAGGAGCATCCTGTTCCAATGATCGTCCATGAGATGTTTCTACAACTTGATTGGAGTCCACCTGTGGTAAATTCAGTTGATTAGACAAGACTTGGAAAGGCACACACCTGTCTATATAAGGTCCCACAGTTAACAGTGCATGTCAGAGCGCAAACCAAGCCATGAAGTCCAAGGAATTGTCTTTAGATTTCAGAGACAGGATTGTATCCAGGCACAGACCCTGGAAGGGTACATAAAAAAATCTGCAGCATTGAAGGTCCCAGTGAGCACAGTTGCCTCCATCATCCATAAATGGAAGAAGTTTGGAACCACCAGGACTCTTCCTAGAGCAGGCCATTGGGCCAAACTGAGTGATCGGGGGAGAAGGACCTTAGTCAGGGAGGTGACCAAGAACCCGATAGTCACTCTGACAGAGCTCCAGCGTTTCTCTGTGGAGAGAGGAGAACCTTCCAGAAGAACAACCATCTCTGCAGCACTCCACCAATCAGTGGCCAGATGGCCAGATGGAAGACACTCCTCAGTAAAAGGCACATGAAAGCCCACCTGAAGTTTGCAGAAGGGCACCTGAAGGACTCTCAGACCATGAGAAACAAAATCCTCTGCTCTGATGAAACAAAGATTGAACTCTTTGGTCTGAATGGCAGGCTTCATGCCAGGAGGAAACCAGGCACCGCTCATCACCTGGCCAATACCATCCCTAACAATGAAGCATGGTGGTGGCATCATCATGCTGTGGGGATGTTTTTCAGCAGCAGGAACTGGGAGACTTGTCAGGATCGAGGAAAAGATTTATGCAGCAATGTACAGAGACATCCTTGATGAAAACCTGTCCCAGATTGCTCTGGACCTCAGACTGGGGCGAAGGTTCATCTTCCAACAGGACAACGACGCTAAGCACACAGCCAAGATAACAATGGAGTGGCTATGGGACAAATCTGTGAATGCCCTTGAGTGGCCCAGCCAGAGCCCAGACTTGAACCCAATTGAACATCTCTGGAGAGATCTGAAAATGGCTGTGCACCAACGCTCCCCATCCAACCTGATGGGGCTTGAGATGTCCTGCAAAGAAGAATGGGAGAAATTGCCCAAAAATAGGTGTGTCAAGCTTGTAGCATCATACTCAAAAAGAATTGGGGCTGCAATTGGTGCCAAAGGTGCTTTTACAAAGTATTGAGCAAAGCATGTGAATACTTATGTACATGGGATTTTTTTCTTTTTTTATTTGCAATAAATTTGCAAAGATGTTCACGTTGTCATTATGGGGGTATTGTTTGTAGAATTTTGAGGAAAATAATGAATTTAATCCATTTTGGAATAAGGCTGTAACATAAAATGTGGAAAAAGTGAAGCGCTGTGAATACTTTCCGGATGCACTGTACAATAAACTGCTTTCTGAATACCTATTTTTTTACAATTTTCTTTGCGGTCATGTGACCATAAATCTGATTTGTGCACTGTTAAAGCTTGACAACAGTGTAAAATTCCCCATAGCAGTGACGTTATTCCTCCAACACCCTTAGCTCCCAGCCTTGTCAAGGTGTGGCCAATAGGGAAAAGGGGAGTAAGCCTGGGAGTCGGGGCTTTGTGACCACTTATAAAAACTTAAAAACCAAATATTCATAAAGTGATTTATTGGAAAATTGATTGATTGGATCACATAAAAGAAGAAGCATAATTTAACAGATAAGCTATTGCGATGCCTTTCCCTCTACTTTATTTTTGTATATGGGGCAAGGGACAGTAAATTGCTTTTGTTCAGAAAGGCTGGGCAGGCGTGATAACTGAAATTTCTGTAAAATTTCTATGCTACATAGGCTAAGGCCCCTTTCACACGGGGCGGCTTCTGCTTTGATCAGCAGGGGATTTGTCCACTGAAACCTCGCTGATCAGAGTGGGCGGATGACAGAGTGGACACTGACGCCGATGGGCATCCCGATGTAAATGGACTCCACTGTATGTTTACACCCAACTGCCATGTGATTGGCCTAGACAGAGGAGGCTGGATCCACTTCTGTTTTTCTTTTAGCAGACTGGATTGGATTGGAAGTAGGGAGGTGTAAATGGATACAAGCCCATTTACACCCATATGGTCATGCAAAGGGGGCTTAAGAAAAAAAAAAGCAAGTTTGTAAAAATATATCATTTACACACAATGTTTTTTAAAATCTGTAAACCCATTTAAGGTGGCGCCACAGTAAATATTTAGCTGCAGCCTACAACACACTCTAGACTCAAAGGTTCAATTAAAAGCAACCAGAAATGCCCCAAATAAAGCAGAATTAAACTCAGTCAATCAACATGAACTATTTTTAATCTCTATGCTGCTTGTAAATAGATAGGAAGGTATATTATATTTGCTTGTTTCTCCCATTTCTTAAGTTGATTCCTGGTTTCTGGTCTAGGCAAAAATGATGTCATACACTCAATGGCTACTTTTTTAGGTACTTTCCCCTTGACTAAGCTCCGGGGGGACAGAGTGAAACACGTTGGGGGCGTGGCCTGATTGGAGTCTAGGCTGAAGTTGCCACTCTATTCACCTCACTTCCAGGGGCTACCCCTTTCTTCTTTGTACTTTATTAGGTACACCTTGCTAGTACCGGGTTGGACCCCCCTTTGCCTTCAGAAATACCTTAATTCTTTGTGGCATAGATTCAACAAGGTGTAGAAAACATTCGTCAGAGCTTTTGGTCTGTAGTGACATGACAGCATCACGCAGTTGCTGCAGATTTGTCGGTTGCACATCCATGATGCGAATCACACGTTCCACCACATCCCAAAGGTGCTCTATTGGACTGAGATATGGTGACCGTGGAGGCCATTGGAGTACAATGATCTCATTGTCATGTTCATGAAACATGTTTTAGATTATTTGAGCTTTGTGACATAATGCATTATCCTGCTGGAAGTAGCCATCAGAAGATGAGAACGCTGTAGACATAAAGGGATGGACATGGTCAGTAACAATACTCAGGTAGGCCGTGGTGTTTAAACCATGCTCAATTGGTACTAAGGGGTCCAAAGTGTGCCAAGAAAATATCCTCCACACCATTACACCACCACCACCAGCCTGAACCGTTTATACAAGGCAGGATGGATCCATGCTTACATGTTGTTTACGCCAAATTCTGACCCTACCATCTGTTCCTGTTCAATCCAAGTTTATTGAAAAAAAATTAGGGTCAGATGACTCTACCATCTGAATGTCGCAGCTGAAACTGAGACTCATCAGACCAGGCAACGCTTTACAATCTTCTATTGTCCAATTTTGGTAAACCTTTGTGAATTATAGCCCCAGTTTCCTGTTGACAGGAGTGGTACCCGGTGTGGCCTTCTGCTGCTATAGCCCATCTTCTTCAAGGTTCGATGTGCTGTGCATTTAGAAATGGTATTCTGCATACCTTGGTTTTAATGAGTGGTTATTTGCGTTACTGTTGCCTTTCTATCATCTCGAACCAGTCTGCCCATTCTCCTCTGACCTCAACAAGGCATTTTTGTCCACATGACTGCCACTCACTGGATATTTTCCTTTTTTTCGGACCATTCTCTGTAAACCCTAGAGATGATTGTGTGTGAAAATCCCAGTAATACAGCCATTTTTGAAATACTCAGACCAGCCTGTCTGGCACCAACAACCATGCCACGTTCAAAGTCACTTAAATCCCCTTTCTTCCCCATTCTGATGCTCAGTTTGAACTTTAGCAAGTCATCTTCACCACGTCTAGATGCCAAAATACATTGAGTTGCTGCCATGTGATTGGCTGATTAGCAATTTGTGTTACCAAGGAATTGAACAGGTGTACCTAATAAAGTTGCCAGTGAGTGTACATCCCAGGAGTCTTCATGGGCATATTTTTTCTTTCATCTGAAGGAGGGGAGGAGGAGGGGCTTTCTCAGCTAAGCACACCTTCCTACATGCATATATGAATTGGATTCCAGGAATTAAATTCTATATGAATCATCTGCCCTTACTCAAGATGGCCACTGCTAGAAATGTTAGGCGGTTGTTTTTCATTGTGACTTCTCAACAAAATAAAGCATGGCGACATGGATGGGTGAGTGAGTTTGCTTTGAGCATTAAAAATGTATTAAATGGGCAGCACAGTGGTGTAGTGGATAGCACTTCCGCATCCTTTCCCAACCACGATACTACCTGCCAGGAGTTTGCATGATCTCCCTGTGCCTGTGTGGGTTTCCTCCCACACTCCAAAGACATGCTGGTAGGTTAATTAAATCCTGTCTAAATTGTCCCTAGTATATGTATGAATGTGAGTTAGGGACCTTAGATTGTAAGCTCCTTGAGGGTAGGGACTGATGTGAATGTACAATGTATATGTAAAGCGATGCGTAAATTGATGGCGCTATATAAGTACCTGAAATAAATAAATAAAAATAAATGAAATAAATAGTGTTTTTCGGTTTGTGGTGCTCAGGTACAGTTTAGTTTTGCTTTTAGCCTCAGGTTTAAAAATATCCTGATCTTGTTAACATAAGGTAAACACAGGTAAAATATGCATTCTATTTATTTTTCCTATTCAACAATGCCATGTAGTGTCATATATCGCAACATTCAAGCACCTCCTAAAAATCCATTATTCTGTAGTCTGTGGAAACAGGTCAGAGATGTCTCAGAGTAGAGAATCACAGAGATCCCCTGGATTAGTAAGACTTCCAGACGCCCACACACCTGAGCCAACAGCGGCATTGCCAGTACAATGCTCCCGTAGTGAGCACAGTATCCACTCCTTATCATGACTTAATGACATACTTCATATTCAAACGCCTCTGTAGCATAGAGAGAACAGGAGGAAGAATTCACTGCTCTCTACGCACCCCCATCTATCAATCACTCCAAAAATAAATGGATTCTCAGAGCCTCAGATAGCACATAACTTTAGCAACTGGCAAAAGTCCCATACTGAGCTACATCCCACACAGATTTATGGAAAGTAAACCTTTTCAGAAAGATAAAGTCTGTCTATCTAACATCCAAATTATTTTTATCTCCAACATATCTTCTTTTTTTGCTAGGGCCGTCAACATGCCATGTTATATGTACACAGTTAGATTTATCAGCAACAGCAGAAACTGATTAATCCCAAGTAGAGACAGCAGAAACTGATTAATCCCAAGTAGAGACAGAAACCAGAAGGTGGTGTAATATGGTAGTTTGCAACCTATTACATGTTACGGGCAACTTTAGTCCTAAAGGCCCGTACACATGGTCCGATTATCGGTCAACAACGGTTGTCCAACAGCCTGTTGGCCTAAAATCCGATCGTGTGTACGCACGATTCAACAGCTGATTTCCAACTGTCGTCCAACTTCTGAGACTAGAAAACTTGTGTTGGCCAACAAGGCGTTGGCCGATGGTTGGCTCGTGTGTAAAGAAGTTGGCCTACAAAAAGTTGGAAGTGCAAGCTCGCATGCTCGGAATCCAGGAACTGTCCGGTCGTGTAAACCTGTGTTCGTAACTCACAAATCACATTCACCTGAACGTCCTCGTTATACGCTCATAACACGTCACTACGTTCGGCTTTGTTGGCTTTTCTAAAGTCTCAGGGCTCAGAGGTTTCCTGAAGTCTGATAGCTGCAGCCCTGTTAACTGTCTGGCCTTGCACACTATTTATCAGGTCCAGGGACTATTGCGTTAACAAAGCCACATGGATATGATTAGTTAAGCAACTATGGTGTACGTTTATGAAGCAGTAAAAAAAATCCTATCCCCGGACGACGTCATTTCTGACGAAACGTAGGGAGGACACGCTGACATCACCTGTGTTCGTGTGATAGCCGGCTTGAATTACACGCTGGTACACTGATACATGCTGCCAAACAATTTACCTTTGTGAGTACCATGTATCTTTTTATTGAATAAACCTATCATACTGTGCTTCACTATTGGGGCTCTTTCTGCTTTTTCCTGCTTCTATGGTCCGTCATGGTAATGGCATAATATTACAAGAATATATGGAGGAGTTGCCCCCTAGAGGATGTACCATCTTATTACATCGATGTTTCATCTGTCTGCTACTGAGGAAATGGTGATGCTGTGTCCCTAGGGCTGTGGAGACCTGTGGAATAAGTGATCCAGATATTATATTATATGCCTGGCTCCCAGCTAGGTCTGGTGAGCCTTTCTTTTGTCCGGTGGCGGATTCACAAACATATGATGTGCACTGGGTGTTTCTGACTGATTAGTCACCCTGTCATTTATGAGGACTCTTATATTAATATCAATTTTCATCGTTTAAACTTTGCAATATATATTGTCTATAGCGCGGCTTTATATATACCTATTGATTTTTTTTGTTTAATGGCATCAATACTTTTAAAACACATTATCTTTTTTAATATACCCAGAGATAACAAACTTAGCAAATATGGCCTCTCAACCTTGCCTTTTATTTCTAGCCCAGGGCAAGTTCTTTGGGAGGCAAAAGCACTGATTGCCTTCTTGTGCAAAGAAGTATACAGTGGGGGAAATAATTACTTGATCCCCTGCAGATTTTGTAAGTTTGCCCACTTACAAAGGAATGAAGGGTCTATAATTTTTATCACAGGTGTATTTTAACCACTTGCCAACCGGCTGCTGTCATTATACGGCGTCAGGTTGGCCCGTTCCCGCAAATCGCCGTAGCTGTACAGCGGCCACGGGAACATGTGGTCTGGCTCACTGGCTAGCGGGGGAGCCAATTAGCGGGTAGAGCAGACTCGATGTCCGCTGGCCACCCGTAACTGCTCCCGAGAGAGGCAGAACTAGGATCTGTGAGTGTAAACAAAGCAGATCCCATTCTGACAGGGGAGAGGAAAATGATTGTCTGTTCCTAGTGATAGGGAACAACAATCTCTCTCCTTCTCCAGTCAGCCCAGTCCCCATACAGTTAGAAACACCACAGAGGGAACACATTTAACCCCTTGATCACAACTAGTGTTAACCCCCTTCCCTGCCAGTGACATTTACACAGTAATCAGTGGCTATTTTTAGCACTGATCCCAAAAAAGTGTCAACAGTGTCCGATCTGTCCGCCGCAAAAATCGCAGATCGCCGTCATTACTAGTAAAAAATAATAAAAATGCCATAAATCTATTCCCATAGTTTGTAGACACTATAACTTTTTGAGCAAACCAATCAATATACGCTTTTTGCATTTTTTTTTACCAAAAATGTGTAGAAGAATACATATCAGCCTAAACTGAGGAAGACATTTTTTTTTTTTACTTTTTTTATTATAGCAAAAAGTAAAAAATTTTGTTTTTTCAAAATTTTTGCTGTTTTTTGTTCATAGCGCAAAAAATAAAAACCGCAGAGGTGATCAAATACCACCAAAAGAAAGCTCTACTTGTGGGAAAAAAGGACATGAATTTTGTTTGGGTACAATGTCGCACGACCGCGCAATTGTCAGTTAAAGTGACGCAGTGCCGTATCACAAAAAGTGCCCTGGTCAGGAAGGGGGTAAATCCTTCCGGGGCTGAAGTGGTTAAATAGAGACAGAATATCAACCACAAATCCAGAAAAAAACATGATACAAATACTGTAAATTGAGTTGCAATTCAGTGAGTAAAATAAGTATTTAATCCCCAAGAAAAACATGACTTAGTACTTGGTGGAGAAACACCCTTGTTGGCAAGCACAGAGGTAAGATGTTTTTTGTAGTTGGTTACCAGGTTTGCACACATCTCAGAAGGGATTTTTTTACTCTTTTTTACAGATCTTCTCTAAATCCTTAAAGCAGAGGTCCGCTCACCCCTGCAAAAATGAAAAGCCAGCAGCTGCACATACTGTAGCTGCTGACTTTTAATAATAGGACACTTACCTGTCCTGGAGTCCAGCGATGTCAGCACCACAGCTGATGTTTCCATCAGCTGTCGGGTGCTGCTGCCGCCATTGCCGGTAAGGGAACCCAGTAGTGAAGTGTTACAGCTTCACACCCGGCCCCTACTACGCATGCACAAAGCACCTCTGCACTCTGCTACTGGCCCAGCAGTGGGGGAAGGAGAAGGGAGCCGAGCTGCTGATGTAATTTGCCGCGGCCTGGTCTCCCAGAAGTGGGGACAGGATACCTGTCAAAGACAGGTATCCGCTTCCCCCTCACCCCCAAAAGGTGCCAAATGTGACACCGAAGTTCCAATTGTGGGTGGAACTCCGCTTTAAGGTTTATTGGCTGTTGCTTGGCAACTCAAAGTTTCAGCTCCCTCCATAAATTTTCTATAGGATTAAGGTCTGGATACTGTCTAGGCCACTCTATGTCCTTAATGTGCTTCTTCTTGAGCCACTCCGTTGCCTTGGTGGTATTTTTTGGGTCATTGTCATGCTGAAAGACCCATCCATGACCCATCTTCAGTGTTCTGGCTGAGGGAAGAAGGTTCTCATCCAAGATTTTAAAATACATGGCCCCGTCCATTGGCTCCTCAATGTGGCAAAGTCGTTCTGTACCTTTAGCAGAAAAACAGCCCCAAAGCATGTTTCCACCTTCGTGCTTAACTGTAGGGATGGTGTTCTTAGGGTCACAGTCAGCATTTTTCTTCCTCCAAACATGGCGAGTCCCCCCTCCTCAAGAAGGCATATGTACAGTCATGTCAATGAACGACTAAATGATTCAGAGGAGGATTGGGAGAAAGTGTTTTGGTCAGATGACACCAAAATGGAGCTCTTTGGCATTAACTCGACTCGCCGTGTTTGGAGGAAGAAAAATGTTGACCATTTTGTATAGTGATGAGAAAATACGAAGGAGCAGAACCGCTGGCAACAAAAGTGAGTACACCCCTAAGTGAAAATGTCCAAATTGGGCCCAATTAGCCAATTTCCCTCCCCAATGTCATGTGACTCGTTAGTGTTACAACGTCTTAGGTGTGAATGGGGAGCAGGTGTTGTAAAATTTGGTATTAACATTCTCACTCTCTCATACTGGTCACTGGGAGTTCAACATGGCACCTCATGGCAAAGAACTCTCTGAGGATCTGCAAAAAATAATTGTTGCTCTACATAAAGATGGCCTAGGCTATAAGAAGATTGCCAAGACCCTGAAACTGAGCTGCAGCACGGTGGCCAAGACCATACAGCGGTTTAACAGGACAGGTTCACTCAGAACAGGCCTCGCCAAGGTCAACCAAAGAAGTTGAGTGCACGTAGTCAGCGTCATATCTAGAGGTTTCTTTAGAAAATAGACGCATTGCTGCAGAGGTTGAAAAGGTGGGGGGTCAGCTTGTCAGTGCTCAGACCAGCGGTTTAACAGGACAGGTTCTATTTAGAACAGGCCTCGCCATCGTCGACCAAAGAAGTTGAGTGCACATGCTCAGCGTCATATCCAGAGGTTGTCTTTGGGAAATAGACGTATGAGTGCTGCCAGCATTGCTGCAGAGGTTGAAAGGGTGGGGGGTCAGCCTGTTAGTGCTCAGACCATACGCCCGCACATTTCATCAAATTAGTCTGCATGGCTGTTGTCCAAGAAGGAAGCCTCTTCTAAAGATGATGCACAAGGAAGTCCACAAACAGTTTGCTAAAGACAAGCAGACTAAGGACATGGAATACTGGAACCATGTCCTGTGGTCTGATGAGACCAAGATAAATTTATTTGGTTCACATGGTGTCAAGCGTGTGTGGCAGCAATCAGATGAGGAGTAAAAAAGACAAGCTTTTCTTGCCTACATTCAAGCATGGTGGTGGGAGTGTCATGGTCTGGGGCTGCATGAGTGCCGCCGACACCGGGGAGCTACAGTTCATAGAGGGAACCATGAATGCCAACATGTACTGTGACATATTGAAGCAGAGCATGATCCTCTCCCTTCAGAGACTGGGCCGCAGGGCAGTATTCCAACTTGATAACGACCCCAAACACACCTCCAAGATGACTACTGCCTTGCTGAAGAAGCAGAGTGGGTAAAGGTGAAGCATGCCTCCAGACCTAAACCCTATTAAGCATCTGTGGGGCATCCTCAAATGGAAGGTGAGGAGCGCAAGGTCTCTAACATTCCCCAGCTCCATGATGTCATCATGGAGGAGTGGATGAGGACTCCAGTGGCAACCTGTGAAGCTCTGGTGAACTCCATGGCCAAGAGGGTTAAGGCAGTGCTGGAAAATAAAGGTGGCCACACAAAATATTGACACTTTTGGGCCCAACTTGGACATTTTCACTTAGGGGTGTACTACTTTTGTTTGCCAGCGGTTTAGACATTAATGGCTGTGTGTTGAGTTATTTTGAGGAGACCGCAAATTTACACTGTTATACAAGCTGTACACTCACTACTTTACATTGTAGCAAAGTGTCATTTCTTCAGTGTTGTCACATGAAAAGATAGAATAAAATATCTACAAAAATGTGAGGGGTGTACTCACCTTTTTGAGATATTGTATATGCTCTATCTATGGGGACCAGTTTTTTTTTAAATAGCAGTGGAAATGGATGCAAGTGTCAAATTTATTAAATACCAATTCATCTTTTGTCCACAGCAATGTATTAATGAGATGAAACTTATTTAAAACTAGAAAGCAGGCAATGCCACTAAAGCACATGTTGTATATGCAATATAATCAATACCTGGCCGCTGCCCATGGCTGGTGAACCATGGTTAACCATGGGGGGGGGGGGGGGGGGGTTGCTGCCTTCATCAGAGCTGGTAGCTGTGTTTGTAATCTTATTTTAATAAAAATAACAAATTGCCGTGGGATTCCTATATGATGCTTTTGCACTTGGGCTCTTGTTTATATGCGTCATATACCTGTTTCAGTGTCTTCATATAATCTAATCTGCCTATCGAAGCTATGGCAACTGAAACCAGCACAATATGTTACTAACCAAAAATGATTCACTAAAATGATTTCTAAAGTCAATTTTTTTTCCCACTTTGGATTGAGTAGTCGATGGTAAAACCCCCTCCATGGAAGTAAAAATAATTATTTATAAAGAGAAAAAAAGAAAAGAAAAAAAAAGTATCTGACTCTTATACAGCAATTGTTTAACAACAAAGTTTTATTACAAAAGTAGAAAATGATAGACAGAGAACACAAGTTAAATACAATGGTACAGTATGTTGGCCATTAATAGTATACTATTGTTCTTAACCTGTGTTCTGTGTCTTTATTTTCCAATTTTGTAATTAAAATTTGTTTGTTAAATGTTAGCTGCATAAGAGTCAGATACGTTATTTTTTTTTCTTTATAAATAATTATTTGAACTTCCGTGGAAACCCTGTGAAAGTAGATATTTATGCAGTAGTGGTGTCTTGAAGCCTTCTACTATGGGCTCCGAATATCTTCTTATTTTTTGACTAATCTTGCAAGGTGTAGGGCTTGGAAGTCTATTCACTAGTTTGGTTGTTGTTCTTAAAGCAGAACCACACTACACTGCATCTGAGCACCACAAACCAAAAACGCTATTTAATTCATGTTTAGTATTCAAAGCAAACTTCCCAGTCCATCCATGTCTCCATGCATTATTTTGCATAGAAACCACATAAGGCGTTTTTTGACGCTGGCGTTTTCTGGCGTTTTTTGCAGCTCTCCATGTTATTCAATGGCCCCAGAAAAAAGGCCAGCATTTTTGAGCTGCAGAGGGCGTCGGCGTTAGTGAGCTGTAACTAGAACCCACGGCCAGCGCGTTCTGAGGCTGTAACGTTTTGCCGTTTTTTGACGCCACAAAACGCTCACTAACGCCATACCGGCGTTAACCGACGTTTTTTGACGCCAATGTTTTTCAGGTTGAAAAATAGCAGAGGGCTGATTTTTTTTTTAAAAACTCCTATTGACACCGACGCTCACTAAAGCTCACTAACACCAAGGCATAATGGCAAAAAACGCTGATTTTTTTCCCCTGACATCAGGCCCGATATTTTGTTTATTTTTTAAGATACGCCCGTGTGTATAAGGCCTTAAAATCACCCCTTGGCATTTCTGGCTGTGGTCATCTTGAGTAAGGGCAGATGATCCATGTAGCATTAACGTCTTGGAATCCATCTGCCCTTAGCTCATGTATGCAGGCAGCCTCTCCTCCCCTCCTGAAGACTCCTGGGATATATGACATTATTTGCCTAGGCGTTGTAACCAGGAAGTAACCAAATAAATGTAAAAAAAAAAAAACTGTTTAAATTGAGTAAATATGATAAACTTTCCTATCTATTTACTAATGCTAGCAGCATAGGGATTAAAAATAGTAAATGTTTTGTTTTGAGAGTGAGAGTAAAGTTCCACTTTAAGTGTAATATGACCCATTTTTACACACGTTCACCTGTGAAAACCTTGGGAATGAGAATGATGAATCAAGCAAATATTAGAAGGAATCCTATTCCAGAAAATGTTGGCAGTGAACCATTTCATTTATTACATTTCACTGAATAGAATATTACTAGAACATGGGAAATCTACTGCATTGTGTTGAAATGCTTCCATGCACAAGGACTTTAATATTTAGTGAACATGAATGTAAGCTGTTTGGGTCTTCCGTCTGCAAAAATGCAAGAAAAAAGTAACCTCTCCGTTTATCTGAGTCATTGAACTGAATAATTGGCTATGGCATGTATTTGAATAAATGGCCTTTGAGACTCTATCATATTAAGTTACTTACAAATGTCAATCCTCTAAATCCATGTATAGAAATGCATCACTTTTTACACCTACTGCAAAAAATAAAATGTGAAGTTATGATCCTTTACAAAAATGATGTGTGCGCTGTGAACTATTATATGATACATTTCTACTATAGAAATCTACCAAAATTATAGTGAAACTCCAGGCAATCATTTATAAACACCAATTCATCCAGTACATATGTACTTTATATATAACTACACTCTGTACCTAAATCTTTCTCGTTATCAACCTACTGCAGTTACCTGCACAGCAGCACTTAAAGAAACCCTGTTGTTACAATATAAAAGAATAATACATAGCCTCCCTGTAAAAGAACTGTTTAAATATTTGCCTTTGCAGTAGGCAGTGACATAAAGTGGTATTAAATCCAAAACTGAACCCCCTGAGGAAGTCACGGTACCAGAGACGCAACGCTTTGGATGGAGCCAGTGCCGGTATTGGAACCAAAGACCAAGAGTGTGGTGATAAGTAGGCTACTGGCCATTCTAGTACAAAGCCCAGTTGTTTTATTTACATGTGAGTGCAATGATGGAATTTTAATAAATATATTACCAACATATTGTGTTGTGCTATGAGTGTCGCTATTCTATATTTGAGCTACTCGGTGAGTGGAGAGAGCAAAAGTCGGCCTCTTAAAGAGACCGCTGCATGCAACGTGAGCACTAACATTCTGATTGTTGATCCACAAGGAGCCTCTGACGGACCGTCCAGCACTCAACTTGGCTGCTTCCGTCAGTATACAGCTTCCCCCAGTCTAGAACCAGGAACCAGGTATTATAGCTGAGCACTTAAGAACTAGATGACACTAGCTTAGGTGCAAATGGAACTGGAACTGACTTTATTGTAAATTCACACAGAATATATACTATGCACAATCAGGTAACAGCTTGATCACAGTATCCTAGACAATTAGCACATCTAAGGAACAGCCAACATAAACATACACAGTACGCTAATTAAAAACAAGCCATGATTAGTGAGGGGGTGCCCAGACAATCCAACAACAAGCCCCCAACCTTGAATTACACGTTATCATAAGCATATACACATTACCATCCCACAATGGTTTCGATAACAAGGTAAAGTGGACACAATATTAACCACTTCAGCCCCGGAAGGATTTCACACTTTAGGACCAGAGCACTTTTTGGGATTCGGCACTGCGTCACTTTAACTGACAATTGCGTGGTCGTGCGACGCTGTACCCAAATGAAATTTGCGTTATTCTTTCCCCACAAATAGAGCTTTCTTTTGGTGGTATTTGATACTCTCTGCATCATTTCTGATCACCGCTATAAATAAAAAAAGAGCGACAATTTTGAAAAAAAAAAACGAGTCTGTGTGTTTCAGGGAGACATGAACCCGAAGCAAGACCATTCCAAGGTTCTCCCAGGCACACACCTCCCAAGAATAGAGCCCCCTTAAAAGCCAGGGCCCATAGTCTGTAGCATCGGCGGCTAGACGATAATGGGTGCAGGGGCGCCCCCCCCTGATCTTCATGCGCTTCGTTTTTTTTAAGCACATGATTAATGGCTTCAAAAAGGTTGGGCTTGTGGCGCAGTTAGCGAATCAATATTCGCTACTGTCTTCCGGCTTCTCCTCCCAGCCAATCAGGACAGGAAGCAGGTCTTAAGACTGTATTAGCCGTGAGGAGAAGCCAAGGAAGCCGCGACCTGGATGGGTTAAGTGCGCACCTGGCGCGGAGGGGGGGGGGTTTGTTTGCTGCTCCCCCCCCCAAGAATGGAGCACCAACCGCCACTGGCCAGTAGGCAAGATTTATTTAAAGGGGCAGCGCATCACTTTTTTTCATTTATTCTTTATCATGTAACATATTGCAGTTTACCAATCATTAGATGTGGTGGCTGCATTCGTTTTCTTATCTAGGCATTTTCCTTGTTTTCCCCTCGTGATCTGACCAGTACAACACCTCCTGTATTAGAGTACCTACACTCTAGATGAAGAAGCACAGGGGGCACCTTTAGAGAGCAACATTGTCTCTCTGGAAGGGGGGAGTGCTAGATATACTCAGATCAGATTTAGATACACTAAGAATTTAAAGCCAAACTCCAGCTCACATTTAACAAGCAGTTACAGTAACAGTAACAGTTTTCTTTTGGGATAAAGGATTTACATACATAAGTAAAAGCTGATCATTGTAAGCACCTCTGTTGGTGTTAATTGGTGTGTTTGGCCAGATCACCAGGTGAAAATAATGGAAAGAAAGCCTATAAAAAAGAAAACTAATGCAGCCACCACAGCTACGATTTGGTAAGCTGCAATACAATAAATGTTTGCTTTTGGGTTTAATACTGCTTTAAATCTTTGCTATCTCAACAATGCTACAGGCACTAATGGTATATGACACTTCTAGATATGTTGGATACATGGTCCACCACTGGGCACTGTGGTTCTTCTACCAACCGCTACTGTGTCCTGTTATGGCATAGCAGCTGGTGTGAGGAACCAGAGAGTTTTAGCAGGGGACATGCTACCTGAAATACCTAGAACTGCTGTGGAGCTTGTGCCCCCATCATGGCCCGGGCTGTGATGTCACAAGGGGCGGGGCCTTCAAATGACATCAGTGGGTGGCCCGCCCCATGCCAATATAAGTCCTTGCACACAGCAGAGCCAGCATTACACCAGGAGAGTCGACATCAGAAGAACAGAGGGAGAAGACAGCGGAGAAGACCCAGAAAAAGAGCAAGAAGACAGAAGACCTGGCAGAAGAGGGAGAAGAGAAGACAGTGCAGAGAGGAGAAGAACCCGAGAGGGAGAAGACATCACCGGAGAAGAGCCGGAGAGGGAGAAGACTCCGGAGCTGATTTAATAAAATACTTTAAAAACCTATGTAGTGTGTTTATTTTTGACACTTTTTTTAGGTGAATGGGTAGGGGTACAATGTACCCCATACTCATTCACACAGGGTGAGGGGCCGGGATCTGGGGGCCCCCTTGTTAAAGGGGGCTTCCAGATTCCGATAAGCCCCCACCTGCAGACCCTGACAACCGCCGGGCAGAGATGCCGGGAAGAGGCCCTTGTCCTCATCAACATGGGGACAAGGTGCTTTGGGGTGGGGGACGCAGGGCCCCCCAGCCCCAAAGCACCCATCCCCCAATGTTGAGGGCATGTGGCCTGGTATGGTCCGGGGGTGGGCGCTCGCCAGTCCCCCCTTTCCTGACCTGCCTGGCTGCATGCTCGGATAAGGGTCTGGTATGGATTTTGGGGGGTACCCCATGCCATATTCCCCTTAAAATCCATACCAGACCGAAGGGTCTGGTATCTTTTGGGGGGAACCCCACACAATTTTCTTTTTTCATTTTGGCGGGGGGTTCCCCTTCAAGATCCTCAGCTCACAAGTCGCACCGCAAGTTGGATCATCATGATCCGACTTCTGGTGCAACTTCTTTTCAAATCCCATAGAGAACCAATGATTTTGAATAGAGACAGAGAAACGCGGCTTAAAGCTAGCGCAGATAAACTCACATTGACGCCAATGCAAAACACTGATAAAATCGGGTTTTTGACGCAGCTTTTTTCCTGGCTTCGGTACTAGCTTTACAGCTCGTTTTTCATAGCGCCCGTGTGTATGAGGCCTAAGATTTTTTGTACAAAATTGTACCCATCTATGGCCAGTTTAAATTTCGCTTTAAGTTAAATATTTTCTATTTCAATATGTTTATTGAATTTTTCACAAAAAATATGAAAAACTCCCAGTGGATAAATGGTTGTCATTCAAACACAAAATCAAGTAAAAGCACGCATCACATGCGTGGGGACTTCAAACGAGCAAATGAGAAAATTGACAAAAAGTTAAATATTTTAACTCTAAAACAAAAATTCACTTTTGCAGTTGTATATCCGTCTGTTTTCCTTGTCCCACTCAACCAATCGTGCATTTGGAGCCAGTTTTCCCAATTTGCTTGTGGCTGAAGATGAGGCTGCATTCACACCTAAGCATTGCATTTTTGAGTGTTTTTGGGGGGCTTTTTTTGAGCGCTTGTATGCGCGTTTTTGAGCATTTGTGTACAATGTCTTTAATTATAGAAAAATATCATCTGTTTCATCCTTGTTGCTATGTTTTTCAGCTTTTTCATCCACTTTTATTTTTTATTTATTATTATTTATTTATCATTATTATTATTTTTTTACTTTTTTTGTAAGGGTTAGGAGGTTATTTATTTATTATTCATTTACTTATTTAGGTTAAGGTTAGGGTTTAGGATTAGGTTATTATTAGGGGTAATATTAGGGTTAAGGTGAGGTTAGGGTTTTTTATTTATTTTATTTATTTATTTTTATAATTTATTCTATTATTTATGTGTGTATTTTATTATTATTATTCTTACTATTATTTATTTTCATTTAAATATTGCATTTGAGCAAATGCTTCAAAAACACACCAATCTGCCCTATTCAAGCTCCAAAAAAAGCTCCAGTACTTTTTTGAGCTTCAGGCAACTACTAGTGGAGATATAAACCAACTCCATACAGAATAAAAGTTTTTTTTTCTTCTCCAGTGCATCAAGCTACAAAAATGCTGGGGTGTGAATGGGGCCTGAGATATGCTTGCTGACCAGCTTTCTACACAAAGATGAATATTTGTTATGAGGAGCAATCGGAGTTCATACATGGATTGACAATGACTTGTGTAGCAGCCCAAATGTATTTCAAAATATTAGGGACCAGATAAAAAATGCTCTCCATCCTCCGCCAATATTTACCTTAAATTGCTGTTGTTTAAGGGCAAAGAGCAGGCTTGAGTGTACTGAATTGACAGCTAAATGTCACTTTTCCTTAGGATTTCCATATCAAAGTGAAAATCTCTTACCCATTTTGCCACTATAAGGGAACATTGCTTTAAAGCAGTGGTTCTAAACTCCTGTCCTCGGGACCCACTAACAGGCCAGGTTTGCAAGATAACTGAAATACATCACAGGTGATATAATTTGCTGCTCAGTGATTGCAGTATTCTAGTCTGCATCTCCCCAAGGTAATACTTAAAATCTGGCCTGTTGGTGGGTCCTAGGGACAGGAGTTGAGAACCACTGCTTTAAAGCAAACTTGTGCATTGCCCATTTAGGGGGTAGCAACACTTTGGTTTAATCTCCCATATACCCTCAGCATATTCTTCAGTTTCCTTCACCCCTCTACCACTCAGCAGCAAGAACACATGGACTACCTGGTAATTCTGGGTATGGAGAAATATGTGACTCACTCCATGAAAAGGCTCTAGATGAATTAGTACTGTCACACGGGGAGTTCATAGCCAGGGCCATTTTTAACAGAGAGCAAAAGGGGCATCTGCCCTGGGCCCAGTCATTGTTGTGATGCCCAAAGCAGCTGCCCCTTGAGTGAATTTGGGAGGGCCCGAGAAAATGTTTGCCCAGGGTCCAATCAATAATAAAGACAGCCCTGTTCATAGCCCTGTGTAAGCTCAGCCATTGTTGTGATGCCCAAAGCAGCTGCCCCTTGAGTGAATTTGGGGGGGCCCGAGAAAATGTTTGCCCAGGGCCCAATCAATAATAAAGACAGCCCTGTTCATAGCCCTGTGTAAGCTCAGCCATTGTTGTGATGCCCAAAGCAGCTGCCCCTTGAGTGAATTTGGGAGGGCCCGAGAAAATGTTTGCCCAGGGTCCAATCAATAATAAAGACAGCCCTGTTCATAGCCCTGTGTAAGCTATGACTTCAAGGGCTTGCAGCTTACAAAGGGTTTACCTTTCAAACTATGTGGCTGAATAGAGCAGCGGGGAAGTAAAGGAAAGGTAAGCATATGCATCTGTGAAGGCCTGCATGAAAGTCGTCAAGGTTATTCTGCCCAGTATTGGCAAAACATGGGTTCAATTCAAGCAATGCCTGTCATCTTGTTACTTTTTTCTTTATAATACCAGTGCTAGGTACCTTGTTATTTGCCACAGTGAATTAAGTGTACCATTTAACAAAGAATGTATTTTATTAATCAGCCCACATAGCACAGGACCTTAGATGTGGTCTTAGGTCAATGAAAATTGTGGCAGATGGAGAGACCTGTAATGCATTAATATAAAATATATGACTTTGCAAACCATTTAGCACAGCTAAATAGCAGAGTACTGGGAATCTGTGCACACCACTGAGCCTAGAGGCATGGAAAAATGCTGTAAGTAAACTACTGCAGGAGCATTGAAGAATTTAAGCACATACCAGTTTCCTTTTTATTAGTCTGGCCACAGTTATGATTACCGCGTTTGCAGCATACCATCTGTACAACATGCATGGAATGTAAGGGTTCATGTACACTGGGCAATGAAAATACTGCTTATAGGCATAGTTTGCATTTTTTTCTTCAGCCTGTAGAAGCAGCTCTATGTTAGCCTGTGTGCCCATGCACATTAGGGAGTTTACAGACATATTTTCACAATTAGAGGCAGAAAAAAAAAACACTTTTTGAGAGGAGCTTTCGGGCAGAAAAAATGCTTAACGCTCATAAAAGCAGCATTTAGAAGCATTTGGCATTTTCAAGTGTACATTGAATATGGTGAAAGATAAGTAGAGGGGGATGTTTTGGAAAAAACACTTGTAAAAGCAAATGCCCATAAAAACATTCATAAACTCTTGTGCAATATGAGCCACTATGAGTATTTTTTCTGCTGCTTTTTCTGCCCTTAGTGTGCATGGACCCTTAAAGTGGTTGTAAAGGCTGAAGGTTTTTTACCTTCATGCATATGCATGAAGGTAAAAAAACTTTCTGTGTGCTGCTCCCCCCACTGCCCCTCCCCCAATACTCACCTGAGTCCCCTCTCGATCCAGTGATGTGCTCAAGAGACTCGGCTGTCCCGGGACTCCCTTTCCTCATTGCTGTCAATCATAGCCAGTGAGCCAATGAGGAGAAAGCAGGGATGGGGCCGAGCTATGGCTCTATGCGTCTTAGAGGTGGCCCCAGGGAAAGCGGCTTTCTCTGGGGCACTGCTCGAGGGGGAGGAGCCAGGAGAACTGGCAAGGTTTTTTTAATACCAAGCTTTAATATCACTTTAAAGTGATTGTAAAGTCTTGTTTTTTTATTCTATAAAAATAACAAACATGTTATACTTACCTACTCTGTTGCAGTGAATTTGCAGAGAGCAGCCCAGATCCTCCTGCTCTCGGATACCTCTTCAGTGCTCCTGGCCCCTCCCTCCTGTTGAGTGCCCCACAGCAAGCAGCTTTCTATGGGGGCACCTTAGCTGAGTCACAGCTCCCTGTGTGCATTCAGACACGGAGCTGCGGCCCGGACCCCATCCTCTCTTTCCTGATTGGCTAGCCGACTTTGATTGACAGCAGTGGGAGTCAATCAGGACAGAGAGTCTTGGACGACTGAGACAGCTGTGGACAACGCTGGACAGAGATGAGGCTCAGGTAAGTATTAGGGGGGCTGAGGGAGGCTGCTACACACAGAAGGCATTTTATCTTAACCCATAGAATGCATTAAGATAAAAAAAAACTTCTGACGTTACCACCCCTTTAATGTCCCACCAAAAATTAGGTCTGTAACCTTTGTTACTGGAGTGCATAAAACATCATTGGGCACTGTTGTGGCTAAAAGAAATTTGTAGATGCATGACAAGGTTCACATCCTATACTATAAGTTAGTCTTTTTCCACTTTTCCACAGAACAACCTTTAAATAATTTTCAGGCCTTAAACGCCTGAAAAATTAATACATCTACATCTTAGGGTAAAGCCTAGATAAAATAAATAAAACAATAAGAAATCTTGCAATGCAAGTCAATCTTTAAAGAGGCACTGTGACAATGTCAATGGAAAGGCCCTCTCTCAAACCCCTTAAATGTACCTTGCTTGCACTACCTCGCTACTCCTTCCTGTTACAAAAAATGGCCACAAGTGAAAATTGTAGTATCCCTTTAAAATGGTTGTAATTATATTGGCAGTCAATGGAAAAGTGCACTCTAACTTTGGTGGTTAGTGTAAAGTACCCCTATGCATTTAAGTGTACCTTTATATTAGTGGTTAATACAGTGTTCCCCTACTGAAGGTCAGTAGGAAAAGGACGCCCACTTACTTTGGTGGTCTGTTGGAAGAATGCCCCATTACTCTGTGGCTCAGAGACAACATTGCTCAGACTTTGTGAAATACTGTCACTTGAGAAAATACAGGTGAACTGGCAAGTTCCTTTCAAGCATAGGATCAGTCCAGATCACAAAGGACTCCAGTATGTGTAGACCAACGCATGAATCAATTAAAGCAGATCTTCACCCTGTGTCCCCCCCATCACTCGCCTAGGCGACTGATGTGCACTATTCTTGCTGTGCCTCCTGGGATATGCATGTCACATATCCTAGGAGAAATAGTCCTTCATAGACAAATGAGGAGGGAGGACTGGCCTATCCATGCATGATCGTGAGGGCCGTGGGCTGAATAAAGAAGAGCTGGCAGCCTCCTGATGATGTTGCAAATAACATGGCGGCACGGGGCTGCGCAGTAAGAGAAGACAAGAGGAGCTCAGTGGGACATCACTGCATCTGCTGGGTGGTTGAGTATCTAAAATGTGCAGAACCCCCCTTACGGTAATCAGGGAGGTGGTGGTGGGGGGACTGATTATCCACTTTAAAGCCAACCATAGATGGATCAAACTTTGGCTGAGATTTAGTCCATCTTTGGGCAAGCTGGTTGCACTGAAGTTGATCCATCAATCAAATTGCAGTACAACCAGCCTGTCTGATAGTTTGCATACCATCACTGCGGGCAGCTATGGCAGACGTCAGTGATCACTGTGCTTTCCGGCTGGCAGAACACAACAGCATTGCAGAAGGGATTACACCAGCAACACTGAATGTGTTGATGGAGGAATAGAGTAATTTTCTTTTCATCCACCTGTGGTGGATGAAAGAAAATTGTCTCATCTATGGCTCGCCTTAATGTTATCTTCTAAGTGCCCGTTCCCACAGGGGCGACTTGCGATCCGACTTGAGTTGCCTCAAGTCATCCCAAGTCGCTTGATATTTGAAATCCCATTGAAATGAATGGGAGCCATCTTAATATTCACTACTGAAGTCGCTCAGACTTCAAGGCGACTTCTGAAAAGTTTCCTGTACTACTTCTAGGCGACTTCCTTCCAACTTGTGCCCATAGGATTCAATAACAGTCGCCTCCAAGTCGGATCCCCATCTACATGGAAGCGACTTTACAGTTAAAAGAATAGAATTTATTTTTAGGCAGCCCCCTCCCTTCTCTGATTGGTCAAGGCAAAGTCGCCTGGCAAAAGTTGTGTTATAAAGTCGCCTGAGGTCCTTGAAGTCGCGCTGGAAGTTGCGCTGAAGTTGCGCTGAAATCCCCTAGCGAAGTCGGGTCGCCCCTATGTGAATGCAGGCTTACAGAAGATACTCCAATTAGTAGCGGACAAAACTGAATATCTTGATTTTTTTTTAAATTAAAATAAAAATATTGAGTTGACAAAGAGTCTCCCATGAATTAAAGATTCCCTAATAGCCCATATAGCTCAATGATTTTGTTCCTTGGACTATGGTAGGAAGGGCTTTAATTAAAGTGCCCTAGGAGTACACCTTATTTTATTAGCAACGTTCCTCACCAAGTGATGGAGAAGAGAAAATTTAACAGCTAAATAATTTAATTACAATAGATTAAGTAACTGTACTTGCAGAATGTAAAAGATTAAAGCTTTTAGTAAATATTTTAACATGTAAAAATGTCTGCTACAAATGTAATAAACGCACTTACATCAGTTTTTTTACACGCAACATGCATTGTTTACAGTGGTTGTAAAAACTTGCATATACCCACTAAAGTGACCAGCCTCAGGCGATACACAGAGATGAAGCAAATCCTTCTACACAAGGTGCACCTGTTTATCTGCAGCTCTCTCTCCTCTACAGCGATTCAAAGTGCACAGTGTACACAGTATTTCCATGCTCCAGAAAGCAGGAGGTGGAGATCTAGTGTCACACACTGGCACAGCATAAAGCAGGGGTCCCCAAACGTTTTAAACAAAGGGCCAGTATACTGTCCTTCAGACTTTAGGGGGGCCGGAGTTGCCAGTGGGAGTAGAAAATGCCCCAGCGTCAGCGGGCGTTAAAAAAATTACATAGCCAGAAGGAGGAATAGTGCCCCATCATTGGTATTAGTGAGGGGAATAGTGCCATCATTGGTGTCATTGGAAGAAAACATGTCCCATTGTTGGTTTTAGTGAGAGGAATGGTTCCCCACTGTTGGTGTAAGTGGAAGGAATGGTGCCTCCTTGTTGGGTGTCAGTGGGAGGAATAGTACCCCCAAGGGCAGAATAAAGGTAAAGTTTGGAGACCACTGTCATAGAGCACAGAGTGTAATCTGACATCTGAGTGGAGGGAATGAACATCCCTCCCACACAGTCTCATAGGGAAACATGCACAATTGAGGCTGTCAATCCCATTGCTGCGTGCTGAAGAGGACCATATCCTGGGATCTAGTGTCAGCATATACAGTGCCTTGAAAAAGTATTCATACCCCTTGAAATTTTCCACATTTTGTCATGTTACAACCAAAAACGTAAATGTATTTTATTGGGATTTTGTGTGATAGACCAACACAAAGTGGCACATAATTGTGAAGTGGAAGGAAAATCATAAATGTTTTTTTTTAATTTTTTACAAATAAATATCTGTAAAGTGTGGCATGCATTTGTATTCAGCCCCCTTTACTCTGATACCACTAACTAAAATCCAGTGGAACCAATTGCCTTCAGAAGTCACCTCATTGGTAAATAGAGTCCACCTGTGTGTAATTTAATCTCAGTATAAATACAGCTGGTTTGTTAGAGAACCTTAGTGAACATCTCATGTTCAATCCATCATCCAAAAATGGAAAGAGTATGGCACAACTGCAAACCTACCAAGACGGGCAAGGAGAGCATTGATCAGAGAAGCAGCCAAGAGGCCCATGGTAACCCTGGAGGAGCTGCAGAGATCCACAGCTTAGGTGGGAGAATCTGTTCACAGGACAACGATTAGTCGTGCAGTTCACAAATCTGGCCTTTATGGAAGAGTGGCAAGAAGAAAGCCATTGATGAAGAAAAGCCATAAGAATTCTCGTTTGCAGTTTGCGAGAAGCCATGTGGGGAACACAGCAAACATGTGGAAGTAGGTGATCTTGTCAGGTGAGACCAAAATTGAACTTTTTGGCCTAAAAGCAAAACGCTATTTGTGGCGGAAAACTAACACTGCACATCACACTGAACACACCATCCCCACTATGAAACATGGTGGTGGCAGCATCATCTTGTAGGGATGCTTTTTTCAGCAGGGACAGGGAAGCTGGTCAGAGTTGATGGGAAGATGGACGGAGCCAAATACAGCGCAATCTTAGAAGAAAACCTGTTAGAGTCTGCAAAAGACTTGAGACTGGGATGGAGGTTCACCTTCCAGCAGGACAACAACCCTAAACATACAGCCAGAGCTACAATAGAATGGTTTAGATCAAAACATATTCAGGTGTTAGAATGACCCAGTCAAAGTCCAGACCTAAATCCAATTGAGAATATGTGGCAAGACTTGAAAATTGCTGTTCACAGAAGCTCTCCATCCAATCTGACAGAGCTTGAGCTATTTTGCAAGAAAAATGGGCAAACATTTCACTCTAGATGTGCAAAGCTGGTAGAGACATCCCCAAAAAGACTTGCGGCTGTAATTGCAGCGAAAGGAGGTTCTACAAAGTATTGACTCGGGGGGGTTGAATACAAATGCACCCCACACTTTTCACATAATTATTTGTAAACAATTTCGAAAAACATTTATCATTTTCCTTCCACTTCACAATTATGTGTCACTTTGTGTTGGTCTATCACATAAAATCCCAATAAAATACATTTATGTTTTTGGTTGAAACATGACAAAATGTGGAACATTTCAAGGGGTATGAATACTGAAGGCACTGTAGACTGGGGTATAAAGGCACTGTAGACTGGGGTATAAAGGCACTGTAGACTGGGGTATGAAGGCACTGTAGACTGGGGTATGAAGGCACTGTAGACTGGGGTATAAAGGCACTGTAGACTGGGGTATAAAGGCACTGTAGACTGGGGTATAAAGGCACTGTAGACGGGGGTGTAAAGGCACTGTAGACTGGGCTATGAAGGCACTGTAGACTGGGGTATAAAGGCACCGTAGACTGGGGTATGAAGGCACTGTAGACTGGGGTATGAAGACACTGTAGACTGGGATACAAAGGCACTGAAGACTGGGGTATGAAGGCACTGTAGACTGGGGTACAAAGGCACTGTAGACTGGGGTATGAAGGCACTGTAGACTGGAGTATAAAGGCACTGTAAACTGGAGTATGAAGGCACTGTAGACTGGGCTATGAAGGCACTGTAGACTGGGGTATAAAGGCACCGTAGACTGGGGTATGAAGGCACTGTAGACTGGGGTATGAAGACACTGTAGACTGGGATACAAAGGCACTGTAGACTGGGGTATGAAGGCACTGTAGACTGGGGTATAAAGGCACTGTAGACTGGGGTATAAAGGCACTGTAGACTGGGGTATGAAGGCAGTGTAGACTGGGGTATAAAGGCACTGTAGACTGGAGTAAGAATGCACTGTAGACTGGGGTATAAAGACACTGTAGACTGGGATATATAGGCACTGTAAACTGGGGTATGAAGACACTGTAGACTGGGATATAAAGGCACTGTAGACTGGGGTATGAAGGCACTGTAGACTGGGGTATAAAGGCACTGTAGACTGGGGTATAAAGGCACTGTAGACTGGGGTATAAAGGCATTGTAGACTGGGGTATGAAGGCACTGTAGACTGGGGTATAAAGGCACTGTAGACTGGGATATATAGGCACTGTAGACTGGGGTATAAAGGCACTGTAGACTGGGGTATGAAGGCACTGTAGACTGGAGTATAAAGGCACAGTAGATTGGGGTATGAAGGCACTGTAGACCGGGGTATGAAGGCACTGTAGACTGGGGTTTGAAGGCATTGTAGACTGGGGAATGAAGGCATTGTAGACTGGGGTATGAAGGCACTGTAGACTGGGGTATGAAGGCACTGTAGACTGGGGTATGAAGGCACTGTAGATTGGGGTATAAAGGCACTGTAGACTGGGGTATGAAGGCGCTGTAGACTGGGGTATGAAGGCGCTGTAGAATGGGGTATGAAGGCACTGTAGACTGGGGTATGAAGGCACTGTAGACTGGGGTATGAAGGCACTGTAGCAACTCACACAGATAGCAGCAGAAGGAGAGAGGTAACACATATCACACTAGGTGCTTTGGATAGAGGCAAAAACACAGTATGGAAAGATATGCTTTGTTAATTTTTCATTTCAGAGGTTCACAAACCACTCTAAGAGCAGCTAAATATAAATGTTAGCAGAGACATGGAATAAGGGTTAGAGTGGTGACATCTGGGAGAAAGGAGCATGGATGACCTCTTATTCTGGCTCACCAGTCTGAACTCATCTGATCTCTGACATCCACAGCTATGAAGCAATTACCGTACTATGGTTAGAGATTAATGCATTCTCAGCTATGTCACTTTTTTTATACAAAATTAGCAGGATTAATACATTTTCGCCACAAAACCTTTTGTTGGTTACAGTTCTATTTTACATTATACTGTATGAGTGCAATCTGGATAAGCTATGCATTCACTTCATGTGAGGACACATAAACAATAATTCTACTTAACATTGATATACAATCTTGGGAAGAAGAAATAATAAAAAGAACAACCTGAAATACACTTTTCAAGAAAAAAAGAATGCTAATTTGCTTGAAACAACAAATTAAGTTGGCGGAAACTGCAGAGAAAATGGCTAGTTCCATGGAAAATGAACCTGGAATGAATACATAGCTGGAGAAAAAGAACATTACTGTGGAGAGATTCCACACCCCCATATCTCTTCCACTGGCCGCCATCCACCAGGGTAAATGTACGAGTGCCAGGCACAGGAAATTCTCCGAGATTTCCTCTTATTTCTCCACAAATGCATCTGTCACCTTGTAAAGCTCATTGAATCTTTGCTTCCTCTCAACCCCTACACCAAGAATGAATGCTGATACTCCATCTCTCATGTCTAGCACCTAACTGGAATACTTCTGTCTATACGTCTGCTGAGAAATTAGCACAGCAATGCAAAGAGTCCTTACTGACGCTGCTTATGCTGGTATACTGTATACACCAGCACCAAAGAAGGGGAAGAACTGTTCAGAACTAAGAACAACCAATCACATTCGAACTGTCACTGTCCAAAAGGAATTTTCTAGAGGTGGTTTGAATCTGATTTGTTTTCTATGAGCTGCTTTATTTCATTCTTCCTTTTTTTGTTTTAAAGCCCAACTCCAGGCCATTAACTACTTGACCTTCAGAAGATTCATGACCAGGCCATTTTTTGCGATACGGCACTCCGTTACTTTGGCTGACAACTACACGGTTGTGCAACCTTGTAACCAAATAAAATGGATGTCCTTTTTTCCCACAAATAGAGCATTCTTTTGGTGGTATTTGATCACCCCTGGGTTTTTAATTTTTTTGTGCCAAAAACAAAAAAAAGACAGAATTTTGAAAAAAAAAATATTTTTTACTTTCTGCTATAAAACACACCCAATAAAAAATAGAAAATTCTAATTTCTTCATAAATGTTGGCCAAAATGTTTTCTGTTATTTTTGGTAAAAAAAAAATCCCAATAAGCGTATATTGATTGGTTTGCCCAAAAGTTATACTAACTATGGGATATTTTTACCTATTTTTATTTTTTAATAGTAATGGCTGTGATCAGTGACTTATAGCAGGACTGCGATATTGCAGTGGACATTCTGACACTAACTGACACTTTTTGGGGGCCAGTGACACTAATAGAGTGATCGGTGCAAATATGCACTGTCAATGTACTAATGAAACTGGTTGGGGTTTACATCAGGGGCGATCGAAGGGTTAACTGTGTGCCTGGCCAGTGTTTTAGTACACTGTGGAGGTGCTTTTACTAGGGGAAGAGATGGAATTTATTGTGCAGGGACGCAAATTCCATCCCTTCCCTCTTGTCAGAACGGTGATCTGCCTTTTTTACATAGGCAGATCAACGACTGGTGGGTGTCAGAGAACATCAGGTACCATACACCCGCCGATCGGCTACCACTGTGTGTAATCCCCCTATCCGGAAGAGCCTGATCACATGTATAAACGTGATTCAGCACACAGGTGCTGCCTTGTAGCAGTAAAACTGCTATTGGATGGACCTTTAGTTCTCCCAACCCCCCCCCCCCAACCAACCGCTGGTGTTTTTACTTAAGAGCCAGTTCACACCACAATTTCCGTGTGCCAGATGCGTTTCCGCATGTGCATTTTTAATGCCCTTTTGATGCGTTTTTTTTGTGTTTTTTCCTCTTTTTTCTGTTCATCTCAATTGAGGATATGTGCGTTCCGGTGCACTCTTGTTGCATTTTGTCAAGTTCCAGATGCGTTCCATACAGAAAAAAATGCAACATGTTTTACTTTTGTTGACTGCACTGGAACGCATTAAACTGGTGTGCACTAGGGCCCTTGAAATCCACGTTACACAATGTCCATTTATTTTTGTTGAAGAATAAAAATGCACTGGACTGCATCTGGTGTGAACTAGCTCTTAGTTTTTATCAGTGGGCTCTCATCTTTAAGGTAAAAGTGATCTTAGTGGCCGTCGTGGAGTCGCCCGATCACTTTACCTGCCCAGTGAATGCTGCCCTCCCTCCCACTGGTTCTGGGGCTCCCCTGGGAACCTGGGACCTCAACAGTTACCATCAGGTGGGTGAGTGGGAGGAGCCTGGGGAATATAGGTTCCTGCATCTTCTTTGCAGTATTGTGAACCAAAAGTGCTCGGCTCTGAGCACTTCTGATTCACAGCTGTCAAAAATCCTGACTTGAAAGTTGAGTGTACAGCTGATCGAGCAAACTGCAGGGGAGAAAAGAACGTTCCCCAACAATAGCTAGTAAAGCCTAGAGTGGTGATGTGTCATTCAAAGACTTCAATGGCCCATCCATTGTCAGTGCTCCCACCTCTCCTCTGTACCCGAGGGGAACTGGACCCGCGACCGGCGCTTCATGAAAAAGGTAAGTATATACCGTACATCTTTCTTACACAGGTTAGTTAGCATAGGTGTTGGGAGGAGGACAGCTTTAAAGAGGAGCTCCAGTCTCCCCCCCAAAAAAGTAAGCAGCTGCAAATACTGTAGCTATAAAAATCAGAGTGTAGCACTAAAGTGATAACCAATATACATAACACTACCTGTGCAAAACAAAATAAATAGAAGTTATAAAGTGAATAGCATATGTGAATCTACTATTCAAAAAAAAATTGTCATAAAAGGAAAAAGACAGTTAGCCCAGGGGCACACTTGAGAGCGGGAATGAAATGGTGCGAGCTCAGCTGAACTCACACCATTTTATTCCCGCATGTCAGTCCCAATTTCCCAGGCATCTGTGCGGGTTTCTGCACAGATGTCTATGGAAATCGCACCTGAAATCACAAAAAGTAGTACAAGAGCTACGTTTTGAAATCAGTGCGGTGCCGCAAGTGCATCGCCGCACCAGTTAGGACGGTGCCATTGCCGGCAATTGCTGCCAATTTGGCATGTCAAATCGCATGCCAAATCGTGTCAATGTGAACCAGGGCTTAAGGAGAGTATCTTCTCTCGAAAGGGGCCAGGCACATGGACAGGGAGGGCATGGACGGGGGGGAGCGGCGCCCGTGCGCCCACAATAGACGGGCTGGCCCTGGCCAAGTTCACATTTATGCATTTTTTGGAAAGGGCCAAGGACTTTGTTCTGGTTTTTGGTTCCATAGACTTCAATGGATCAAAAATGTGTATTGAAAAACGCAAAATGCACCTGAAAACTGCAACCTGCATATGTGTGAACAGGCCTAAATGGTCATAAAGCGCTGTAGAGATTAAGATCTCCCTCCAAACCACAAGCCTCCTCTGCTAGCGCCAACAAGCGTTGCCCCACCAAGAATCGCTCAAAGGTAAAATGTAATAAATACTCCCATAGTGTAATATGCATATCAAGCATTTATTAAACTATATGTAAAATATATGCACTCACATGGTAAAATGCAATAACAGCTTCAAAATCATGCATAGCAGCCAATGGCGCTGCTATGGGCTTACTGCAACTATGTCCCCACATACTGTAGCTGCTGACATTTAATAAGGTCACTTACCTGTCCACGGATCCAGCATTGTCCTCACCTGAACCGGTTCTTCGACTGGCTTTGGTTCAAGGTGCTGGCATCATGACTCAGGGAAACCGGCAGTGAAGCCTTGCAGCTTCGTAGCCGATTTCCCGCTGCGCAAGCCGTGCTGCACTTTGTGAATGGTCCTGCAGTCTTCCTGATGTGTCCCAGAAGGCTGCAGGGGAACGAGGCGGGGGGGGGGGGGGGGGACCAAA
>BLSH010486990.1:23624-48129 GCA_018402905.1 Glandirana rugosa | reverse complement strand
CCCCCCCCCCCACCAAACCTCCGCTTGGATGGCCGCAGCGATGTGACTGGAAGTGGGAGCAGGGACCTGTCAAAACCAGGTACCCATTCCCCCAAAAAGTGCCAAATGTGGCAGAGGAGAAGGGAGGATGTAAATAAGCGGAACTTCCCCTTTTGGGTGACGTTTCACTTTAAGGATAGTTAGGTGTAACCTGGAATTCCAATTTAAAGAGGAACTGCAATCTGCTCACATAATTTGTAAGAAAAGCATATTTGCCATTCTGAAGCTTCCCTCCAACCACTTTGCATATTATTTTATATATACTGTGATTCTGTACTTGCCAAATATGCTGCAGAATTCTCTCTCCACCGAGTCTGGCTGCAGCCACTTTAACTGTGGGCAGCTAAAGCTGCTGCCCGTTCACTTCCTGGATTTACACAGACACGCAGAGGCACACCCCCAGCTCTGCAGCTCTGATTGGCCCTCTTATGAGTCATCCCCCCTCCCTTCCTGGCAAAATTTCACGAGAGTGAGCTAAAGAGCTGTGCATGATGTCAAACAGCAAGGTATTTTTCCAGCCAAGAAACAGGAAGTGGGCTGTATAAGGTATTTACTGGCAGAATACAAAACATTTTAGGGCAGAGGATTTAATAGATGGAAAGATGAAAAAACAACTGAAGTTCCGCTTTAAGTACTTTTTAGGTTCTGACTCCCGAGTAATAAACTTCAAGCAACAAAATGCTCAAGTGTGAACTGGCACAATTGAAAATGCAGGGAATCTTGAAGTTGAGCATTCAAACAATTCAGGAAACAAATCAAATCGGTCAGGTTTGAATGTGGTGTGATAGATATCCTAGCAGGACATCAATCGCCCCCTCCACACAGGAATGGGAAACTGATCTGCTGATTATACTACTAAAAAGCACTACAAATGTAATTTGTATTAAAGTTAGGCTTAATGTACACGGGACGTTGTTTAAAATCCCCTGAATGATTTTAACTTGACAGCTAGAAACCAACGTTTAAACCGTCTGTTTAGCCGCTTTAACATGCCACGTTTACATGCCGCGTTTAGCCGAGTTTGCGTCGAGAATCGTTTTTTTTTTTTAAATGAAAGACACCTATAAACGAAACACTGCTAAATGCTAGTTACCGCGTTTAGGGGCGTTTACAAGCTATTACAGGCATTTGGCTTTTTAACTGCCTCTGAACATTCGTCCTGAATGCATTTTTTTGCTTAAACTCAACTGCCTAGAAAATACTATAAACGACCCTGTGTGCATGTACTGATAAGATAACATAGTGGACTGGGGCGGCCCTTCCATTAAGGGCGCACGGGCCACCCCCTCTATGCTAAATGGATAGATTCATGCATAGCAATTTAATGTGCGGCCTGCCGACATCAGTGCAACTTCATGCACAGATGTATATGCAAGTCGCACATGAAATCACCAACTCAGTGCAAGTCAGAGTAACATCAATTTGAACGGTTCCATAGGCACAAATAGGGCGCAGCTTGTCATGCGACTTTAAATTGTCAAATTGCATGACAAGTGGCACTGGTGTGAATAGGGGTGGGTCAATCTGCAGTGCTGTAATTTTTCTAAAATTAAATGCAACATGGCTACCTGGATGCCTTCTGTACACAGATAGTGTACAGAATGCCCACTATAAATATAATTTCCTGCTTGTGATTGGTTTACTGATTTTCTGATATAGAGTGCCTTGAAAAAGTATTCTTACCCCTTGAAATTTTCCATGTGTTATGTTACAACCAAAGACATAAATGTATTTTATTGGGATTTTATGTGATAGACCAACACAAAGCGGCACATAAAATGTGAAGTGGAAGGAGAATGATAAATGCATTTGTATTCAACACCCTTTGCTCTGGTACCCATAACTAAAATCTAGTGGAACCAATTGCCTTCAGAAGAAACCTAATTAGTAAATAGAGTCCACCTATGTGTATTTTAATCTTAGTATAAATGTAGCTGTTCTGTGAATCCAACAGAGGTTTGTTAAAGACCCTTAGTGAACAAACAGCATCATGAATGTGAACATCTCACGGAGCACTGTTCAATCCATCAAATTGAAAGAGTATGGCACAACTGCAAATTTACCAAGACATGGCCATCCACCTAAAGTGACAGGCCAGGCAAGGAGAGCATTAATCAGAGAAGCAGCCAAGAGGCCCATGTCTCTGGAGGAGTTGCAGAGATCCACACCTCAGGTGGGATAATCTGTCCAACTATTAGTCACACACTCCACAAATCTGGCCTTTATGAAAGAGTTGCAAGAAGAAAGCCATCGTTGAGAGAAGGCCATAAGAAGTCCCGCTTGCTGTGGACCCCACATGGCTTCTCGCAAACTGCAAACATGTGCAAGAAGGTGCTGTGGTCACATGAGACCAAAATTGAACTTTTTGGCCTCAAAGCAAAACTGTGCCGGAAAACTAACGCTGCACATCACCCTGAACACACTATCCGCACTGTGAAACATGGTGGTGGCAGCATCATGTTGTGGGGATGCTTTTTTTCAGCAGGGACAGGGAAGCTGGTCAGAGTTGATGGGAAGATGGATGAAGCCAAATAGAGTCTGCAAAAGACGTGAGACTAGGGCAAAGGTTTACCTTCCAACAGGACAACCCTACATATACAGCTAGAGCTACAATAGAATGGTTTAGACCAAGGTGCATTCATGTGTTAGAATGGCCCGGTCAAAGTCCAGACCTAAATGCAATTGATAATCTGTGGTAAGACTTGAGAATTTCTGTTCGGACTCCTTCCATCCAATTTGACAAAGCGTGAAATATTATGCAAAGAAGAATGGGCAAAAATGTTACTCTCTAGATGTGCAAAGCTGGTAGAAACATCCCCAAAAAGACTTGCAGCTGTAATTACTGTGAAAGGTGGTTCTACAAAGTATTGACTCAGGGTGAATATAAATGCACGCCACACTTTTCACATATTTACAGTATCTCACAAAAGTGAGTACACCCCTCACATTTTTGTAGATATTTTATTATATCTTTTCATGTGACAACACTGAAGAAATTACACTTTGCTACAATGTAAAGTAGTGAGTGTACAGCTTGTATAACAGTGTAAATGTGTTGTCCCCTCAAAATAACTCAACACACAGCCATTAATGTCTAAACCGCTGGTAACAAAAGTGAGTACACCCCTAAGTGGCAATGTCCAAATTGGGCCCAAAGTTTCAATATTTTGTGTGGCCACCATTATTTTCCAGCACTGCCTTAACCCTCTTGGGCATGGAGTTCACGAGAGCTTTACAGGTTGCCACTGGAGTCCTCTTCCACTCCTCCATGATGACATCACGGAGCTGGTGCATGTTAGAAACCTTGCGCTCCTCCTCCTTCCATTTGAGGATGCCCCACAGATGCTCAATAGGGTTTAGGTCTGGAGACATGCTTGTCCAGTCCATCACTTTACCCTCAGCTTCTTTAGCAAGGCATTGGTTGTCTTGGAGGTGTGTTCGGGGTCGTTATCATGTTGGAATACTGCTCTGCGGCCCAGTCTCTGAAGGGAGGGAAGCATGCTCTGTTTCAGTATGTCACAGTACATGTTGGCATTCATGGTTCCCTCAATGAACTGTAGCTTCCCAGTGCTGGCAGCACTCATGCAGCCCCAGATCATGACATTCCCACCACCATGCTTGACTGGAGGCAAGACACACTTGTCTTTGTACTCCTCACCTGGTTGCCGCCACGCACGCTTGACAAAAGCTGAACCAAGTAAGCTTATCTTATCATCAGACCACAGAACATGGTTCCAGTAATCCATGTCCTTAGTCTGCTTGTCTTTAGCAAACTGTTTGCGGGATTTCTTGTGCATCATCTTTAGAAGAGGCTTCCTTCTGGGACAACAGCCATGCAGACCAATTTGATGCAGTGTGCGGCGTATGGTCTGAGCACTGACAGGCTGACTACCCACCCCTTCAACCTCTGCAGCAATGCTGGCAGCACTCATACATCTATTTCCGAAAGACAACCTCTGGATATGACGCTGAGCATGTGCACTCAACTTCTTTGTTCGACGATGGCGAGGCCTGTTCTGAGTGGAACCTGCCCTGTTAAACCGCTGTATGGTCTTGGCCACCGTGCTGCAGCTCAGTTTCAGGGTCTTTGTAATCTTCTTATAGCCTAGGCCATCTTTATGTAGAGCAACAATTCTTTTTTCAGATCCTTGGAGAGCTCTTTGCCATCAGATGCCATGCTGAACTTCCAGTGACCAGTATGAGAGAGTGAGAGCGAAAACACCACATTTAACACATCTGCTCCGGATTCACACATGAGACTTTGTAACACTAATGAGTCACATGACACTGGGAAGGGAAAATGGCTAATGGGGTCCAATTTGGACATTTTCACTTAGGGGTGTACTCACTTTTGTTGCCAGCAGCCTAGACATTAATGGCTGTGTGTTTAGTTATTTTGAGGGGACAGCAAAGTTACACTGTTATACAAGCTGTACACTCACTACTTTACATTGTAGCAAAGTGTAATTTCTTCAGTGTTGTCACATGAAAAGATATAATAAAATATTTACAAAAATGTGAGGGGTGCACTCACTTTTGTGAGATACTGTATGTGTAAAAAAAATGAAAACCATTTATCATTTTCCTTCCACTTCGCAATTATGTGCCACTTTCTGTTGGTCACATAAAATCCCAAATAAAATACATTTACATTTTTGGTTGTAACATGACAAATGTGGAACATTTCAAGGGGTATGAATACTTTTTCAAGGCACTGTAAATCAGATTTTAAGCATTCCCTGCAACAAAAATGTAATTTTTGGTGAGATACTCCTAAAAAGAAATCACATCTAGAAGGATACAGAGGGATAAAGAGCTTGCCACTTCCCTCACTAAAATCCTGGAGGTGCAGCAGATGATTGATAATTATACTCCCATTAGAGTCGCCCAGGACATGGACACAGACAAGCAAACAGCTATTCCTTCAGAATAACAACAGACAGGAATCTTCAACAAAGCCTGTTAAAATCCATGTGCATAGATCACCCAGAGGGGAATGTTTTTTTCTCAACAAAAGTGGAGTTACTCTTTAACCACTTGCCACCCGCCCACAATCAAATGATGGAGGAGCGGTGCGGCTTTCGTTATGGAAGGACAACATATGACGGTGCCCCAGAACGACCACCTCAGCATGGCGATCGTGGCCGCGCCGTGTTCCTAGGACACAGCTTGACCCTGATCGATGTAAAGAGCCCATGACACGGCTCTTTAACCATGTGTCCAATCACAGCCGGTCCCATGTAAATGCGGAAGTGCCGTTAATCGGCTCTCCTTGCTTCACACTGACAGAGTGTGTGGAGAGGAGTGCCGATCAGCAGAATCCCCTCGTAGGGGAGACCAGGGCATTGATCATCAGTGTCCTGATTACAGGAAAGCCACAGCAGTGCCCATTAGTGCCACCAATCAGTGCCCATCAGTGACACCAATCAGAGCAAAATAGTGATGCCAGTCAGTGCAGCCTTTCAGTTCCCATCAGTGTCTGCTCATGAGTGCTGCCTATCAATGTCCATCAGAGCCCATCAGTGTCACCCGTCAGTACTGCCTATCCATGCCACCTATCAGTGCCCAGCAGTGCCGGCCATCAGTGCCCACCAGTGCCACCCATCAGTACCGCCTATCAGTGCCCATCAGTGTGGCATATTAGTGCCTCCTCATCAGTGCCACCTAATCAGTGCCCATAAGTGCCACCTCATCGGTGGCCATAAGTGCCGCCTCATCAGTGCCCATCAACGCACATCAGTGAAGGAGAAAAAATACATATTTACAAAATTTACTGACAGAAACTATTGTAAGAAAAAAAATTTTTTTTCAAAATTTTCAATCTTTTTTTAGTAAAAAATTAAAAACCCAGCAGTGATTAAATACCACCAAAAGAAAGCTCTATTTGTGTGAAGAAAATTATTAAAAAATAATTTGGGTAGAGCGTTGCATGACTGCGCAATAGTCATTCAAAGTGCAACGGCGTTGAAAGCTGAAAAATGGCTTGGACAGGAAGGGGGTGAAAGTGCCCTATATTGAAGTGGTTACGGTAAATGCCACAAAGATAGCTCAAAATACATTTTCACCAAAAATATAAAATACTTCCTCTTTCATGGGAGCACTTGGTATAAAGTGATGACTTTTGTTAGGCAACTGAAATAGCAAAGGATGAGTTATCAGGGCCTCTACCTACTTTCTAGAACCCCATCCAGCAAAGAGAGATCCCCATATAGTAAAGACACAGCCAAATCCAGCAAAGAGACATCCCAATCCAGCAGATGCACTTTCCCCACCTGTAGTCCATATTCATATTTGTTCGCACAGATCCCACATAGGTAAATTAGCTCTCATGTAATTATATTTTGTGTCAGCTGATGGGTCCTGAATGAGCAGAGCATTCACAATATCACTCAGTGCAGTCTAGTATTCTGCACGGGGCAGGTGGTATCAAATTCACGGTTGATATAACAGGAACACATTGCAACAGGTGGCAAGTGAGAAACGCTATGATGCAGCATGCACAATCGCATCAGTTCATTCAGCAGTTCAGCTTCACTGTGTCTCCGCCAATACAGATCAGGGATATGCAAACAGCGGAACAGATTACTCACAGTGTATCCACCAGAATCTTAGGAGAGTGAACTGAAAATCCAAGCTTGTTACTCACCAGACCTTTCTTCTAAAAAGATGACACATATCAATACCAACACTTTCCTCCCATGGGGCTAAAAGCACTTTTATTCACAAAGAGGTATATACAATACCCAGAAATAACTGCAACAATTCAGCCAGTGTGATGAAATAGTCCTAAACGCAGTCAAAAGTCTGGGTGAGCCGACGCAGTTTAAATTATTTTCTGAAGACATTTCGAGTGTCTCCTGAGACTGAAGAGCCGATCTGCAGAATGTGAATGTATTGTAACAATGACTGAGCTGCATAGAAGTGTGTTCAGCGTGCCATTAGCTTCATTGTGATCGCAGATCCTAAAAAATCTGGAGTCTACGTCTTAAAGCGATATTAAACCCAAAAACAAATTTCTATTTTATTACAGCTTCTCCTCCTACTTGTGTACCTGAGCTAAGGCCAGATGAATTCCATGTAAATTCTACATGCCCTTACTCAAGATGGCCACAGCTAGGAATTCTAGGGGGTTGTTTTTCAAAGTAACTTCTCAATAGAATAAAGCACAGAGACATGGACGGATGTGTGAGCTTGCTTTGAATATTAAAAATGGAGTAAATAGCGTTTTCGGTTTGTGGTGTTTGGATACAGTTTAGTTCCGCTTTAATGGTGACCCCCCTCCCCTTGCTAAAACACTACATAAAACTAGGGTTGCACCGATACCGATACCAGTATAGGTGATGGTGCCGATACTAAGCATTTGCACGAGTACTCACGCAAATGCTCCGATACTTAAAACAGATACCTTTGCTGTGCAATTTGAGCCCATACAAAATGAATGGGCTTAAACCACAGAGCAAAGAATTACGTGATTTGAACAGGAATGCTGTGCGATTTGTGTCCGAATCACACGTGGTTTCCCCCACCACTCCTGGGTGAGCCCAGGCTTGTCATAGTGACTTCAGCCTGGGTTCGCACAGGAGCAGTGCGGAGAACCGCATGTGATTCGGACAAGAATCGCACAGCATTCCTGTTCAAACCACATGTGATTCTTTGCAGTGCAACTGGACTCCAATCACACCACAAAGATATCGCTAATTGGTATCGGTGAGCACACGTATCGGTACTCAATATTGGTGCAACCCTGCATAAAACTTAAAGTGTTACCAAACCCACAACAGTAAAATCAGTCTGTATACAGTATGCACTAAAGCATGCTTGTTATACTCACTGTGGAACCTAAGGGGTTAATCCTCTGCACTGTGTAAAAAGGCTGTTTGATCCTGTCTTCTCTCATCCTGCCCTTCTTCCACAGCCCCTTAACCATCTTCTTATAGAACAGAGCCTTGGGGGCACTCTGCACATACTCAGTTTGGTGTGTATTGCTAGAGAGTTTTTTTTTCTTGGTAGAGTGCCTGTGATCAGCACAGGGCCAATCAGCACTGTCCAGACAGAGGGTCAGGGGTCCTGCAGCCTCATAGAACACTCAGAGGAGAATGAAAACTCCTCCTATGAGCTTTAACCAGACACTGATAGAAGTCACAAGACTGCTTAATACTGCTGATGAGAATAGGTATTTAAAGGATATGTAAAGGTTTTTTTTTTTTTTTTTTTTTAAACAAACATGTCATACTTACCCCCTCTATGCAGTTGGTTTTGCACAGAGTGCCCCCGAACCTCCTCTTCTGGGGTCCCTCAGAGGCGCTCCTGGCTCTTCCTCTTCTGGAGTGCCCCATTGGAGAAGAGCTTTCCCTGGGGGCGCCTGTGCAGACGCGCTTCTGTGTCCTACTGCTGCATCCATTGACACAGACAGCAGGACTCGGCTCCACCCCCCGACTGCCGCGTCAATGGATTTGATTAACAACAGTGGGAGCCAATGGCTGCACTGCTATCAATCTATCCAATCAGGACCCGAGAAACCAGCTGGAGTGGATGTGCTCGTCCCCGGCGCAGGAAAGATCAGGCTCAGGTAAGTAAAAGGGGGGCTCTGGGTGGCTGGTGCACTACAGGAGGTTTTTCACCTCAATGCATATGCACTGAGGTGAAAAACCGCAAGGGTTTACAACCCCTTTAACAGCTTATATTTACTAAAGCTATTGCATTTCTAAGTTCTGTTTACTGTGGGAGACCAGATATAGTGAATGCAGGCTCCTGGGTTTAATAACACTTTAATGTAAAGACCAGTGGAGGAAAACAAAATGAGATAATATACTTACCTTTCCCCTGGCATCGTAATCTCGTCAGCATGAAGATTATGTCACTCCCCATGCACTACGGAAGGGGAAAGGTAAACAGATGATCTAAATTTTCACCCTGCAGGTGTCTTTTTTAAGTTTTACTCAGTGTTTTAGCAAGGGGGAGGGGGACACATTGTAAAAGCAGATCAGCCTTAGGCTGGGTTCACACTAGTCCGATTCTCGGACCGACATGGGGAGCACAAGTCGCATTACGTCACAAAAACAATGATTCTCTATGAGAGCTGTCTTAACTGGTCCTATTTGTGTTTTTCAAAGTCGGACCGACTTTGAAAAAGGTTCCTGTACTACTTTTGTCCGACTTTGATCCCACTTCAGCCCATTGAAAAGTATTGAAGTCGGATCAAAGTCGGATCAGTGTCTTCACTGATCCGACTTTGGCATGCGACTTGTGCTCTGGGGATCTTGAAGGGGAACTCCACGCCACATTTAAAAAAAAACTGGCATGGGGTCCCCCTCCAGGAGCATACCAGGCCCTTTGGTCTAGTATGGATTTTCAGGGGAACCCCCACAGCAAAAAAACGGCGTGGGGCCCCCCCCCCCCACAATCCATACCAGACCCTTATCCCAGCACGCAGCCCGGGAGGCCAGGAAAAGGGATGGGGACAAGCGAGTGGGCCCCCCCCTTCCTGGACCATACCAGGCCGCGTGCCCTCAACATGGGGAGTATGGGTGCTTTGGGGCAGGGGGGGCTCTGCGCCCCCCCCACCCCAAAGCACCTTGTCCCCATGTTGATGAGGACAAGGGCCTCTTCCCGACAACCCTGGCCGGTGGTTGTCGGGGTCTGCGGGCGGGGACTTATGGGAATCTGGAAGCCCCCTTTAATAAGGGGGCCCCCAGATGCCAGCCCCCCACCCTATATAAATGAGTATGGGGTACACCGTACCCCTACCCATTTACCTGGAAAGAAATATGTACACAAAAAACCACACAGCTTTTTAAAATATTTTATTAAATCAGCTCCGGCAGTCTTCTCCCCTCTCTGACTCTTCTTTCTTTGGCTCTTTTGCGGGGTCTTCCATCTTCTGAGGGGTCTTCTTTCTTCTCCTTCTCTGCGGCGTCTTCTGCTCTTTTGTCGGTCTTCTCCGCTGTCCCCTTCCCTCTGTTCTTCCTCTCTTTTTCTTCTTCTTCTTCCCATGTTGACACGAGTTGACACATGTTGACACTTCCGGGTGATGTCATCTGGTGACCACGCCCCATGCCAATATAAGGCACAGCACAGAGCGGAGAGGGCATTCGTGAAGGAGTTGGCATCGTGTCAACATGGGAAGAAGAAGAAGAAAAAGAGAGGAAGAACAGAGGGAAGGGGACAGCGGAGAAGACCGGCAAAAGAGCAGAAGACGCCGCAGAGAAGGAGAAGAAAGAAGACCCCTCAGAAGATGGAAGGCCCGCAAAAGAGCAGAAGAAAGAAGAGCCAGAGAGGGGAGAAGACCGCCGGAGCTGATTTAATAAAATATTTTAAAAAGCTGTGTGGTTTTTTTTGTGTACATATTTCTGGGTGGGGGGCCGGCATCTGGGGGCCCCCTTGTTAAAGGGGGCTTCCAGATTTCGATAAGTCCCCGCCCGCAGACCCCGACAACCAACGGCCAGGGTTGTCGGGAAGAGGCCCTTGTCCTCATCAACATGGGGACAAGGTGCTTTGCGGTGGGGGGCGCAGAGCCCCCCCTGCCCCAAAGCACCCATACTCCCCATGTTGAGGGCACGCGGCCTGGTATGGTCCAGGAGGGGGGGGGGGCACTCGCTTGTCCCCATCCCTTTTCCTGGCCTCCTGGGATGCGTGCTCGGATAAGGGTCTGGTATGGATTGTGGGGGGGGAACCCCACGCCGTTTTTTTGGCGTGGGGGTTCCCCTTAAAATCCATACCAGACCAAAGGGCCTGGTATGCTCCTGGAGGGGGACCCCATGCCAGTTTTTCTTTTAAATTTGGCGTGGAGTTCCCCTTCAAGATCCCCAGAGCACAAAGTGCCTGGCATTGTCGGGATCAAAGTCGGATCCCTGTTCACAGACAAACAGACTTTGACCCTATGTAGGACCGTAAATCGCACAGCAAAGTAGGATCAAAGTCGGGCCGTTTTTTTGTCGGATAGTGTGAACCCAGCCTTAGATGCAAACAATGGGGTTGATTTACTAAAGCTGGAGAGTGCAAAATCTGGTGCAACTGTGAATGCTAGCCAATCAACTTCTAACCTCAGCTTGTTCAATTAAGCTTTGACAATAAAACCTGGAAGCTGATTGGCTTTTATGCAGAGCTGCACCAGATTTTGCACTGTCCAGCTTTAGTAAATCAACCCCTGTGTGTGTGTCCAGGGTTGCTTATCACAGGTAATCCCTCCATGAACGATTACATATGAGTGGCTATGATTATTTGCGGGGACTGTCAGCCTCCAATAGTTTTCAATGGGGCTGCAGATTGCAGCTAATCGCCGGGAATTCCTGCTGGGTCTCCTGCATGTAATCGGTAGTGGCCCCAAGGTGGGCAGAGAGGCATACACAGCACAGTATATAGAACTCAATGACTTACATGGAAACAAACCATGGATCTGCTTCTGTGCCAGGCATGGTCAGTTTGCAACAGCACAAAAGAGGATCATGAGGTATTGCTAAGAAACTCGCAATAAAAGAGTTTACAGGAAAACACACCTACATAGAATCACATAAACATATATGGAATAATACATTTAGGTTTAACATAATCTTTAACCCAAACACAATGTCCTAGGCCAATAAACCTGAACGTTCAGCTGGCCCAAAAAGCAAGTGTTGACCCTCCAAGATCATGCTCAGACCCATAGATCTGAGCCCAGGTGGCCTAAAAAGCCAAAAGATGCCCAGGGCTTGAAACAGAACAGAGTGGAGGATTGGCCTTTTGAAGTGGAGATCTGGGAGGAACATATGCCTTCTGGAACCCAGAAGCAGCAGACTTTGTCACTGACACCTTAGCTTTCTTGTTACTGGGTATGAAAGTGACTTGCTTAATAAAAGTATCTAGTGATTGGCCACTTCTTAAGCACCACATCCTGTACTAAAGGGTGAACCGGAAATAACATATTTGTTTTCTTAGTGTTGGGAAGGTCCAACAGGTGGTGATGGCTCTAACTTCAAACAGGAGCGCACCTCATCCGCCAAACTCTTCTTTTCAATCCTTACTTATTAATTTTTGAAAAGAACAAAAGGAGAAAAACTTGCCGATACAGCATTAGGCATTTACTGTAAGTCAAAGAAGAACAAAAGGACAAAATAGAAGGGGTGGGAACAGACACCCCTAACTATGCTTGATAATTCAATATTACAAAGCATGTCAGATGAAACAAAGCCGTAAGCATGAACATCCAGTGTACTGCAAGCAATCAAACTTCCGTAGAGCAGCTGGTATTACCTTGCCACCTCCTAGGATAATGAAAAGGAAGTAAGCATACAAAAAAAAGAGAAGCAAAACAAATCTACCCTAAGTACATTAATGAACCTAATAATCGTACTGGCAGAGCTACAGCAATATGAGAGAATTCTGACCCAGTCATAGACCCTAAGACTGCCTATGAAAGTCTTTCCAATAAAATCAAGAATTCTCCTAAAAAGAAACAAAGAAAAGTAGAGAATCAGAAAATAACAAAGCAAAAACATGCAGGAAAGGAAGGGCTAAAGACATAGAAAGGAAAAGAAGGAAGAGGTATGCCTGTGCAGGGGTCCAACACCGCCCATCTACACGTCAGCCTCTAGCTGCCTGGCACCTACAAATAAGAAAGCCAGGGATTCCAAACTTTGTCAAACAATGTCTGTTTATCGCGTAATAAGCTTACAATATTTCCATTGAGCATAATCCAAGTTGATTTAAGCCAAGTAAACTACAATTGAATATGCTATATTTTTTTTTTATTTGCTAATTTTTTTTCTCTCAAAAGTGGAGTTAGCCTTTAAGTAATCTTCCAATGAGTGAGTAGATGGATACATTGCTTTCGTAGATCATAGCACAGGGTATAGTTAGTTCTTTCTTACTGAATGGGTTTGAATAGATCACTGTATTTTTTTTTTCCTGTACAGTTTATAACTTTTTTTAAGGATGGGAGAGGCTTAGGAGAAGTCTTGGAGGAGAGCATAGGAGGAGGTGACAATGGAGCTTGAGAGCAGGGGATCTTGGGAGGAAGGAAGAGAACGATTTGGTCGGTATTTTGAGACTAGGTTAGTGATGTAACTAGGGGCCAAGTTGTGGATGGCTTTGTAAGTCGTTGTTAGTGTCTTGAATTTAATTTGTTGGGTGAGTGGCACCCAATGGAGGGATTGGCAGAGAGGGGTAGCAGGCACTGAGTGGTTGGTAAGGTGAATGAGTCTGGCAGCAGCATTCCTGATGGACTGAATAGGGAATAGCCTATGTAAAGGTAAGCCAAGGAGGAAGGAGTTGCAGTAGTTGAGGCGAGAGATCACCAGGGAGTGAATTATGAGCTTTGTAGTGTCACTGGTTAGGAAGGGGCGTATTTTGGAGATGTTGCTATAAACATATTTAAAGGCCTTACTTGAGCAAAGTTCTTTAGCTATAGCGAATGCTAAACAATGCATAGCAACACCAAAGTCTCATCCACACCATGAAACTTGGTAAAGTAAAGAGAGCGGTGCTCAGCTTGGGTTTTGGGTGCCTTGCAGGGTACTGAAAGACCAATGAATTTACAAGTGTATCATGAAATTCTAATTAAATATGTAAGGGTGACTGCTTATGTGATAATCTGCAACCATAATCTTTCCTCACTCACTGTAACCAGCAGTAGATATGGGCTCGAGTTGAGGTACAATCCAAGGAGTGTTTTGTGAGCACCATAACACCTACAAGGAGGGCAGGAATTGGCTGAATAGCATTTATTAGTCTGAAGTCCTTCATTTGCCCCACTAGTGACAGCTGATAATCAGACAGACACATTCATAGCACAGTCATAGTAAAGTTCATTAGTGGTTGAGGGAAGCAGCAGATAGGTGCTGCAAAGGTTAGGTCAAGTGGTAGGGCAGACAATCAAGCATATCCATGGAAGGGTCTGTTTCAAAGCTAGAAGAACAATCAGGTTAAACAGGCAAGATACAAAAGCTCATTGAAACTGACAGGAACCATCTGCTCAGACACTGGGCAGAATTTAAACTAGCCACCAAGGTGACATCATAAGCTGACTTTGTGCCTGTATGCATTTCAGCCAGTGCAGACATTCACCACAATATAGCATGACCTGAGAAAGAGGATGATAGAAAGTGAGAAGCATGTGGGAGATCAGAGGACCAATAATGCAGACATTCAGAAAGTTTTAGTTTACAACAGTTTACCAAAGTTGTATATCTGACCAGTTAAGGTTTTCAGAAAAAGGGTTTAAAAATTGTTTATTTTTGCTATGAAGAAACTATCCATAGGAATGCTGAAAGGCCACTTTACCTCCTGACCTCAATGTAATCATTAGGGATGTGGTAAAAGTAGTCATGACCTATGCAAACCTATATACTGAAAACATGTTACAGTCACTTTCCAACCAATGACAATATCAAACTCACTGCAAAAAATGATTTAGGCGAAGACATTAAGATATTCTCCACCTTCCAATGTGATTTGTAGTAACAATGGAAGAATGGAAGAATGCATGCACAGAATGGGTACAAGTTACAACATAAACAGGTACATCTGTTGCAACCCCAATTCCAAAAAATGTGGGATGCTGTGTAAAATCTACAAAAAAAACAGAATGCAATGATTTACAAATCTCATAAACACATATTTTATTCACAATATAAAATAGAAAACATTGCAAATGTTTAAACTGAGCAAATGTACAATTTTAGGGAAAAAAATCAATAAAAAAGATCATTTATACGTCTACAAAAAAAAACACGTATTGTTTTTCATATGTACTTAGAGCTATGAATATTCTAGGATTATATATGGACTTACAGTAGACAAGGCCAGACTCCTACTTTCTCACTCTTTTATTTAGGCATGTCAAACCTGAGAGCACCTTCCCTGCAGTCCACTGAATGTCTCCTCTGCCCACTGAAGATGAGTGGACAATGAGAGGTTCCTGTACAATGAGAGGGGTTTTGAGCAGGAAGGAAACTCAGCATGATCCCGCTCCAGAAAATGTTAGCTAGAATAGGCTTCTGCGGGTTGTGTGAAGATGCATGAGTTTGGCATTGACACTCAAGGGCAGGCGATGGGAAGGCAGTAGTGGCGTGAAGCTGATAAGCATTGAATCTGAACTTCAGAAGGCGTTAAGCAGTGAATATGAGATGAGTACAGTGGTGGGCATTGAATTTGAGCTAAAGAAGGTAGTGGACAGTTCATTTTAGCTAAGGAATGTGGTGTACAGTGAACTTGAGCTAAAGAAGGTATTGGGCAGTCAATTTTAGATAAGATGGTGGTGAACAGTAAATTATAGTTGAAGAATGTAATTGGAAGATAATTTTAGCTAAATAAGGTGGTGCGCAGTGAATTTGAGTTAAAGAAGGTGATGGAAAGTGGATATGAGCTGAAGAAGATGGTGGGCAGTAATTTTGAGCTGAAGAAGGTGGTGGGCATTGAATCTGAATGAGAGAAGGTAGTGGGCTTAGGATTTGAGATAAAGAAGGTGGAGGGCTGCTTTTGAGCTGAAGAAGGTGGTGGGCTGTGAGTTTGAACTGAAGAAGCTGGTGGGCTGTGGATTTGAGCTAAAGAAGGTGGTGGGTTGTGGATTTGAGCTGAAGAAGATGGTGGCTGTGGATCTGAGCTGAAGAAGGTGGCAAACTTTGGATTTAAGCTGAAGAAGATGGTGGCATTGAATTTGAGCTGAAGATTGGAATGGACAGTGATTTTGAGCTGATGACAGCGGGGCAGTGTATCTGAGTTGAGAAAGGCGAGGAGGCTAGTGAATCTAAGCTGAAGAAGGTGGTGGGCAGAGAATTTGACCCAAAGAATGTAGCGGTTCATTCATTTTTGTTTTTACGATGGAGCTGTTTAAAATTAAAATAATGGTTAGTAAAATGTAATATCTGTCAAATTGCAGCCTGTGGATTAAAGTGTGACTGCTTTTGCAACCCATCCTTATACCTGAATATGATGTGCCTACTCTAAGTCATCTGTCTGAAAGTATAACTAACGGCAAAACTTTTTTTTAGTTTTGGATAGAGTGCACAGAATTTCAAACCCCTATCAGGCGTTTACTTCTGTCTGTGCCCCCAATTTTTGTCATGTTTAGCAGTCACAGTCACCGAGAGGGGGATGTCAGCAAAAAACGAGTAGGGGAAATCTTTCAATGGGGACACTGGTTCCAGTGACCCCTGGTGACAACCAGGTATTCCCTCACTTAGGAGTGATTTCCTCTCACTTTGTTTTGGCTATGGGACAGGGAGTGAAGGAAAGTCTAAGCAATGGAACAAAACTTACATGGGTTCCTTGACTGCAGCCAAAATAGAACGAGTCTACCAGAAGAGGGTCCAGCCGGAGTGCGAGGGACCATGCGGGTGAGCCCCATTTGTTAGTCCTAATGGACTTTTCACATTCTGGCTGTTGGTGTAATTACTGCCCCTATTTCCTTCAATAAACAACATAAGTGTGGGCACCTGCTAGCCACGTTCCCTTCCCTCCTCTCCGGAAACCCCCCCCCCCCCCCCGATCAGGAACATCTCCTGAGTTCGGGCCTGGGTTGGGCTACATTCATTGCCTTCTGTGACCATCTCAAGTGGACTCCTTGACCATTGCTAATTGTCTCCACCCACTATCCCCCAAGGAAGACCTTACTATTAGGGGTTGAAATGCGTCGGGACAATGGTGGTGGACTCACAATCCTATTCCAACTGTTTGTATGGACTTTAAATTCACAAATTCATGCGTAGTCAAAAGGATGGTCCAATTAGGACCTATGTTCCTCTAATGGTCTTCTTTTATAACTATTTTTTACAAGATTTAAATAAAAAAGATGTTTTATTCAAAATGCATATTTAGTTGATATTGTGTGATTTCTGTTGCTGCCAACATAGTCCCACGGGAGATATCTTTGCATTCTTACATGGGTTATAACCTTCAAAGGAGGTTTATAACCTCTGTCATATTTTTTGGAGTAAGAGCTTAATCCAAAATGAAAACAAATGCCCTTTTGGAGTAAGTACTTCATCCAAAATAAAAAAGTTGCCTTTAGTTCTACTTTAAACTGCTTCCTCCTATCAAATCCGCTGACTGACCTTAGGGTTCCTGCATGCACAATCAAGCAGCCAGATGATCATTCCTACAAATACTATAATTCTCAAGCAAACTTGCATGTTCATGCCCATGAAGAGGAAAAGCATCAAAATCACTGTAAAATGTCATCAATTCAGATGTGGGAGCTAACAATGGTATTCATTAGGTAAGGATGACACAACTCCAACAACCTTAGGGCACAGTCTCATAAATGGCAAGCAAATAAGTAAACAAAAGGTCCTGGTTGAATTGAATAGTTGGTAACCAGTCAGTGAAAACTCTCCCCCACACTGCTTTCTACAACTAAATATGTAGAACTCTTTCAGTACAATAGAATGAGCTCATCAATAATATACATACAGTACTGCCTCAACAACTGTGAGAGATAATAACAGTTATGAATGATGTAATTGAAGATGTGTATTGTGTTATGAATTGCAGCTGTGCAGAGGAGTGCGCTTATTCTGAAAAACAGGCTAGCATGCCTTTTGTTCAATCATATATGAATGCTAATTTTAGAGCTGTGACCAACCACTGCCACCCAAAATCGCAACATTCTGAATGCCAACACCTAGAAGAAAGCAAACAAAAATGAAGCCCGCCAACAACCTGACAATCAACCTTTAATACAGTTGGACTTGGATAGTGGAATGTAGTATTTTTTTTATAAGAGGACAAGACATGCTGTATGTTGTTCTAATACCTGTAAGGTGGTCATTGAGATGTTCTATGGGCGAAATTATGGCTGCTGGGTAAAGGAAAATGTTAACTGTCAAGTCATAGTAAGAAGGGAAACATAAATGGCAATTAGGACTCTCTTGCAAGGAGTGAGATATGGGGGAGAGTGAAATTGGGGAGGGGGGCATATACAGTATCTCACAAAAGTGAGTACACCCCTCACATTTTTGTAAATATTTTATTATATCTTTTCATGTGACAACACTGAAGAAATGGCACTTTGCTACAATGTACAGTAGTGAGTGTACAGCTTGTATCTTGTATAACAGTGTAAATTTGTTGTCTCCTCAAAATAACTCAACAAACAGCCATTAATGCCTAAACCGCTGGCAACAAAAGTGAGTACACTCCTAAGTGAAAATGTCCAAATTGTCCCCAATTAGCCATTTTCTCTCCCCGATGTCATGTGACTCATTAGTGTTACAAAGTCTCAGGTGTGAATGGGGAGCAGGTGTGTTAAATTTGGTGTTATCGCTCTCACTCTCTCATACTGGTCACTGGAAGTTCAACATGGCACCTCATGCAAAAGAACTTTCTGAGGATCTGAAAAAAATAAATGTTGCTTTACAAAAAGATACCCTAGGCTATAAGAAGATCGCCAAGACCCTGAAACTGAGCTGCAGCAGGGTGGCCAAGACCATACATCGGTTTAATAGAACAGGTTCCACTCAGAACCAGCCTTGCCATGGTCGACCATAGAAGTTGAGTGCACATGCTCAGCGTCATATCCAGAGGTTGTCTTTGGGAAATAGACGTATGAGTGCTGCCAACATTGCTGCAGAGGTTGAAGGGGTGGAGGGTTAGCCTGTCAGTGCTCAGACCATACGCGGCACACTGCATCAAATTGGTCTGCACGGCTGTCTTCCCAGAAGGAAGCCTCTTCTAAATATGATGCCCAAGAAAGCCCGCAAACAGTTTGCTGAAGACAAGCAGATTAAGGACATGGAGTACTAGAGCCATGTCCTGTGGTCTGATGAGACCAAGATAAACGTATTTGGTTCAGATGGTGTCAAGCGTGTGTGGCTGCAACTAGGTGAGGAGTACAAGGACAAGTGTGTCTTGCCTACAGTCAAGCATGATGGTGGGTGTGTCATGGTCTGGGGCTGCATGAGTGCTGCCGGCACTGGGGAGCTACAGTTCATTGAGGGAACCATGAATGCCAACATGTACTGTGACATACTGAAGCAGAGCATGATCCCCTCCCATCGGAGACTGGGCCACAGGGCAGTATTCCAACATGATAACAACCACAAACACACCACCAATATGACCACTGCTTTGCTAAAGAAGCTGAGGGTAAAGGCGATGGACTGGCCAAGCATGTCTCCAGACCTAAACCCTATTAAGCACCTGTGGGGCAAACTCAAAAGGAAGGTGATGGCATCATGGAGGAGTGGAAGAGGACTCCAGTAGCAACCTGTGAAGCCCTGGTGAACTCCATGCCCAAGAAGGTTAAGGAAGTGCAGGAAAATAATGGTGGCCACACAAAATATTGACACTTTGGGCCCAATTTTGACATTTTCACCTAGAGGTGTACTCACTGTTGTTGCCAGCAGTTTAAACATTAATGGCTGTGTGTTGAGTTATTTTGAGGGGACAGCAAATTTACACTGTTATACAAGCTGTACACTCACTACTTTACAATGCAACAAAGTGTAATTTCTTCAGTGTTGTCACATGAAAAGATAGAATAAAATATTTGCAAAAATTGGGTGTACTCACTTTTGTGAGATACTGTATATGCTCTATCTATGGGGACCAGTTTTTTTTTAAATAGCAGTGGAAATGGATGCAAGTTTCAAATTGATTAAATACCAATTCATCTTTTGTTTGACTTGGAAGATCTGAATATCAATACTAAGGCTGCATGCACACAAGGAGCTTAAAAACTGCTGGAAAAACACTGGATTTAAAAAAAGCTAATAATTATTTATTTTGCCGGCATTTAGCAGTGTTTTCAGCAGTGATTATAAGCAGTAGCGTTTTTGTTAAAGCGGAGTTCCACCCACAATTGGAACTTCCACTCATGGATCCCCCCCCCGGGGCCACATTTGGTGCCTTTTGGGGGGGGGGAGCAGATACCTGTCTCCCACTTCCAGGAGACCAGGCCGCGGCGAATTACGTCAGCAGCTTGGTCCCCCTTCCCCTCGTCCTCCCTCCTCTGGCCCTAACAACCAGTGAATAGCTGGTTGTTAAGAAGCAGGCCGGCCAGCAGGCCGCCACGTCCTTCACAACAGATGACTCATTAGCTGTCAGCGTTGTTCCCCGTTGACAGCTGAATGTAAAGAACAGAATTGTCGGCAAATAAAAATTGAGAAGAAAAAAAAAACAGCGTGAGGGTCTCCCCCAATCCAAACCAGCCCCATCAGGGTATGGTATGGATTTTAAGGGAGCTCCCTGCCTGCAGACCCCCACAACCACTGCCCAGACTTTTGAGGAAGAGACCCTTGTCCTCATCAACATGGGGATAAGATGCTTTGTGGGGGGAGACGCATGTTGAGACGCATGTTTTTCTGGCGTGGGGTTTCCCTCAAAATCCATACCAGACCTAAGGGATTTGGGGGATCTCACAGTTTTTTTTTTGTCAGCTGTTTCAATGCTGATAGTTGATGAGCCATCCATTCTTAAGGATGCAGCGGCCAGCTTGCTGGCCCTCTACTTAACAACCAGCTATCCACTGATTGTTAAGGACGCAGACGGGCCACCAGCTAGGAAAATGGCTGGAAACCGGTGCTTAGCAGCAATTACCAGAACTTAGGTAGGACTCGGGAGCGCGCCCGCACGAGTGCCCCCATGGAAAGCAGGAAGAGGAGGAGCCAGGAGCACCGTGGGGGGGGGGGGAAGAAAAGGAGGACCGGGGCCACTCTGTGCAAAACCCTTGCACAGTGGAGGTAAGTATAACATAGTTACATAGTAAACGAGGCTGAAAAAAGACACAAGTCCATCAAGTCCAACCTATGTTTGTGTTTTTAATATCAGTATTAAATTGTATACCCCACAATGTTGTGGTCCCTTAGGTGTACATCTAATAGTTTTTTGAAAATTTCTAGACTCCCAGCAGAGACTACTGCTTGTGGAAGAGATTCCACATCCTCACTGCACTCACTGTAAAGAATCCTTTACGCTTTCTAAGTCTAAACCGCGTTTCTTCCATTTTTAGTGAATGGCCGCGTGTCTTTGTGTGCTCCCTTGCCCGGAATAGTTTTGTACCTACTGTGAGATCACCGGTACACTATTTGCACATTGAAATCATATCCCCTCTCAAGCGTCTCTTCTCCAGAGAGAATAAGTTCAGTGCTTGTAATCTTTCCCCATAACTAAGGTCTTCCAATCCCTTAATTTACTTTGTGGCCCTTCTCTGTACCCTTTCCAATACCAGGACATCCTTCCTGAGGACTGGTGCCCAGAACTGGACGGCATACTCCAGGTGCGGCCTCACCAGAGATTTGTATAGTGGGAGAATTATTATTTTATCCCTGGGGTTGATCCCTTTCCTGATGCATGCCAACACCTTGTTAGCTTTGCTTGCAGCAGCTTGGCATTGCATGTCACTGCTGAGCCTGTCCTCCACCAGGACCCCTAGGTCTTTTTCCATTCTAGATTCCCCCAGAGGCTCTCCCCCTAGTGAGTAGTTTGCTTTTTTGTTCTTGGCACCCAAATGCATTATCTTACATTTTTCTATGTTAAATCTCATCTGCCACTTGTCTGCGCACCCCATTAGTTTATTCAGATCTTCTTGCAAGGTTTCCACATCCTGTGGAGAGTTTATTGCTCTGCTTAGCTTAGTATCATCCGCAAATATTGAGAATGAGCCCTTCACCCCATCCTCCAAGTCGTTTATGAATATATTGAATAGGATTGGTCCCAGGACAGAACCTTGGGGAACTCCACTTTCTACACCAGACCATTCTGAGTACTCCCCATTTATCACCACCCTCTGTACTCGCCCTCATAGCCAATTTTCATTCCAGGTGCTCACCCCTTGATCCATGTTGAGGGACCTTAGTTTGTACAGTAAACATTTATGGGGAACTGTATCAAATGCTTTCGCAAAATCCAGGTACACCACCTCTACAGGCCTTCCCTTATCTAGATGGCAGCTCACCTCCTCATAGAAGGTTAATAGATTGGTTTGGCAAGAACGATCCTTCATGAACCTATGCTGATTACCACTAATGATACCGTTCTCGTTACAATAATCTTGTATGTAATCCCTTATTATTCCCTCCAAGAGCTTGCCAATTATTGATGTTAAGCTAACTGGTATTCCCAGGGATATATCTTGGTCCTTTTTTTATATATTGGTACTATGTTGGCTTTCTTCCAATCAGCTGGTATCATACCAGTCAGAAAACTGCTCTTAAAGATTAGGTATAAGGGTCTGGAAATAACTTGGCTAAGTTCCTTAAGGACCCTAGGGTGTAAGCCATCTGGTCCCGGTGACTTATTTGTGTTCAGTTTTTCAAACCTATTTCTGATTTTATCCTCAGTCAACCATGAGGGTGTTTCCTGTGACGTGCCGTGAGGATCAGCATTGTGGTTCTGAATAATTGAGCCCCCGGTTTCCTTCGTGAATACTGAGGAGAAAAATGAGTTTAACACCTTTGCCATTTCTCCATCCTTTGCAACCAGATTACCTTCATCATTCTTTATGGGGCCAACATGATCTGACATCCCTCTCTTACTGTTTATATACTTAAATCATTTCATGGGATTTCTTTTACTCTCCTCTGCTATGTGTCTTTCATGTTATATCTTAGCTGCTCTGATTGCCCCTTATTGCGTGTTTTATAGATATGAAAATCTGATATGGTCCCCTCAGTCTTGTATTTTTTGAAGGCCTTCTCCTTTGCTTTTATGTGTTCCTTTACGTCAGTGTTAAGACATCCTGGTCTTTGGTTAGCCCTTTTAAATTTATTCCCCGTTGGGATACACTGGCTAATACCTTTGTTAAGTGTGTTCTTGAAGCACTCCCATTTTTCCTCCGCATTCATTGTTCCTAGAATTTTATCCCAGCTAATATCTTCCAGCATGGAGCATAGTTTATGGAAGTTGGCTCTCTTAAAATTTAGCGTCTTTGTATTCCCCTTATGTTTCTTATTTGTGTAATTTATACTGAATCTAATTGTCTGTGATCGCTATTTCCTAGATTGCCCCTTACTTCCACGTCTGTGATCAGGTCTGTGTTGTTAGTGATCAGAAGGTCTAATAATGCTTTTTCTCTTGCTGGTGCATTTACTATTTGACCCATGAAATTGTCCTGCAGGACATTTAGGAAATGGCGAGCCTTAGCTGAATGTGCAGTACCTTCCTCCCAGTCAATATCTGGGTAATTAAATCCCCCATTATAATAATACTTCCCATCCTAGCCGCTATTCCAAATTGCGATAGGAGGTCTGCCTCCCCCTCCTCCCTCTGATTTGGGGGCCTATAGCATATTCTCAGTATTACTTTCCCCCTGCTATCCTCCCTTTGTAGCTCTAGCCATAAGGCTTCAACTTCCTCCCCGGATCCACTACTAATGTCATCCCTCACATTTATTCTTATGTCATTTTTTATATACAGGCATACCCCTCCCCCTTTTTTGCCCTCCCTGTCCCTGCGATATAGGGAATACCCCTGAATGGTAGCCAGCCAATCATGAGAGCTGTTGAACCAAGTCTCCGAAATTCCCACAAAGTCTAATTCCTCCTTGTACAGTAGTAACTCTAGTTCTCCCATCTTGTCTGCCAGACTCCTGGCATTAGTGAACAAGCCACGTAGTTTTGTCTGGACACCTACTATTCCCCTATTGGGTAATCCTCTTTTGCATATAGGATATGTTACGCTACTCACCTCAGATTTAAATTCTTTATTCGGACTATCACTCCTCCCTCCAATACTACCCCCTGAACTCAGTTCCACACTGGCTATTTCTAAGCCTGGACCCTCCCCCCTGTTGCCTAGTTTAAAAGCCCTTCTAATTTTTCGGCTATCCTTATTCCCAGCCGGTCTGCACCTTCCCCATTTAGGTGCAGCCCATCCTTTCTATAGAGCTCGTACAAATAACATGTTGGTTATTTTAAGAAAAAAAGGTTTACAATCACTTTGAAGCAAATATTAAACCCTCAGTTTTTTAAGCAGTTTCAACAGCTGATTTACTTACTGAGTATACAGCTTCTATATATTTTAATTTTTGCCTAAGTTCCTGTTTAAGCAGATGCCGTGACTGCTGCCCCAGGTTTCCTGTTTCAGGGTGGCTCCTTTTCTGGTGCCCCCCTTGCCTGTGGGGACTAGATCTGTGTCTCCCTCGGGGTCCGGTCCCTCAGGCGCCACCACCCCCTAGTTTGCATGATTTTCAAGCCACATGATTAGAGCCTGAGGCTCTAATTGGCTTGAAAAAGGTTGAGCTCAGGGCACAGAGATATTCACTATTGTCTTCTGACTTCTCCTCCCGGCCAATCAGGACAGGAGGCGGATTGGGTTGGACGGAAGGAGAAGCTGAGGAAGCGGCGGAGGGGCTAAGTGTGGGGGGGCTGTGCAGGGGTGGGCGGGGGGTGGGACTGTGGAGCGGGGGTGGGGACGTGTCGGGGGGGTGTGAATCGGGGAGGCGGCGAAGGAGTCGAAGAGGAAGGCAGGTTGGGTTAGGCGGAGGACAGGACTAACCGGCCCTCCTCTTCAGTCTTCTGTTATCACTTATAGAGACACGGGACTCGAGTTG
>BLSH010486990.1:0-14197 GCA_018402905.1 Glandirana rugosa | reverse complement strand
AGTTCGGGACTTCCTCACCGTCATACAAGAACTGCTTAGACGTGTAGAATACTGATAATAAATGCTTGGTGTTTTTGCATGTTATAGAGCAGACGAGTTGTCGAGTCAGGATCCGTTCGGACAGCCTGGGACAGAAAAGAAAGAAATCAAAACATTAATGTATGTTTTTACCAAAGTCTTTTAGAGCGCGTTTACGTGGGAGGTCAAGGAAACTATCTTTGTATCTTTGTATCTTTGTATCTTTTCACTGCCGTCTTTTTCTGACTCATCAGGTAGCTCAGACGGGGAAAAAAAAAAAATGTAATTGGAACAACAGACTGAAACTACCAACAGAGGTTGTGAGACAGTCAACAGTAAATGGCTTCAAACATGCTTGGGATAAACATAAATCCATAGTCAGACAACAAGGTTAATGTAAAAAAAAAAAAGGGGCAGACTCGATGGACTACTCAGTCTTTTTCTGCCGTCACTTTTCTATGTTTCTATGTTTCTATGTTTCTATCAAAGGAACTGGAGGGTGCATTTGCGCGAGATTTTCTGAAACCATTTTTGTATGTAATTACAAAACTAAAGAAAGAAAAGACAGGGTCCGACAGGCTTGCCTAGGACTGAGCTGTTGAGCAGACGAGATATTGTACGTTTTTGTGGTTCGTAAATAATAGTCATAAGATGTGCAGATTCGTCAAGAACATACTGCCACTCCTTCAGGGCTTGATGGGCAACAACTCACAATGCTTGGTGCCATAATTTTTTTTGCCAGTGTAAACTTTTCAGAAATGAAAGCACAGGAGCACTTTCTGCCTCGGACAGACTACAGAAGTACAGCACCAATGCCCACAGTGGAGGTGTTGACTTCCATATTGAATGGTTTAACAGTATCTGGCTGTAAAGCTGGTCCAGTAAGGAAGGCATATTCAAGAGCTATCCACAGCTTTGCGAGGAGTAACTCTTGAGTTGAGCTGTGGGTGCAGACATGGTGAGACTTGGGGTGTTTGGATGCTGCTGAGATTGTGAGGCACAACCAAGGCTGCAGTGAACAGCAGAGGCGACCGTGTACAAGGCTGAGCAGCTGCAAAGGCTGCAGTTGCAGTTAAGACTGAAGCTGTGGGTGCAGTAGAAAGTTAGGGTTCATGTTGCTGAGCTGCAGGTGCAACCAAGACCAAGTTGGGGTGCAGTGGACGTTTAGGCAGTGGGTACAGCAGTCGCTGTGCAGTGGATGCAGCGGAGACCAGCCTGGGGTGCAGCAGTGGCTGGGCTGCAGATGCAGTGGAGATAAGCCTGGGGTTCAATATAAAATGTGGGTAGCTCAGGGAATTTTTAGATACTATGTTTGTGTAGTGACAGAGCATCATGTTTAAGTTTAAACAGAGGTAACAGCCATTCAACTTGTCATGGAATGTGGTTGGGACACTCTGGGAAAAACCTGGAAGAGCCCACAGCCACTGGAGAAGAAGGAGGTGGTAGCACCGGAGTTTGTAGGGTCACAAACCGTGACGCCACTAAGCAATTTCTTATGCTTAGAAGTCAGACAAGCCAGCTCATTCATGACCTTCCAACGAAGACAAATTTGTTGAACAGCAAATTGTTGAACTATTGGAGATTACTGATCAGCCTGAGACTTTTTGGATGATTTCTAATATTAGGGTTGAAGTATAAACAAGGACCGTAATTACAGCATAAGGGTGGTCAAAGGCAGACATCACACTGATTAAGCAAGAACTAAAGGACCCGTCTGTCTTCACTAGCAAAACCAGATCACTGGGACCAACCACAATCTTATCCCTGACTGGCCTGCTGTGCGGATGTAACGGTCAAGCTTTTATTCCTTTTTTTTCAATAGAGAATAGAACAATTAATGCTTGTGGTTCAAAGATTTTCCCATGTGGAAACATCTCTCTGTGTGATAATGAGTGCAGACCCCCGCATGAGACTCAATCGGGACTGATACTCAGAAGCATTGTTTCAATCTGCAGCATTGCTGGGAAATAGTGATCATTCCTTGCCTACTTAGTCCTGCTCATATAATAAATATTAAACAGTATATGCACGTCACCTATTTCATTTGACTGCTTTTGAACCAATGCTAAGTGCCGATTCACATATTTAGTATGAAACCATGTTATAACATTGCATAATAATAGTACAACGGATCATTAACACTCTTTTGTATATTACAGATATTTCTTCCATTAATCTATAAGTAAAAATGTAGAACATTTTCTAACCGTTCACCTGCCTAACACTGATAAAATGCTTATTCATAGTACTGTAAGCTTATAGAGATTTGGAAGAAAACAAATTCCCCATCCATATACTAGTGCTTTAATGATGAGAGCAATAGAAGAAGCTATTCTTCCCCCATTGTGAAAAATATGATGCTTTTGTCAAGATCTGCTTTATAGGGATAGATTACAAGTCCTCTGATACTTACAAGCAAGCTTTCCCCGACTGTGGCCTGTGAGATGAATGGTTGCTGATGTTAGTTTGCTATACCTGCTGAATAGCAGTTACAATATATCTGGCAGCATAATGTGTACTGAATTGTTATGTGCACTAAGCATCCTGCAGTTCTTATAACCCTCCCGCACACCTCCGGCCTGCCTTGTTCCTAGCTTTTCTGTATCCCTTGCTTCGTATTTAGCTCTGCTGAATGTCTGCAAGGTTTTTACATTCATTCCCATTTGTAAAGATAACTTGTCTGCTGTTCAATAATAATAACCACCCGCAAGACAATAATTATTATATATTGCAAGCTGTGACCAAATGTCAGTATTAGTTCTTCAAAATACCAGAAATTATACCAGGTGCAGAATGATCATGTTATGCTCATGTTTGATAATCATGTTATATCATTGTGATTTAGAAGACAGAATTCCATCTCTCTCAAGCTGTGATCTTAAAGGGAACCTGTGCCTTTCCCATACAGAGCAAAGCAATGCGTTTACTCAACTGCCCACCCCCCGATATTGTTAAGTATTATATGTCTGGAGTACCGTTGTTGGTACCTGTATTGTAATTGCACGATGTACTAAATAAAACATTAAAAAAAAAAGAGAAGTGTGGGAATTTGAAAATACATCAGTGGCAGCCCGTCCATAAGGGGCTCTGGCTCCAAGGCCGGATTAACATAGGGGCTATTGGAGCTGCAGCTCCAGGCCCCTTCCTTAAGATAGGCCCAGCCCAATGGTGTGAGTGAGTCACTAATACTGCCCAGCCCTGCTCTGTATACAGTGTACACATGATTGATATGTAAATTGCGGCAGCATATTTAATTTGTTTTAACAAAACGTCTTAAGCATTTTCATTTTATTTATTTCCATAAAAAGGCCCCACCAAAATCCTCAGCACCAGGCCCGTGATGCTCTTAATCCGGCCATGGCTGGCTCCCTAATCTCTATGCGTCTGCCCCTAATCTCCATGCGGGGTGCCGGACACATAGAGTTCTACAAGTTTTTTTTTTTTTGTGAAGGACATGATTAGAACCAGAGGCTTTAAAAAGGTTTAGCTCTGCGCCTCGGACCCACTCACTTGTGACATTAGCGAATCAGCTTTCGATATTGTCTTCCTGCTTTTCCTCCGGACCAATCAGGACAGGAAACAGGCCCTAAATACGAATTGTCCGGAAGAGAAGCCGCCAAGGCCGTGTGCAACCTGGATGGGGTAAGTGCAGGGCTGGTGGGCTTGCGAGCGGGGTTGGCGAGCGGGCAGGGGAGGTGGGTGGTTTGTTTGCTGCCCCCCCCCCCAAAAAATGGAGCAATGGCCGCAACTGAAATACATACATTTGATACTCACCTAGGTGGATGCAGCATCGGTCCTATGCTGCACCTGTCCTCTGCTGCCACTAAAACTGAGAATTGAGCGATCAAAGACCCCTGATCGCTCAGTTCTTGTTTTTCAGTGAGCAGAACGCTGTTGTCTGTTAGGCCGGCCATAGACAGAGCAATTTTTATTTCCTGCAACCATAGATTGCAGGAAAGAAAATTGCTAGATGCCCCCATCAACACAATCAGTGCCATTGTGTTCTCTCGCCAAGGAGCAGGAGGGAACCGTCCCAGGAGAACACAGTGATTATTGCTAGCGGCTATAACAGCCGCTAGCAATAATCACATGTAAAATCCAGCAGGCTGGTTGTACTCAAGTTGATCAATCGATCAACTTGGGTTCATTCAGCCTGCCCATATATGGTTCAAATCTCAACCAGTTCCTGCTGAACCGGTAAAAATTTGCAGTGACAGTAATGTCTCTTTTTTTTTTCTTTAAAAATAATAAACATGTTATTATTACTTGCTCTGTGAAATGATTTTGTACAGGCCAGCCTGGATTCTCCTCTTCTCGGGTCCCTCACCAGCACTTCTGGCCCCTCCCTCCTGTCGAGTGCCCCCACAGCAAGCAGCTTGCTATGGGGGCACCCAAGTCGAGCCACAGCTCTGTTTGTTCATTCAGACACGGAGCCGTGGTTCAGCCCAGCACCCTCTCTCTCCTGATTGGTTTACTATCTTTGATTGACAGCAGAGCCAATGTGCCAACCAGGAGGGGGAGTCCCAGATGGCCCAGTCTCTCATGCACATCTCTGAATATAGATGGGGCTCAGGTAAGTATTAGGGGGGCTGAAGGGGGGCTGCTACACACAGAAGGTTTTTTATCTTTTAAGATAAAAAACCTTCTGCCTTTACAACCACTTTAAATCGTCTATGGCCAGCTTACGACACCAGCTCCCTGCTCTGCCCCTGCAGCGCTCCCTGGAGCGATGGGCTTTGGAAGGGTTGAGAACTGGCTCAGGCTCTCAACAGTGCATAAGGGAAAAGCTTTTTATTCACTTTAATCAACTAAAGCAGTGGTCTCCAAGCTGCAGCCCTTTGCTTGCCATTAACTACCCTCGAGGCACTATACTTCCCACTTCTACAAGGCACTATTCCTCCCATTGACACCGACAGTAGGTCATAATTTCTGCCACTAACACCAACAATGGGGCATTTTCCTCCAACTAACCCCAACGGGGCACTATTCCTCCCCTTGACACCAATGATGGGCACTTTCGTTCCCTTGATACCACCAATGGGCCTATATTCCTCCCACTTATACCAATGATGAGGCTCTATTCTTCACTGGTACCAACAGTGGGACATAATTGCTGCCATTGAAACTAACAATGAGGAATATTCCTCCCACTGACATCAATGATGGGACACTATTCCTCTCCTTAATACTAACCATATGGCACTATTCCTCCTACTAATACTGATGATGGGGAACTGTTTAGTCCCATTGAAGCCAGAGGATTTATTAATAGCACTGACCACAGTCTGGCCCCCTCAACGTCTTAAGGACAGAAAATTGTTTCTTTGTATAAAAAGTTTGATCCATAATCTAAAATAATGTGATTGATAATGCTGCCATTTGCCTTGTCAAATCATGTGAATTTTATAGATATGTCAACTTTAAAGTGACTGGCTTATATGTAAAAATCTCCAAAAATAAAAACCCTGCAAATGAAAAGTGTACATACTAACCTTTCTCACTGTCCACGCCACCAAACACTGCTGGTAAACCAGCACTTATGCTAGTGTCAAACTTCAAGGTTCCTCTCAGCTCTTAATGGTTTCTCCTGCTGATCTTTATGTTACTACTGTGTCCTGTGTCCTGTAATGAGTGAAGGTCAGCAAGAGGAACCAGTAGGAGCTACAGGGGACCAATGAGATCGACACTCCCAGTGGCAAACAGTTCCTTAAATGGACTTAGCAGGACCATACCTTGGTAACGGAGCAGTTCTGTGGAGAGTGACAACAAAAGATGAGTGGTGGTATGCAACAGCAAATCGTAGGCTACGGAGTCTTACGTACGCATTACATGAGCAACCTGTATGTGTGTGTGGTCTTAAGAAGTTGGTAAACCCCCCTGCGTTCTTGGGTTTGGTGGTAGTCATTTAAAAAAAAATTGATAAATGTGAGACATCTCCCCTGCCCACATTTACTTATTTGTTTCACTTTTTTATTTTTTTTTATATGTAGTGGCCTCCCCCTATGTTTTTGTGACCACACTTCCACCGCTGTTGGGATGTCCACATGGTCACCCGTGTACCTCTAGATGACACCCTCATCCACTGCGCAATCGACTGTTTAAGAACAAACAATCTGTTGTTATCATTGTCTGTAATGAAATGTGATATCATGCCAACTAATTGTATATCTAACACTAGAGAGCTCCCTCTTCTCAAGGCCTCCTGAAGAAGATCTTAGATTAGAATGATTGAAATGCGTTGGGGCTGTTACATGTATTTTTCAAGATTATTATTATATGTTCTTGGATGGGTGAATTATTCCAATATGGGGGATCATGTTCATGGCTTTGTCAGAACTACCATATACATTTTTATTATCCACATAATGATTTAAAAATGTTTTTGTACAATGAAGTATACTCTTTTAGACATTAACACATGTGTGTTATATTTCAAGCTGCGTTAAAGTCCCAAGGGAACATCTCTTCTTTCTAATTTATGTTATTTGGGGACGAACAGTTGATACTCTTATTGCCTCTATTTTGTAACAGGCTGTCTATTTTGTAAGGGAATTTCCCCCAGAGTTTAAAAGAGAAGTATGGGATTTTATTTATTTATTTTTAATCATACATACCTATGTGAATGCAGCATTGGTCCAATGCTCCATCTGTCCCCCGACTGAGAACTGAGTGATCAGACACCACTGATCGCTCGGTTCTCAGAGCTCCCTGAGCAGAGAGCTGGTGACTGTCGGTCATGGTTCTCTGCTCTACCCCCCAGAGCTCACTGGAGCAGTGGGCTGTCAGCTGGCTCAGGCTCTCATCAGCACATCACCTTTTATTTTCAATTTTCTTTGCACGGTATTGGGTATTCTTTGCAAAGAAAAATTTCACCGCATTCACTAAGCTCTGTGGTAAATACCCCTGCAATGTTCAACTTCTCTTGCAAAGTAAACAAACTATTTGTCTTTAGTAAATCAACCCCAGAGTCTCTTTACTGGTAAGGTTATTTCCGTGCTGTGCTACCTGACCACCATGCTACATGTGGCTCAAAGGAAGGCCTGCCTTACATTCTTTATGTAGGTAGTTGGTTGATTTATGGGCAGAGGGAGAATCCCCCTCTTACAGATAGCTAAGAAAATCACTGGTGTCAAGGGTAGCATAACCTCAAGGCAGAAACTGCTCATTGCTCAAGGAACCCATAGAAATTTCTGAAGGAAGCCTAGGGTTCCACAGAACACTGGCTGATGAAGGCTGGTCTAAATAATGATAAGCTCTGAAGATGAAGGGTTAAGACTGAACACATTTCTGAATTTCCAAGACACCTGTCACGAACCTTAACAATGCAAACCCATGACAAAGTGCATGTCAAAATAATCAATAGAATAACTGACATAAAAGCACTGACTATAAATGCAAATCTTAACTTTTCCTGTAAAAGTCAACCTTGGCCTGTCCCCTTCTAATGCCTAGGCCTCCAGAATGGTCGTTTAGTGTGTTAAGGGACCTTGCTGATTACCTTGAAGGCTTGTGATTCAAGAGTAATGGGGCCAAGCTTGGCTTTTACAGTCAGGATTTTACAAATAGCTTTGGCTGCCTGTATCTTGGGATCTACTTATGTGGTTTATTTGAAGGTAACCTCTACTAAAGATCTGTTTTATTATATTTTAATGTGATTCACCCATATCTATGAAAAGTTTATGCAGGTATGCAAAATGACCAAAAATGGAGACCATGTTAGTGCTGGCAATATGTAGTATGAATTTAAATTATCCAGTCCGGGTGATTGCTTACCATGTAGAATAGATAATGAGAATGCTGCATTTCCAAAAAAGCCAAACGTGACCTCTCCAAGTACAAAACTCCCTGCTCCTGCTCACCTCTTTACCCTTTTCATTACACTCACCTGAGCTTAGCCTTAGCTGATCCCCAGCTTTTAGTGAAGTATATATCGTTCATTTGGAAGAATTAACTATTACCTTGATTACTGGATGTGACCACTGTGTGCATTGTATAAACTATACATAGCCTCAGCAACATACAGTATACAGCGCTGTGTTCCAGCAGTGGATTGGGGACTTCCCTTACCATTTCTTGAACAAAATAAGAGTTGGGCTGAGTGCTGCTCAGCCATTCACAGGGAGTTTTGTATTCTATGAATGAATGCAATGCTTTCTCTAAATGGTTGAGTTGGAGAATGTGACATCATCCGTCTGCCTCTCCCATTCACAGGAAGCCATGTATTCATTTATAGAATACAAGGCTTCCATGGAATGGTTGAAAAGCACTCAGCCCAACTTCATTTTGTTCCGAGAGCATAATGGCAATCCCGGAAAATAGTGATGTATATTGTACATAACAGGCTACATATAGTTTAGACACTGCACACAGTGGGCATAGCAGTGAAAGTAATAGCTTGGTCCAAACTAACTATTTAAACTTCACCAAAAGCTGTAGATCAGCTTTTAATGTTAGATGGGAATTATCTAGAGCTACACGATTAATCGTTAAAAAATCGCAATCTTGATTCAACCCCCCACAACCTCTATCCAGCATTTACACGATTCATTCATGTAAGTGCAGTTACGCCGCAAGAATTCGTGAGAGAATCGTGATCTTTATTCTAAGCAAAAAAGATTGTGATTCTCATTTTAGCCAGAATCGTGCAGCTCTAATGTAATCAGAAAAGCCAGGAGGAGAGTAGCAACAGAGTGTATTGTAACTATTGGAATGTGTCAAGCTGAATGGTCTAAACCAGTGGTCTCCAAACTGTGGCCCTTTGCTTGCCTTTGTCCAGCCCCTGAGGCACTTTACCCTCTACTGACACCAACAATGAGGCACCATTTCTTTCACTGGCACCAACAGTGGGGCGTTATTCCTCCCACTGACACCAACAATGGGTCACTATTCCTCCCATTGGCACCAATAACAAGGCATAATTCCATCCGCTGACACCAACAATGGTTCACTGTTCCTGCCACTAATACCAATGATGTGCCACTATCCCTCCTCCTACTGACCACATTTTTTAAAATCCCGCTGACCTCTAAACCTGAGACATTGCGGACTACCATTGATGCTGGGGCATTTTCTACTTCCACTGGCTACAGTCTGGCCCTCCTACAGTCTAAAATGCATTAAACTGGCCCTTTGTTTAGGAAGTTTGGGGACCCCTGGTCTAAATCCAGAATCGCATACAGGCTGAAAGGTAAGCAGCAAGGCTGGAGGCAGACAAGAGGTTACTTCATGAATAGGGAAATAATGGTACGTGCCCCACAGCACCACTATCTTCCCCCAAAAACAAGCATTTACAACAGTTAAACAGTTAAACATGCAAATATAGAGTAGATGTTCTCATGAACAAAGATATGACTAATATATAAATATATAGTTATCTGTCAATCATCATCTGAATTGTACAAGCATTATGATTTTTATGGAAAACTGTAAGTTACTTGTGAGTTAATTCAATAATAACTAGTTATGCCGTTCCATGGGACAGCTATACTCACGGAATGCTTGGGGCACCTGTAAAAGGTGCCAATAGAATTTCTGGATTTTCCAGGGAACCATTTATGTAGATTAATAATTTACCAAACGATACCTTCGCCAACAAGTAGCTGTCACCTTATTTAACCTTAAAGTGGTTGTCAACTCTCCTGACGATTTTTTAAAAAAAAAATCCTGCAAGACAAATTCATAATGAGCTAGTATGCATCGCATACTAGCTCATTATGAAATACTTACCTTGGAACAAAGTGGTTGCAGTGGTCCCCACACACCGCTGTGACCGGCGACATGTTGATCCGGGATCGACGGCTCCAGCCAATCACAGCACGGGCTCCAGCGCTGTGATTGGCTGGAGCCGCGCTGAGGTCACTCCCGCACATGCGCACGGGAGCCGTCGTTTACGGCACGCTTAGTGAAGAGACGGCCCAGTGGCGATGACGTTGGCACATGCATCTACACTGTATATCTCCTAAACCGTGCAGATTTAGGAGATATGCAGGGTACCTACAGGTAAGCCTTATTATAGGCTTACCTGTAGGTTAAAGTGGTTGTCAAGAGTTGACAACCACTTTAATACTCAAATATTTTTTTCTTCTATCATTCTTTTTTGATGGGGCGCATCTAAGCTTGCCCTTCTGCTATACCAATTTGCGCTAATCAACAACTGTACTACAGTAAATATTATACCAAATACCTTCTTGATCCTATTCAGTCTGGATTCCGCCCATAACATTCCACGGAAACTGCTCCACTAAAACTCACAACTGATCTGTTAACAACTAAATCCAATGGAAACTATTCTGTACTTCTACTCCTGAACCTCTCTGCTGCCTTAGAAACACTGGACCACCCCCTCCTCCTCAAAAAACTCCACACCTTTGGTCTCCATGACTGTACTTTTCACTGGTTCTCATGCTACTTATCCAACCACACCTTTGGCATTACTTACAATTTTACTTCCTGCTCTTCTCTCCCTTTCTCTGTTGGGGTCCCCCAAGGTTCTGTTCTTGGACCTCTCCTATTCCCAATCTACACCTCCTCCCTGGGTCAGCCTCCCATGGCTTTTAATACCATCTCTACGCTGACGACACCCAAATCTATCTTTCTACCCTCTCAGCTCACTCCTTCAGTCTCCTCACATATCACTCATTTACTAACAGACATATCAGCCTGGATGTTACACCACTTCCTCAAACACAATCTATCCAAAACCGAGCTTATAATTTTCTCTCCCCCCTTGCCTCTTCCCCTGATTTCTCTGTCAATAGAATTACTATTAGCCCGTCCACACATGCCAAGGTCCTAGGTGTAATCCTGGTCTCTCAAATATCCTTTCGGCCCCATGTCCAATCACTGTCCAAATCTTGCCGCCTCAACCTCCGCAACATCTCCAAAATACGCCCCTTCCTAACCAATGACATCTCAAAGCTCCTAGTTCATTCTCTGGTCATCTCTCGCCTCGAGTACTGCAACTCCCTCCTCATGGGATTACCTTTACATAAGCTATCCCCCTTCAGTCCATTATGAATGCTGCTACCAGACTCATCCACCTTACCAACTGTTCAGTCAATGTCTGCTACCCCTCTCTGTTAATCCCTCCACTGGCTTCCGCTCACCCAACAAATTAAATTCAAAATGCCTTCCACAACTTGGCCCCCAGCTACATCACTAACTTAGTCTCAAAATACCAACCTACACATTCTCTTCATTGCTCCCAAGACCTCCTGCTCTCTGACTCCCTCATCGCCTCCTCCCATGCTCGCTTCAAGGACTTTTCCAGAGCCTCTCCCATCCTATGGAACTCCCTACCCCAATCTGTCTGATTGCCTCCTACTCTGTTTGCTTTTAGACGATCCCTGAAAACCCTCCTCTTCAGAGAAGCTTATTCTGCCCGTACCTAACAACTGTACTTTTATTTTCTCCATCAGCTTATCCCCCACAGTTATTACCTTTTGTATCACTTGACCCTCCCTCCTAGATTGTAAGCTCTAACGAACAGGGTCCTCTGATTCCTCCTGTAATGAATTGTATTGCAACTGTACTGTCTGCCCTCATGCTGTAAAGCTGGTGCTATATAAATCTTGAATAATAATAATAATGCTGCATATCTTCTAAAGCTGGTTGCCAAAATGAACTCTACCAAATTCTTGTTCATCAGAATAAGATTTTTTATTAAAAAAAGGTTGTATATTCCTGTGTACCTATAACATTCTTCCAAAAATTCTTCCCAATTTAAGTACATTACACAAAATAGACATTTATATTTGCGATTGTGAAACCAGAATCCATATCATACACTACAAGCATAGTATAACAGATAGCTTTCCTGAAATGTATATATTTAGCACTTGTAAAGTACATGAATTCACCCTAGCAACAGGGAAGGCAAAAAGCAAAGCAGCTGAAAGCACTGCAATAAATCATTGAATTCTAAAGCGTCAAAGGGATGATTTTCCATGCAAAGTACATAGCAAAGCACTGCAATCTGCAGTTCCAAGTGAAGCACTGCCATCTACAGTATCATTATTATGCACTAACATTAAATATCATTTATAAGCTTTACCAGCCATACCACCAGAATGCATTTACAGTATATGAATCAATCAGTGCTTCACACTTACAACCTGGAGAAACTGTAATCTGCCGAACCACGCTGACGCCACGTTAAAGTAGAACTACGGCCCAAACTTTCCACAGAGTAGAGAAGGGTCAGAATCTTTGTTAGTTTTATACTGTCTGTGTTACCATTAGAAAAATAAATGTTTAGTTAAGGGTTATTCTCCCTAATGGGGACATGCTAGCCATGAAATGACTAGAACCAGGAAGCTTGGAATACATACAGTATGGGTGCTCAACCTGTGGCCCTCCAGCTGTTGCAGAACTACAAGTCCCACGAGGCATTGCAGAGCTGACAGGTACAAACATGGCTCCCAAAGGCAGAGGCATGATGGATGATGATTTTGCAACAGCTGGAGGGCCACAGGTTGAGCACCCATGACATGCAGTATGCTGCCTTTTTCCGAAGACTGAACTTAAAGTGGCCCTAAATCTTCCTTTCTTTTACAGCCAAGGAAGCCACCATCTTAGCCCCTGTTTGATCTGCAGCTGCCTGGGTGCCGCATATGTGATCAGTTATGACACCAGCCATTTGATGGCTTGACAGTTCAGTGGAAAGCAAAAGCAAAGCTGGGTATACATGTACCAAATTTCATCCAGTACAACAAGAACTGGCTGAAATTTAGGTACGTGTGTACCGCTGTCTATTTAACAGAAGCCAGTTTAAAGCCTGGTACACACAATACATTTTTTTCGTTCACTGACAGATTGCTGTACTAACACAGGCAATGTTAGTACAGCGATCTCCACTCCTGTGCTATAGTGTTCTGACAGGGGGACCGCCCTTCCCACCAGAAGAAACAGGTCAGTGCTCATAGCTAAGGATGGGCTCGGGCTTGTTCGGAACCGAATATAACCGAGCCCACCAGGAAGTGAACCCTGCACTCTGCTAATCACAGGCAGTGATTAGTTTCTACCAATGCATGGCTGCAGCGATCATGGAAATGCCTCGCTGCCTGTGATTAGCGTAGTGCAGGGTTCACTTCCTGGCGGGCTCGGGCATGTTGGGTTCCGAACAAGCCCAAGCCCATCCTTACTCATAACCATTGGCTGCTGCTGATTGGATGCCGATCCAATGCTGGTTTTTCAGGATGCCCCTTGGACAGACGCCAGATGTGACACCAGCTGCTATTGGATAGGGCACTGTACACAGGGGCTGAATGTCAGCCAGTTTCTACTGCACTGGTTGATTTCGGATGATATTCGTGTGTACCCCGGCATAACACCCAGCTTCTGTCAAATGGTCATGCTGGAAAAACAGAATTCAATTAGTGCTTGCAGCCATTGGCTCCAGTGCTGATCTTTGTATTCTGATGGTGGTTGGGGGGATGGGGCCTTGCTGTCAGAATACAATAGATAGGCAGGGAAGATCTTTGCATCCATATCACTTGTGTGGATGCGGGGGATCTGTCAGTTTTTTTATTCAATTCGTTGGCTAAGTAAAGAAAAAAAAAAAAAAACTATACATGCTTAACTATACTATATACTATACTGCTTAACTGTGACAGTTATCATTCATGGCATGCCTTGAAAGTACCAGCTATGAAGAACAGTTCAAATGATGAGTTTAGTTCTGCTTTAGAGTGGCCTTTCACTGGCACATTAAAGCTCATCTTCAGCAAAAAAAAAATATTTCAAACTAATGCAGTGAATTTCTTATTTTTAAACCTGGTGCCCTTGCATTGTATATCTCATATGTCCTTCTTCTGTAAGCATTATTGTAAATATATAAGATCAGAGAATGGGAGCCGAGTACTTCCTGTGGAGAAGACCAGTCACCTCTGCCTGCTGTAAGGACACACAGTGACCAGTCGCCTCAATGTCCCTCATGTAACTTCATTTCAGGCAGTGCTGAAGTTATGACATGCGTGCTGCCAGGCTCAGCACATGTGTGTATTACAGCAACTCTGTCTCTGAACTGAATGTATAACTTAAAGCCTAAGTTCACCTTTTCTGCCTATGCATGCCTATGCAGACAAGGGGAGCAAGTAGATTTTAAAAATTGGTACAGCTTTGTAAAATAGACATTCGTTTTACTGTTATACCTGTGGGCCATTTGGGTCCTCTCAGAAGC
>BLSH010486982.1:157998-171224 GCA_018402905.1 Glandirana rugosa | reverse complement strand
CTGTTACATTAGTCCTTACCAACTTATATACCTACATTCCTACTGGTCTTGGTTTTGTCAATCCCTGAGTGTCAGTTCTTGGATTGACCCATATTTCTTAGTTGCCCATTTAAAAAAAAAAAAAAAAAAATGTTTTCTTATTCCTCTTTTTTCATTCTACACCATCAACCAGCCCAATTTTGTGTGATGATGTGCTCGGTTTAATTTGTTTCTGTTCCGGGGTTGCGATGCGCCACAGTTCCTCCTCCCTTCCCATCTACTTCCTTTGGTGGGGGCGGAGTGGCCCTCTGACGCATCGGCGTCATGTTTAGACGCACCACCCGGGGCGTCTCATGATGCCCTGTAGCCGTGATGTCCTTAACACTCTCACGCCTGCAGATGGGATGGGCGTGGTGCTGCTGCCGACGTTGGCGTCGTAGGCGGCCCGCACTTTCCCTCAGCTGCAACGCTGTTGCATGACGTTGGCGGGAACCCGCCCCTTGCCACGGGTATATTTGCTCTGGCTGACCGGATGGTCACTCCACATGAGCCTACCACGAGGAAGGGATTCCATTTTAGCTCCCACCCACACTATCACACACCCCAGGTACTGGTCATTTTGATTCATGATTTGTTTTGCTTTCCATCTGTTTTTAGCACCCTAACTGGTTTAATCACTTCATTTAGGTTCTCTTTTTCATTTTCCACACACCACCTACACCCCCCATATGGGAACACATATATTTTAGACAATTATCCCTTCTATACACCATAATTGTTTTTTATTCTCCTTCACATCATATAGATTAGTTTGTCCCACCAACACGCCTTTCATCATTCACATGGGCTGTGCAGTGACGCTCGGGTTAGCCCAGTGGCCGGTATCCCTTTGGCATCCGTTTATGGGGGTGATTTCCCGCCTCAACCCCCGGACCAGGCAGGTGTCCGAGGCCGCATCAAATCCCATTCTTGGGCTGGGTACAGCCTGGGAGCTGTTTTGTGAGTAACCAAGATGCTATTTCTGATGCTTCCCTTCTTTGAGAGGGCAGTATATACTAATGGTCTTCTTTTTCTACCCATTGCTATAGTACCTTATGCAATATACTCCTGATGAGTGGCTGAAATGCCACAAAACGCGTAGAGTTTCCATCAAGCATGCCAAGACAAGTCTGTTTTTTATACAGTTTTTTATTCTTTAAGCTACTCAATCAATTTGTGTGTATCATGAATTCTGATGGTCAATCATGTTCCCATATTTACTTGCATAAATATAGTATATAACTTCATTGTTTTTATTGACTTATAATATGTGAATCTACTTTTCTGAATAATTATGGAGATGTTTATATATGAATTTTTCCTATTAAAATGTTATTTACCAATGAAAACAAATGTTTTTTGGGATCATGATATATCCAATGTGATTATGACAGTCATACATCAGAAACATAATTTCATGCACACAGTTGTTGTATATCATCTATTATCTACAATGACTCGCCTCATTTAAAGCCCCAGTTCCCTTTTTTCTTTTTTTCATGTTCAGTAATAGGGGTGGAGGTTTGTCATTGTTTGGTCATGTACGGTCACACACACCTACTAAGTTATTAGCCTCTCAAGGTTTGATGACTGTCCATAGAACTACAGAGCTTGGAGATCAACCTTCAAAGCTTCTATCGCTGATCTCAACCTTACTGCCAGGAGGAACTTGATTTGCTCATAAAGTGTCTGGGGCCAGAATCTGCGGGTCGTGTTAAAAGACAGAGCAGTGCATGTTGATTACCCTGATGCAGGTTTTGCTGCTGCATGGGCAAGACTTGAACAAACCTATGGTAGCTCTGAAGCCATAGAAAGTGCTCTATTCAAAAGACTGCAAAACTTTCCAAAAATAGGAAACAAAGATCACTGCAAGCTTCAAGAACTAAGTGACCTCCTCATGGAGCTACAGTTAGCAAAGGCAGACCCTCGTCTACCTGGGCTAAGCTACCTAGACACCGCCCATGGCATGAACCCAGTGGTGTCTAAACTGCCATACAACCTGCAGGAGAAATGGGCACAACAGGGCTCAAGATATAAAAAAGACTGCAGGTTCATCAGTGAACAAGCCTCGACGAGAAATTATCCCAGCTTCAGCTTCAGTGAGTCTAGCTTGCCTGCTTCATCATCATCGAGGTATGATAACAAAGCAGCTAAACACAGAGACTTATATAGAGCAGTATCTGCTAAAAAGACAGAAATCTCACACCCCGTATCCTCTCCTGCTCACCAGAGTAATTCGGGTGATAGAGATAAAGATCCAAATCGTCAGTGCCCTATTCACAAAAAACCTCACCCTCTAAGGAAATGTCGTGGGCTTAGGGCAAAGACTGTCCAAGAACGCAGGGAGATTCTCCAGAAACCTGGAGTATGCTATGGGTGCTATGCTTCTTATGACCATTTTGCTAAAAACTGTAAAGTTGCCATCAAATACACAGAATGCAGTAGTGACAAACACATTACAGCTATGCATCCTGCTCCACTTCCAGACAATCCACAGCAGTCATCTACATTAAACCCTGCATCAGATCGTTACAGGGAGCAACAAAGCCATGCCCCAGCCACTACAAGCATCTCTTCATGTACAGAGGTCTGTGGAGAAGGATCAAGCCACAAATGCTGTGCTAAGGTATGTCTAGTCAAAATATATCCAAAGGATCAACCTGAGAAAACTGCCAGGATGTATGCCATAATAGATAAGCAGAGCAACAAATCCCTGGTTAAGCCTAAATTCTTTGAGATCTTTGGCATAAAAGGACATGCAACACCATATACGCTCAACACTTGTTCTTGTCGTGTAGAAACCTCCGGCAGAAGGGCCGATGGCTTCATGGTCTCCCATATCAAATCAAAGAAGGGCATACCCTTGCCAACATTAGTTGAGTGTGACCTAATCCCAGACAACAGGGAAGAAATTCCTACTCCAGAAGCTGCATATCACCATCCCCACTTAAGGCACCTGGTTACTGAAATTCCTCCAATGGATATGGATGCTGAAATATTCGTCTTGCTGGGAAGGGACATTCTCAGAGTACATAAGGTGCTCCAGCAGTGCAATGGCTCTGACAATGCTCCATACGCACAGAGACTTGATCTAGGCTGGGTAATAGTGGGCGATGTATGCTTAAACAGAATGCAAATGCCATCTGAGATTAACTCCTTCAATACTCACATGCTAATAAATGGGCACGCATCTCACCTTAGACCATGCCCTCATCATTATGAAGTAACAGAGAAGCCTCTTGACATCATCCAGGTATCTGATGTTACTCCCATCCCCTATGATGACAACTTAGGTAACACAGTGTTTTGTACTACACGTGATGACAACAGAATAGCCTTGTCACTGGAAGATAGAGAGTTCATCGCAATAATGGACCGTGAACTCCACAAAGATGAATCTAACAGCTGTGTTGCACCATTACCTCTTCGTGCTACAAGAGTAAGACTTCTGAATAATCGTGAACAAGCTTTATCCAGATTCAACTCACTTCAGCGAACACTAAAAAACAGGCCTGAAATGAAGGAACATTTTATTGCATTTACGAAAAGGATCTTTGACAATAATCACGCTGAGCCAGCTCCACCTCTTCTTGAACATGACGAGTGCTGATATCTGCCTTTCTTTGGAGTTTATCATCCACGTAAGCCAAAGCAAATCAGGGTAGTGTTTGATTCCAGTGCCCAGCATCAAGGTGTATCCCTGAATGATGTTCTTCTTACTGGTCCTAACCTAACCAACAACCTTGTAGGAGTACTTATGAGGTTCAGAAGAGAGCCAGTTGCCATAAATGCTGATATTGAACAAATGTTCCACTGTTTTATAGTAAGAGAAGACCATAGGAACTTCCTAAGATTTCTGTGGCACCGTGACAACAACATAAACAATGAAGTAATTGAATACCGCATGAAAGTACATGTCTTCGGAAACAGTCCCTCACCTGCTGTTGCAACATATGGTCTACGAAGGACTGCCCTGGATGGAGAAAGGGAGTATGGTGCAGATGCTCGACACTTCGTTGAGAGAGACTTCTACGTGGATGATAGACTTAAATCCTTACCCAAAGATGAAGAAGCCAAGATGCTTTCTGATGCCAACCTCAGGCAAGCTTCACAAGACTGCCTCAAACAGTGCTGCTGTGATGAAAGCCTTTCAGCCTGTTGATCATGCCACAGGCTTTAAGGATTTAAATCTGGAAATGGACATGCCTCCTGTCCAGAGAAGTCTGGGCTTACGGTGGAACTTATTTAAAGACACCTTTGGTCTTCAAGTCAGCTCTGCAGACAAGCCATTCGCCAAACGTGGGGTCCTGTCAGTGGTGAACTGTCTATATGATCCACTGGGATTCGTGGCTCCCATCACCATACAAGGTAAATCCTTATTAAGACAACTATCAGAGACTACTCAAGATTGGGATGCTCCGCTACCAACAGACAAATACTCAAAGTGGAAGTCCTGGAAACAATCCCTACATGCCTTAGATGGAATTGACATACCACACTGCTACACTTCAGCTTCCCTTGCTGCAAGTCACAGAAAAGAGATTCATATCTTCTCAGATGCATCCACAGAGGCCATAGCAGCTGTTGCCTACCTCAAGGTAAGAGACTCTCACAATCAAACCCATGTAGGGTTTTTATTTGGCAAAGCTAAGTTAGCACCTAAGCCTGAACACAGAATACCCATGCTTGAACTTTGTGGGACTGTACTAGCCGTAGAAATTGCAGATTTTATACTACGTGAGCTAGACATTCAAATAGATGACATCAAATTCTACACAGACAGCAAAGTTGTTTTGGGCTACATATACAATCGAACAAAACGCTTCTATGTCAGCAACCGTGTAGAAAGAATCGGAAAATCCTCAAGGCCTGAACAATGGCATCATATTCCATCGGAGCATAATCCTGCAGATCATGCCACCAGACCAATGTCTGCAAGTGTCTTTGCAAGCTCTTCTTAGTTGACAGGACCTGAATTCCTGCTGGATCATTCCGAAGAAATTGCATCTGAGGGTTTCAGTCTTCTAGATCCTGACAACGATCCTGAGATTCGTCCTGAAGTCAAGACCTTTGCCGCTGATCTGAACCCTAACCTCCAATTTGGAGACCTTGTTCTGCTCAAAGACCAGCAAGCCGAAATAATTGAATGGCCCATGGGACTCATTCTAAAGACCATTCCTAGTGATGATGGTATGGTGCGCAAGGTAGAGGTGAAGGTTGCCAGACAAGGAACTGTAAAGACCTTCCTCAGATCCATAACAGAACTTGTTTTACTCTTGCCTTTTGGAGACTGAACTCGCTTACCTGAGTCTGTTGGATTCAGCTTTTACCACAAGAAGAATGTGCCTTGAACCTTAAGTGACTTCTTGATGCCTTCTTTATTGTTGTTGCATATACATGCATGTTGTGTTTTTTGTCTTTCAGATCTTCAAGACAACTGCAAATTGTACAACGTTTATTTGCATTGCATAACTACAGTTATGATATAACATAGTGGTATTTGCAATACCAGATGGGGAGTGTTCTGTTACATGATTGCCATGTAACATAAAATATGCATAGTTATAGTAATGTTTGTATAGTTGGTTATTACAATGTGTGTTTAAGCTGCTTCTTCTTCCAGGTTTTTTAGGTGCTGCCCCCTGTTTGATTTGCTGCTAACGAGATGCCCCCTCCCCCCGGCCCATAGGCTTCCTGGCTGACCCCCTGTTGGAACCCCACCATGGCTACAGGTTCTCTTGATTCCTTCTTGGTCCTCTCATGGAATGTTAGGGACTCAATTCAAAATTTAAGCGGGCCCTTCTCTTTCAGTATCTCAAACTTCACTCTCCATACATCGTTTTGTTGCAAGAAACGCATCTCATGGGCAGCAAGTACTAACGTTGAAGAAACCCTGGGTTCAGAGAGCTTTTCATGCCACATACTCCACTTTTGGCCCGGGGAGTCTCCATCCTGCTTCATAAAAATTTATCTTGTTCCATTGAGGAAGTAATTACAGACCGCCAGGGCAAATTTGTATTGTTGGTATTGGTGTTGTACTCTCAAAGATATGTCTTGGTCACAATGTATATCCCTCCTCCTTTCTCAGCAGCTGTTTTATACTCGGTGCTGGAGAAGGTTACCCCCTTATGCCCTGCCAAAGTCATGTTTATGGGGGACTTCAATGCGATCCTGTCTCCGGATCTTGATCGGCCAGTGCCCCCCAAATCCCACTCGCCTGACCTTCCTGCCTGGGCTCAGGCGGCACGGCTTTCAGAGGTGTGGAGATGGAGGCATCCGGATGCCAGGTCTTACTCCTGTTTTTCAGCGTCCTACAAAATGGCATCACAAATTGACCTGGCGTTTGCGAATCCCTCTCTGTTGGCAGAGGTAGTGGAGGCCACCTACCTACCTAGTGGCCTCTCTGATCATGCCCCCCTCATGGTTACCCTGCGCTCTCCGGCTTCCCGAAGTGCGGCGTTGTGGAGACTGGGGTCGCGTTGGGTCTCTCATCCAGACTTGGCAGAAAGAATACCCCCCTTTTGGAGGAATATTGGGAGCAGAATGCGGGATCCGCCTCCTCAGACATAGTGTGGAATGCCTTTAAGGCGAATGTAAGAGGGCATTACATTTCCTCTATTGCCGCTGTGGTTCGAGAGCAGAAGTCCACCACGAGTGATTTGCAACAATCCATCACAGACCAAACCTCCGCCTATGCCGAAGACCCCTCCCCGTCTAACTTTGACCTTTTGTCGACCGCCCACAGGGAGTTGCAACTTCATTTAACGGAGGTCACTGGGTTAGAGGCATACCGGAACAAACAAAATTTTTTTGAACAGGGGGATAGAAATGGTCGTCTGTTGGCCATGATGGCCCAGCATGAACACCCATGTACCCTCATACTGGAGATCTCCACTTCGGAAGGGGATTTGGTGACATCTCCTTCTGCAATTCTTGACAGATTTAGAGAGTATTACGATAAACTGTACACCTCGGGCTGAAGACCTGCTCTTGGACCCGCTGGCTTTGGGCTGGCTGTCCGACACGGAGAGAGAGACTCTGGTCAAGCCGTTTACGGCAACAGAGGTGTTAAAGGCAATCCAATCCTTTCCGTCGGGCAAGGCTCCGGGGCCTGATGGGCTCCCGATAGAATTTTACAAATCCCATGGGGCCTTTCTAGCCCCCCCTGTTAGCCGATATATTTAACCACTTGACGACCGCCGACCGCAGTCTGACGGCGACAGAGTGGCTCGATATTGCAAACTCTGCTATAACTAATGCTGTGAGCGCACGCACTGTGTGTGGGGGGTCCGGGGAGCGGGTAGGGCGGACTCGATCACCGCCGGCTACCCGCAATGCCCCCCCCGCAGTGAAAGAACGGAGGTCCGTGTATGTAAACATGGATCTCCGTTCTGTTAGAGGGGGAGCCAAGAAATCAGCAGCAGCCATAGCTGAGCTAAGAGTTATGGAACAGGCTGCATCAAGCAGAATACCATTGTTCTACCTTGACCACAACTGATGACCCAGCAAAATGAACTTTGCCATTTGTCCTAAGCCAGACTGCTGACAATGCAATTGCACAGATGACGCTGCAGAACATCCATCATTAAATGAAGCTGCAGGAATCAACCATAGAGGTCAATCATGTACCTCCCTCCAAAGTTGCTGACAACCTACACACAGCTACCGTTGTGCCATCACAGACCCTTCTAGCCTCCAGTTACCTTATTGTCTTAAAATTACCTTGGACTTGGACTAGGCACTAGGGATGAGCCGAACACCCCCCCCCCCCAGTTCGCACCAGAGCATGCGAGCAGACAAAAAATAACGTCCTCCCAGAATTGTGCTCCCGCGCACCCCCTGGGGCGCGCACCTGGGAGCATCCCTAACCGCCGGGTCTGGCGCATCACGGATCACGGTAAATGGCCGCTTGGAGTGGCCGTTTACCACATGATCGCTCCATCAAATGACGGAGCATTACATGTAAACAAGCCGGCGGAAGTGCCGGCTTGTCTCTTTCCTCTCTGCACCGATCGGTGCAGTGTGACAGGAGAAAGGGGAGAAAGGAGATGCAGCAGTGCTGTGGGCAGGATCTGAAGTGCCCACAGCACCGCTATATGCCAGGCAGGGACCCCCATCCACCCATCCAGCTTCCCATCTAGCTTCACCCATCCAGCTCCCATCCAGCTTCACCCATGCACCCTCATCCATGCCCACCCATCTGTGCCCACCCATCCATGCCCACCCATCCGTCACCCATGCATCAATGCCCACCCATCCGTCACCCATGCATCCATGCCCACCCATCCGTCACCAATGCATCTGTGCTCACCCATCCGTCACCCATGCATCCGTGCTCAACCATCCGTGTCCACCCATCCGTCACCCATGCTCACCCATCCGTCACCCATACATCCGTGCTCACCCATCTGTGCTCACCCATCTGTCACCCATGCATCTGTGCTCACCCATCCGTCACCCATGCATCTGTGCTCACCCATCCATCACCCATGCGTCCGTGCTCACCCATCCGTGCTCACTCATCCGTCACCCATGCATCCATGCTCGCCCATCCATGCTCACCCATCAGTCAACCAAGTATCCGTGCTCACCCATCCATGCTCACCCATCTGTCACCCATGCATCTGTGCTCACCCATCCGTCACCCATGCTCACCCATCCGTGCTCACTCATCCGTCACCCATGCATCCGCGCTCACCCATCCGTGCTCACCCATCCGTCACCCATGCATCCGTGCTCACTCATCCATCACCCATGCTCACCCATCCGTGCTCACTCATCTGTCACCCATGCTTCCATGCTCACCCATCCGTGCTCCCTCATCTGTCACCCATGCATCCGTGCTCACCCATCCGTGCTCACTCATCCGTCACCCATGCATCCATGCTCGCCCATCCATGCTCACCCATCAGTCAACCAAGTATCCGTGCTCACCCATCCATGCTCACCCATCTGTCACCCATGCATCTGTGCTCACCCATCCGTCACCCATGCTCACCCATCCGTGCTCACTCATCCGTCACCCATGCATCCGCGCTCACCCATCCGTGCCCACCCATCCGTCACCCATGCATCTGTGCTCACCCATCCATCACCCATGCGTCCGTGCTCACCCATCCGTGCTCACTCATCCGTCACCCATGCATCCATGCTCGCCCATCCATGCTCACCCATCAGTCAACCAAGTATCCGTGCTCACCCATCCATGCTCACCCATCTGTCACCCATGCATCTGTGCTCACCCATCCGTCACCCATGCTCACCCATCCGTGCTCACTCATCCGTCACCCATGCATCCGCGCTCACCCATCCGTGCTCACCCATCCGTCACCCATGCATCCGTGCTCACTCATCCATCACCCATGCTCACCCATCCGTGCTCACTCATCTGTCACCCATGCTTCCATGCTCACCCATCCGTGCTCCCTCATCTGTCACCCATGCATCCGTGCTCACCCATCCGTGCTCACTCAACCATCACCCATGCATCCGTGCTCACCCATCCAGCCATGCTCACCCATACATCTGTGCTCACCAATCCAATCGTGCTCACCCATGCAGCCTCATCCGTGCTCACCCATCCAGCCTCATCCGTGTTCACCCATGCATCCGTGCTCTGCCATACATCCGTGCTCACCCTTGCATTCGTGCTCACCCATCCATCCCTGCTCAGCCATGCATCCATGCTCTGCCATCCATCTGTGCTCACCCATGCATGCATGCTCACCCATACATCCGTGCTCTGCCATCCATCTATGCTCACCCATGCATCCGTGCTCACCAATCCAGTCATGCTCACCCATGCAGCTTCATCCATGCTCACCAATCCAGCCGTGCTCACCCATCCAGCCTCATCCTTGTTCACCCATGCATCTATGCTCCGCCATCCATCCGTGCTCACCCATCCATCCGTGCTCACCCATAAATCCGTGCTCACCCATCCATCACCCATCCATCCGTGCTCAGCCATCCATCCGTGCTCAGCCATCCATCCGTGCTCAGCCATCCATCTGTACTCACCCATGCATGCGTGCTCACCGATGCATCCGTGCTCACCCATCCATCCATGCTCAGTCATCCCCATCTATGGCTTATTCACCCCCATTCGTGCTCATTTATGCCTCATTCATGCTCATCCATACCACATCAGTTCTCATCCATGACACATCCATGCCACTACAGCACCCATCAGTGCCACTACAGCACCCATCAGTGCCACCACAGTGCCTCACAATAATGTAATAGGTAGTCAAATTAGATTTGAAATGTATGCCCCTAGAACACCTGATGGTGCACCCTGCATGTTGGGCCTCTGTATGTGGCCAGGCTGTGTAAAAGTGTCACACATGTGGTATCGCCATACTCAGGACAAGTAGCAGAATATATTTTAGGGTGACATTTTTGCTGGGTACATGCTGTGTGTTAGAAATATTGTATAAGTGGACAACCTTGTGTAAAAAAAATGCATTTTCATTTTCTTTCTACATTTTCCAAAAACTTGTGGAAAAAATGAACCGTTCAAAAGACTCATTATGCCTCATAGAATATATGTTGGGGTGTTTACTTTCCAAAATGGGGTAATTTTTTGGGCGTTTCCATTGCCCTGGTGCTCCAGGACCTTCAAAAGTGCAAGAGGTAGTCAGGAAATTATATGTGTAATTTATGTCCTTAGAACGCCTGATGGCGCTCCCTGCATGTTAGGCCTCTGTATGTGGCCAGGCTGTGTAAAAGTCTCACACATGTGGTATCACCATACTCAGGAGGAGTAGCAGAATGTGTTATGGGGTGTAATTGGTGATATGCATATGCTGGGTGTGAGAAATAATCTGTTAATATGACAATTTTGTGAAAAAAAATGAAAAAAATTTCGGTATTTTTCCATTTATTGCTCAAAAAATAAACACCCCAATGGTGATTAAATACCACCAAAAGAAAGCTCTATTTGTGTGAAAAAAAGGACTAAAATTTCATATGGGTACAGTGTAGTATAGACTGAGTAATTGTCATTCAAAATGTGAGAGCACTGAAAGCTGAAAATTGGTTAGGAAGGGGGTTTAAGTGCCCAGTGGTCCAGTGGTTAAATCAATCAAAAGCAGTGATTTTAATAATGCTTAAAGTGAAAAAAAAAAAGAAAAATTCCTTTAAATATTGTGCCTGGGGGTGTCTTTAGTCTGTGCGTAAAAGGGCGCATCTCTGTGAGGTGTAGAACATAGCCAGAGCAAAATGACATTTCCATAGTAAAAATTGTCATTTAAAATTGTGGCTGTAATGTATTGCCGATTCCCGGAAATATACAAAAAAATCACTGAAAAAAAGTGCGTGGGGTTCCCCCCCAGTCCAAACCAGGGTCTTCGGTCTGGTTTGGATATTAAGGGGAACCCCGCGCCAAATTAAAAGAAAAATTGACATGGGGGTCCCCCTAAAATCCAAACCAGACCCTTAACCGAGCATGCATCCCTGGCTGGTTAGGATGGGGGGGGGGGGGATTGGCGAGCAGCCCCCCCCTCCTGAACCATACCAGGCTACATGCCCTCAACATGGGGAGTATGGGTGCTTTGAGGGAGGGGGCTCCGCCCCCCCATCTCAAAGCACCTTGTCCCCATGTTGATGGGGACAAGAGCCTCTTGCCCACAATAAGGGGGCCCCCAGATCCTGGCCCACCCCTATGTGAATAGGTATGGGGTAGATTGTACCCCTACCCATTCACCAAAAAAGGAGTGTAGTGGTACAAAAAAACAAGAGGCAGTTTTTGACAAGTCCTTTATTGTGTAAAATAGCTCTTTTCTTCTTTCTTCCTCTGGTCTTTCTCCATCTTCTTCTGCCCCGGTCCTTCTGCTCCTTCTTTCAGTCGTCTTGCTTCCTCTCTTCGTATTCAATCTTCATCTTCTTCTTCTTCCTTCTTCTTTCACCGCCGCCGTTCTCCCCGCTGCTGCAGCCTCACAGAATGGGCGGTCTTCATGATGACAGTTCTTTTATAAGAAGGGATGGGGGCCACCCGGTGACTTAAATGGGTGACCGGCCCCCTCTGACAGCGCATGATGTCAGAAGGGGGCGGGTTCACTCGGTTACGTCACCGGCCCTTCTTATAAAAGATGCGTCATTGTGAAGACCGCCCATTCTGAGAGATGCGCATGGGTCGGGCTGCAGCAGTGGGGAGAGCGGCAGTGGTGAAAGAAGAAGGAAGTAGAAGATGAAAATTGAAGACGAAGAGAGGAAGGAAGACTAAAAGAAGAATCAGAAGACCAGAAGAAGGACCAGTCCAGGAGAAGATGGGGGGGCACCTACGCAAATTTTTTTTTTTTAATTTTGACACAGGGTTCCCCTTAAAATCCATACCAGATCTGAAGGGCCTGGTACGGATTTTGGAGGGGACCCTTACACAATTTTTTTTTTAACTTTGGCATGGGGTTCCCCTTAAAATCCATACCAGACTTAAAGGGCCTGGTATGGACTTTGGGGGGGACACCTACGCATTTTTTTTATTTTGGGCGGGGTTCCCCTTAAAATACATACCAGACCTGAAAGGTCTGTTACGGACTTTGGGGAGGGGGGGACCCTACGCAATTTTTTTTTAAATTTTGGTGCGGTTGAGGTGCTGAAAAATTGGGCCTTGGGTGTTGGCGGTGCCAGAACACTGTAACCCATTGCAGTTACTCTGGTTGTGCGCAGGAACGGGGCCTGCTGTTGTAAAATAGTTTAACCACTTAAGGCCTGGAGCCCTTTTTTACACTTGTTGTTTACAAGTTAAAATCATTTTACGCTGGAGGGAATGCCTGTCCGGATCTTTGAGGTATGATGCGCGTTCTGTGGCGCGGTTATATTAACATCAACCGGGGGGGGGGTGTATTATGTGCAGATTAATCCGCTTGAAGAGGATGTGCTTGCGGTATGGAATCAGTATTGCCTTTTATGTAAGGATAATGGTCTTTAAGCTTTCTGTCAGGTTTGATCCACGTGACAGAAACCCGCAGCTATTCTCCTTTGTGCATAATTTACCCTTTCATGGAACAGTAGTATAACCACTATTAAATATAGTTCTATGAACTATATTACATAGGATTCATTGTAATGGTAGAGTTGGCTTTGTATGATTGGGGTTTTGGCGGGACAGCCTCTGTGAGGTAACGTGTTGGTTTCAATGGGAGCCATGTTTCCCCATGGCTTTCATTGTTATCTAGGGTGTGTGCATCTGGGGGGGGGGGGGGGGG
>BLSH010486982.1:118526-138478 GCA_018402905.1 Glandirana rugosa | reverse complement strand
TATTTTCGCAACAGTCGCGTACACACCGTTATCCGGAACACATCTCCAAGTAGGTGAGGAAAGTCTTCCTGTCCGATTCTGAAAGGAGTGGATGAACCTCTACACAAGGCCTATTGCCACACATGCGCTGACAACGCTTTTATCTTGTGAGTTGCCATTTGTCTTTTTAATAAAGATGTTTTTATACCGCTGCACTTAGATTGGCGCTGATATTTTTCTGTTCTATGTTATAACCCTCCACATCATGCTTTCCCTCTGAGTCATCCCTCCCAAAGAATAGAGTCTACGTGTCAACCATGGTTTTCTTTTGTTCACACTTTTTTACTTTATTTTTTGGACTCAATGTATGGACTGAATTTTTTTTGTTTTGTTTTTTTTTTTTTTAATGGACTGGTATTAGTGTTTAGAAGATGATCAAGATTCATTGATGGACACATCAATGGATGTGTGACAAGAGGAGGAACTGTTGTAGAAATTTTATTAGGATGTGTTAATTATGTATTGTCACAGTGTCTCCCAGTGTCAGTTTACCGGTATTCACTGTGTATAGCGAATATAGCTTTAACCAATATTGAGGAAATGCAATTTACAATGGAAACTTTCCACTAATTGGTAACCGCCTGATCATCCCGGCCAGCAGGCGATCTGAGTGGTTAACGCTGGAACGAGCGCCAGTCTGGATCTTTGAGATGCGATGCGCGTTCCGTGGCGCGGGTATATTACCGTCAACCAGGGGGGCTCCTGTATTATGTGCAGATTAATCCGCTTGACAGGGATGTGCTTGCGGTATGGAATCAGTATTGCCTTTTATGTAAGGATAATGGTCTGTAAGCTTTCTGTCAAGTTTGATCCACATGACAGAAACCCGCAGCTATTCTCCTTTGTGCATAATTTACCCTTTAATGGAACAGTAGTATAATCACTATTAAATATAGTTCTATGAACTATATTACATAGGATTCATTGTAATGGTAGAGTTGGCTTTGCATGAGTGGGGTTTTGGCTGGAAAGCCTCTGTGAGGTAACGTGTTGGTTTCAATGGGAGCCATGTTTCCACATGTTATCTAGGGTGTGTGCATCTCCCCCACCCAATGCCTGGGACTCATACAGGCTGCCCAGCTTTTCCACATGCATGCACGCCCCTTCTATTGCATCATTTGAGTATAAACAAGTGTGTCATTGGTTATTATTTTGTATTGAGATGCTGTCATGTGACTGTGCCTTGGAGGCTGATTGGCTGATTGTGAAGCCACCAAACCCCTTTGTTACCCCTGTTTCATCCATATAAAATAAAGTTTGCAGGACTGATTTTGGAGCGATCATGTGAATACAGTTTAGTGTGTCTGTGTTATACTTGGTTTAGCACAAGTGCATTCTAAATGCATTATACAAAAGAGCCGAAAAGTGCCCTTATTAGCGCAGAGTAAACCAGAAGTGACGAGTGACGTCGCGTGATGATTATATGCACATTTATGTTTTGTTGAATGTAAGTAGCCAATTGGCCCTCTGTTTTTATATTTGAATAAATGAAACGCTATCACACTATTTGGAGCCCTCTTTTTCTCCTATATCACTGTGGCAATTTCGTGATGTATTGAGTGGAGTCAGAAGTCAGTGCCGCCCTGTTCTTCCTTGCTAAAGCCCGTAGAGGCTATCTGCCCGCTGATATAGTTTGCCTAGAGATAGGTAAACATTCCTCTCTGGTAAGAGTTTTTTGAACTCTGTGGTGACACTGGAACTATCCTTTATTATTTCTGCACTCGGTGGAGGAAGCTCTATACATCATATCTCATTCACCTTATTGGATCGTTTGTTGTAAATCCGCATAGGATATTACTGGACCCTTTACACATTGTTGCACCTTATGAATTTTGTCTAGTATGCCATTATTGCACATCTCTTTTTATGTATATCATAATATGCATTTGTATATTTATATTGGTTCACATTGAATTGATCACATAATTAATTGGTATCTTTTATTTATTCCCTATCTTCTATTTGCTATTCTTTATTCACTCATATCGTAATTGATAGGGGGTTTTCAGTATTTATTTTTAGCACATGCACGTTAACTTTTTTCAGGTTTGGTTGCGCAGTTTTCTTGTTTATTTAATTTTCAACCGTAACATGTAGGGTATCTATTTACTCAGCGTAACATTCTCTTTCACAACCAAAAATTGGGCTAACTTTACTGTTGTCTTATTTTTTAACTCAAAAAAATTGCGCTTAAAAGACAGCTGCGCAAATACTGTGTGACAAAAAGTATTGCAACGATCGCCATTTTATTCTCTAGGGTGTTTGAAAAAAAATATATATAATGTTTGGGGGCTCTAATTCATTTATATAAAAAAAATTATTTTAACTTGTAAACAACAAATTTAAAAAAAAGCTCCGGCGGTTAAGCGGTTAAAAACTGTATATATTTTAAGACACCACGTTAAGTGTACTGTATACCTTGCGTATACCCCCGAATGCACTACAATGCACTGATATATAGTGTACACTCGATACGCTGTGTGTGTATATATATGTATATATATATATTAGACTATATATATATATATATATATATATATATATATACACACTAGGAAGGTATATATATATATTCTTGCACTGCCTGACTGTATACAGATAGCCCTATCTATCTATCTATCTTTTTTTTCTTTATTTTCACAATTATCTAGCTAGCTAAACTGCCTGCAATCCGCAACCAAAAATCTCTATCTATCACCGCCGTTTCACACACTACATAGAGCCACTGTAAAAGCGGCTTTATCTAGTGTGGGGCGTGGATTGAGGCTGCTGAGCAGTGATTGGCTAAAGGCACCCTGCCTTTAGCCAATCAGAGCTCTCACAGCAGGCTGCCCACTGATTGCCCAAAGCATGCAGGTCATGTGCATGCTTTGGCCAATCACCGGGCGGAATTCTGCCGCCAATGGAATGCATTATGGGGCACGCAAAGTTTCTGCGAATGCCCAATAATGTTCGGAATGGCTCAAACGGACGAACACCCAATGTTCAACTTGATCCAGGAGCTAATCCCTACTAGGGACATGTTTGTCAAAGCTCACAATACGAGCTACTGTGGGGAGGTGACTAGACATAGCCTCTCCATCACATGATGATTCAGGCGGTAGCGGATGTAGATCCCCCGTTTCTCTCACGATGGGAAGTGGATCTAGGCATCCAATTCACAGTCTCTCAGAAAGACAAGATTCTCCACCCTGCCCAGAAATCTTCCATTGCCACCAAAATACAAGAATCCGGATATAAGATACTAACACGGTGGTATAGAGTACCAGTGGTCCTCCGTCAGTTCTTCCCTCAAGTTCCCAAAAACTGCTGGCGATGCACTAATGCAGAGGGGACGATGTTGCGCTTTTTTTGGGAATGCCCCAAACTTAGACCATTCTGGCGGGAAGTGATCTGTACAATTAAACATCTCACAGGTGTCGACCTTGAGGGGAACCCCGCTGCCTGCTTGCTCCATATGACTGCGCGACCGATCAAAAAATATAAAGCATCCCTTACCATCCAGCTCTTAAATGTGGCTAAAGCATGTATACCCCTCTGCTGGAGATTGGAGAGCCCGCCTACTCTAGCCTTATGGTATAACAGGGTCAATGAATTGAGGAACATGGAAGATCTTACTGCCACCTTGCACAATAGGGAGGAGAGCTTTCGTGAGACCTGGAGGCCTTGGGCCCACTTTACCTGCACTGAAGCCTATTTACGGGAAGTACCATGATGTAAGCGGTTTCTCAACTCAGGTTGACAATTCAGGGCAAGAGGCAATACTCATACCCACTGTGCTGTTACACTTATGTAACATAATGCTATGCATAGTTATAGTAATGTTGTATAGTTGGTTATTACACTGCCATCTTGTGGTTGTTTTGGATATTGTATTATCCTATTCTGTTTTCTATGTGTGCCTCCTCCCATCTTCTGAGGCAATTTCCTTTTCCTGGTTCACTCTGTGATGTAACTTCCTCTTCCTGTGCCCTCTCTTTCTCTCTCATGAGGAAGAATATGTCCACTCTTGTCTAGACCTCACACAATCTGCTAGCATCCTGGGACATATTACCATGTTTTGACCTGCAGATACCATCTTTCAACCATCTGCCACATTTGTTGTCTGCTGTATTTGTTGTCTGCAATAAATCTATGCTTATGGAAGAATCTGTGTCTGGTGAGTTCAAGCTATCTGATAAAGACTGTCCGTGGTGATTATATCTGCTTATACAGGCCAGGCATAAAGGTCTCAGCAAGGGATAAGTCACTGTTACAACAGTTGGAGTCAGAATAGTCAAAACATGTGGTAGAATTCCTACAGCCTGCTGTGTAGATTTGTATGTTTAAACTGCAATCAAGCTCAGTGCCATCAGCCATCCTTTGAAAGCACATGGTCGCACAAGCTTACTGCACTTCACCTGTGAATGGTAAAAACTGTTTCTCTGCATTGGACTGTGTTATCCCACCTGTCTAAGCTACTGTTCGCCTTCTTAAAGAAACAGTAACCATTTTTTGCAAAACTTGAAAAAATGTCTAGACAAGCTTCCGAACATTCTTTTATCGATGAATCTACACAGATACATCATGCCTCTGACCAACACAGAAACTTAGAGAAAATTACGAAACCACTAGAGATGAGTTCTCCAGTAATCTGTCTGAACTGTGGGACAAAACTACATACTGCATGTCAGTCTTGCCACGCTACAATAAACAAGCTGACTATCGCCTATCTGCAGCGTATAAGCGTTACCAGCGGCTGTCTGCAAAATACACATCTTACTTAAAGGACTCTAATAGTCAGTTCTGCGATAAGACTGATGAACTAAACCAACAAAGAGATATCTTAGTGCAAGATGCCAAGGATAAGGTGGAACTCCGCATCGCTAAACTGCAGGAGACCAGATCTCATAAATCCACATCTACAAAGCTTACAACACGTTCTTCTAGATCTTCTCACCCTAGAAGCTCAACATTAAGTGACAAGCTAATAGAGGACCTTGGAAGTCTAGAAGCAAAAAAAGTGCGAAGCTCATTTGCCAGAAAAGAAGCTGAAAAAGTTTGCCAAGCTGAAATGGAAGCTCAGAGCATGACTCTTCAAGCAGAGATAGAAGGTCAGAGCAAAGCTCACCAAGCAAAGGCAAAATCCCAAATAAAGATTCTGCAAATGGAAAGGGAGGAAGCAGCTGATTTATCAAGGCTTAAGGTCCTTGAACAAGCAATGGGAGGAAGTACTAGCTCAGACTGTTCTATTCCAGCAGAAGTGGAAGATCCAATTGAACGCACCAGTGAATATGTGCTAAGGCACAATGCTTGCAATGATACAGAGTCATCTCCTGTACCGCCTACTAACATTACTGTTCGAACTCATAACACAGAGACCTCTAACACGCACAAGCCTGAGCCTCTTCAAGTCCACAAAGCAAGCGTGTTCACACAGCAAACCACATCACCTCCTGTCAACAACAAGGTGACTGCCAGCGACAAGCCACAGCTCAAGCAACAGCCAGCAGAAGCCTTAGAGCCTAAGCTAGATGCTCTTGAAACATAATTTTATCCCGGTAAACCTCACCTTTACTCACTAGAGATCTTTCACATACAAGTTACTTTGGCACCAAAGAGTGAGAAATCAGACCTGCCTGACTTCGCCAGATATATGATTCGCCACAAGCTCATTAACATTAGCCTCTCAAGGTTTGATGACTGTTCAGAGAACTACAGAGCTTGGAGATCAACCTTCAAAGCTTCTATCGCTCTCAACCTTACTGCCAAGGAGGAACTTGATTTGCTCATAAAGTGACTGGGGCCAGAATCTGAAGATCGTGTTAAAAGGCTGAAAGCAGTACATGTTGACTACCTAGACGCAGGTCTTGCTGCTGCATGGGCAAGACCTGAACAAACCTATAGTAGCTCTGAAGCCATAGAAAGTGCTCTATTCAAAAGACTGCAACACTTTCCAAAAATAGGAAACAAAGATCATCACAAGCTTCAAGAATTAAGTGACCTCCTCATGGAGCTACAGTTGGTAAAGACAGACCCTCGTCTACCTGGGCTGAGCTATCTGGACACCGCCCATGGTGTGAATCCAGTGGCATCTAAACTGTGATACAACCTGCTGGAGAATGGGCACAACAGGGCTCAAGATATAAAAGAGACTATAACGTATCCTTTCTTCCATTCTCATATTTTTACAGGTTCATCGGTGAACAAGCCTGGACGAGGAATGATCCCAGCTTCTAGCTTGCCTGCATCATCAAGGTATGATAACAAAGCAGCTAAACATAGAGACTTATATAGAGCAGTATCTGCTAAAAAGACAGACATCTCACCTCCCATATCCTCTCCCACTTACCAGAGTGATTCGGGAGATAGAGATAAAGATCCAAATCGTCAGTGCCCTATTCACAAAAACCTCACCCTCCAAAGAAATGTCGTGGGTTTAGGGCAAAGACTATCCAAGAACGCAGGGAGATTCTCCAGAAATGTGGAATATGCTATAGGTGCTGTTCTTCCTATGACCATTTTGCTAAAAACTGTAAAGTTGCCATCAAGTGCACAGAATGCAGTAGTGACAAACACGTTACAGCTATGCATCCTGCTCCACTTCCAGACAATCCACAGCAGCCATCTACATTGAACCCTGTATCAAATCATGGCGGGGAACAACAAGGCCATGCTCCAGCCATTACAAACATCTCTTATTCATGTACTGAGGTCTGTGGAGAAGGTTTAAGCCACAAACACTGTGCCAAGGAATATCTAGTCAAAATATATCCAACGGATCCACCTGAGAAAGCTACCAGGATGTATGCCATAATAGATGAGCAGAGCAACAGATCCCTGGTCAAGCCTAAATTCTTTGATATCTTTGCCATAAAGGGACATGCAACACCATATACTCTCAACACCTGTTGTGGTCATGTAGAAACCTCTGGCAGAAGGGTCGATGGGTTCATGGTCTCCCATATCAAGGCAAGAAAGATCATACCCTAGCCAACATTAGTTGAGTGTGACCAAATACCAGACAACAGGGAAGAAATTTCTACCCCAAGAGGCTGCATATCACCATTCCCACTTAAAGCACCTGGTTATTGATATTCCTCCAATGGACACGGATGCTGAAATACTAGTCTTGCTGGGAAGAGACATTCTCAGAGTACATAAAGTGTGCCAGCAGTGCAATGGATCTGACAACGCTCCATATGCACAAAGACTTCTAGACTGGGTAGTGGGTGATGTATGCTTGAATACCATCTGAGATTAACTCCTTCAAGACTCATGTGCTACGAAATAGGTTTGCATCTTACGTCAGACAATGCCCTCATCATTATGAAGTAACAGAGAATCCTCTTGACATCATCCAGGTATCTGATGCTATTACCATCCCCTGTGATAACAACTTAGGTAGTACAGTTTTTGTACTACACGCGATGACAACAGAATAGCTTTGTCAGTTGAAGATAGAGAGTTCATCGCAATAATGGACCGTGAACTCTACAAAGATGAATCTAACAGCTGTATTGCACCATTACCTCTTTGTGCTACAAGAGTCAGACTTCCAAATAATCGTGAACAAGCTTTATCCAGATTCAATTCACTTCAGCGAACACTAAAGAACAGGCCTGAAATGAAGGAACATTTCATTGCATTTATGAAAAGGATCTTTGACAATGTTCACGCTGTGACAGCTCCACCTCTTCTTGACGAGTGCTGATATCTGCCTTTCTTTGGAGTGTATCACCCAGGTAAACCAAAGCAAATCAGGGTAGCGTTTGATTCCAGTGCCAAGCATCAAGGTGTATCCCTGAATGATGGTCTTCTCACCGGTCCTAACCTAACCAGCAACCTTTTAGGAGTAGTTATGAGGTTCAGAAGAGAGCCAGTTGCCATAACTGCTGACATTGAACAAATGTTCCATTGCTTTATATTAAAAGAAGACCATAGGAACTTGCTAAGCTTTCTGTGGCACCGTGGCAACAACATAAACAATGAAGTGATTGAATACCGCATGAAAGTACATGTATTTGGAAACAGTCCCTCGCCTGCTGTAGCAACATATGGTCTACGAAGGACTTCTCTTGATGGTGAAAAAGTACGGTGTAGCTGCTTGACACTTCATTGAGAGAGACTTCTACGTGGATGATGGACTCAAATCCTTACCCACAGATGAAGAAGCCATAGACCTGCTCCAAAGGACTCAAGGTATGCTTTCTGAGGCCAACCTCAGACTTCATAAGATTGCCTCAAACAGTGCTGCTGTGATGATGGTGATCATGCCACAGGATTTAAAGATTTAAATCTGGGAATGGACATGCCTCCTGTTCAGAGAAGTCTGGGCTTATGGTGGAACTTATTTAAAGACACCTTTGGCTTTCAAGTCAGCTCTGCAGACAAGCCATTCACCAAATGTGGTGTTCTGTCAGTGGTGAACAGTCTATATGATCCACTGCCTTGTTTACATAGGCAGATCCCTGTTCTGCCTCTGTACACCACGACATCGAGTCCGCTGGACCGCGGGCAAGCTCACATGGCGTGCAGCGGGCGCGCCCGTTGTTTCCCATGCACGGACCGCCGTACACCTACGTATAGCAACGGCGGCTGGTCGGCAAGTGGTTAAAGCAGAGCTCCACCCAAAAGGGGAAGTTCTGCTTTATGTACTCCTCCCCCCTCCCCTTTCAATTTTGACATGTAATATTTTTTTTGGGGGGGCGGGTACCTAGTTTTGACAGGTACCCACTCCCACTTTCACTCAGATCGCTTAGGCGATCCACGCGGAAGTTGTTCTCTCCACTCCCTCCATCACAGGTCCCAGATGACTCCCAGACCAATCAGGACACTCAGCATGACTCATGCATGTGCAGTGCACACCCGGCTGTGAAGGCACAAGCTGTCACAACCAGGGGCCCACATTTGAAATGCCAGCCCCGGCTAGAGAGAAGAGGGAGAGAAGCGATGGCTCGGATGAGCACATTACTTGAGCGTGGGACAGGTGAGTGTGTGTTTATTAAAAGTCAGCAGCTACACTTTTTGTAGCTACTGACTTTTCACATACATAGAAACCACTGGAGCTCCTCTTTAAGTTGTTGCCACAGCCTAGATATGGGACATATAATGAGCTTACACATTATTTTTTCAGGTTATCCCTGGGCACTTTGGGGTTGATTCACTAAAGGCAAATAGACTGTGCACTTTGCAAAGTACAGTTGCACTCTGCAAGGGAAGTTGCTCCAGAGCTTAGTAAATGAGACAAAACTTCACTTTGCAAAGAATACCCAATCACGTGTGTAATGGAAATTTGAGGCCTTTGATGATTTTTTTACCTTTAGTTTACATTAATGATAATCATTGTTAATTATCCGGTTCACGACCGCCTTGCGTACATTTACTGCTGCAGAGTGGTAGAGTAGCGCGAATTGCCGTCTATAAACGGCGATATGCACCAGCGCAGATAGTGGACGTGCTCCGCCGGCACGCTCTCATGCCCACCGTGCACTCCATGAGTGTGGCCGCGGGTCGGGTGGACTCGATGTCCGCCGACGACCCGCGATTGCCTAATACAAAAGAAGAGCGAGGAACCGCCGATATAAACACGGAGGTTCCCCGTTCTGACAGGCGGCATGCCAGTGATTGTGCCGATCACAGGATTCAGTAGATCATTGTCATGCCCCTGCCAGTTCAGCCCTCACACAGTTAGAACACGCCTAGGGAACACAGTTGCCCCCTGCAGGTTAACCCCTTCCCTGCCAGTGACATTTACATATTAATCAGTGGCTATTTTTAGATCTGATCACTGTATAAATGTCAATGGTCCCAAAAAAGTGGCAAAAGTGGCCGATCTGTCAGCCGCAATATCGCAGTCCCGCTAAAAATCGCAGATCGCCGCCATTACCAGTAAGAAAAAAAATAATAAAAACACCATAAATCAATTTTCATGGTTTGTAAATGTGATAGCTTTTGCGCAAACCAATCAATAAACGCATATTGCGGTTTTATTTACCAAAAATATGCAGAAGAATACATTTTGGCCTAAACTGATGAATACATTTGTTTTTTTATATCTTTTTTTTGGATATGTATTATAGCAAAAAGTAAAAAATATTGTTTTTATTTCAAAATTGTCACTCTTTTTTTGTTTATAGCACAAAAAAAACCCCCGCAGAGGTGATCAAATACCACCAAAAGAAAGCTCTATTTCAGGAAAAAAAAGCAACGTAGTGCCGAATCGCAAAAAGTGCTCTGGTCAGGAAGGGGGTAAATCCTTCCAGGGCTGAAGTGGTTATTTGACATACAATATGGCTTAAAAAAATTCAGGACACTGCATGGACATTCTGAGAGCAGCCAACATCATAAAACAGCTATGGAATTGTATCTAGAGATAGTATCTGGGAAAATCCCTTTGTCTACTAAGCCACCTGTCTGCCATCTCTGAACACTGTAATGTTGAATAGCCCTAAAGGAGTAAGTGACAAATAACTCTTTAGGGGTTTTTCACTTCAGAGTGCTCAATTGAGGTTAGGAGGGAAGGAGGGCAGCTGGAAATATTTGACCATAAATGACAGCTGGTGATTTAAAGTTGACCTAAGAGTACCCCTCTTCATTGACTGAATTGTGGCAAAGTCTTAGACCCCGTTCACACTGGCTCGTTTTTCAGGTGCTACGGTGCTAAAAATAGTGCCTGTACAGCGCCTGAAAAACGTCCCCCCATTCTCCCCAGTGTGAAAGCCTGAGTGCAAAGTCCTGCAAGCCGCATCTTTGGGGCGGTGCGCTTTGTGGTGTATACACTTCGGAAGTGGGTGAACACCGCCTCGGAAGCGCCGAGCTGCGGCGCTTTTAACCCCCTGTTAACACCTTCTTGGGGGTTAAAGTACCCCACTCCCGACTGCATAGCAGTGCCATATCGCTATAATAGCGTAAAATGCAGCTAAAACTAGCGGCATTATACCACTACAGCCCCCCCACTACAGTGTGAAAGTACCCTTAGGCTTGTACACGGGACATTTTAAAACCTCTCTTGAATGATTTATCTTGACAGATAGTTTGTTTTGCCACGTTTACATGCCAAGTTTACCCACGTTTACGCTTGGAATTTTTTTCCGAATAGTCAAAATGTATCTCCATTAAAAACGCCTGTAAACGAAACACAGATAAACGCGAGTTACCGGGTTTACACACGTTTACAAGCTGTTACAGGCATTTGGCGATCCAAATGCCTCTGAATGTCAGTCCTGAACTCATTTTTTTGCTTTCCAAAAAATGCTTCTAGACTCAATTGCCTAGAAACGACTATAAACGATCCTGTGTACATGTACTGATAAGATGACATAGAGGAGAATTCAGGGGCAGCTGAAAAAAATGCCCAACTGCTCCTAAACGTCTGTTTACCAGCAGCAGTGTACATGAAGCCTTAGGATATGTGAGCTGGAGGGTATCTACCTGGAAGGTTGTGAGGAGAGATGTGCTTTGCAAGGGTATATAACATCAAAACACAGACCTCTGGCTCTCTCTTTGGCTCATGCTCTCTCTTGATGTGTAGCTACTACATGGGAACGTACATTTTTTTTGTTTATTTAATGTACCTCTTTCATTTCTTTGTGTGTAACTTCCCCTTTCTGTAATTGTCCATTGGCTACACTGTATTTGTAACATCTCTGCTTTTAAGGTTTTACCATCTACATTATATTTGGTTATAATTGATTAATCAAAAGTTTATTTCCTGTAAAAATAAAATAGATCTTTATTTTTTAGCATAGTTATATTTTTTTTTATTAATTTTATTGATAAATAAGTGATTACAACCTTTTGTCTATATAAAAATCTATTCTTATATAGACAAAAGGTTGTAATCACTTATTTTATTTATCATTAAGCGAATAAGTGAGGTAAGAGAATTAGCCAAAACAAATGATGCCCCTTTATGAGGATAAAGTCTTGAATGTTTCTTGTATGGAAGACAGAGCATTATTTACATCTTTCATTGTTTTAATGTCTGTCTGACTGTCTGAAATACCTAGATAGGAGCCGGTCCAGGAGACGGATCTTTGTCTGACAGCGGCCAGCATTTCAGCTCCAAGTGGTGTCACAGCAGGAGATCCTCTCTCTGCAGTGGCGGAATGGCCAGGGTTGCAAAGATTGCACTTGCGACCAGGCCCTGGTGGTCGAGGGTCATGGTCAGGGGGGGGCCCAGCGGAGTTGGTAGCCGCAGGGCTCTGAACTGAGAGCTTCTCTCTCATACATCTCAGAACCGGCACTGACAGTTCCCCCACCCCCCTCCCTCGCTCGGATGGAAGAGGAGGCAGGCGATCAGCTGCTTTGCCTCCCACCCCCCCTCCTCCTGTGTGTACACAGTGGGTAGCATGAAGCCCAGCAGCTGAATGATCAAATTCAGCTGCTGGACTTCACACTTCCTGCGGTGCACACAGGAGGAGAGGGGTGGAAGGAGAAGGAGCAGATCAGCTCTCTCCTGTCCCATTTGTGCAGGCTCAGATGCCCTGATTAGCAGTTTAAATGTCCCTTGTCGCAAGGAAGCCAATTATCATCTATCCGTCTTTCTAGTGACATCGCTGAGCAAAGGAAATGCCAATAACTGACATTTGCTTACATGACCACGGCCAGTGGTTCAGCTCCAAGTGGTGTCACTGCGGAAAATCCTCTCTGTGGGATCCAGCTGGCTCTTCTCCCAATTCCCAACTTCTTTCTGTGATCCCTGTGCAGTGTTTTCATCTTACCTCATCTTTGTTTCTGTTTATACAATTTTGAAAATGAGTAATTTTTCTTCTTCACTGATGGGCACTAATAGGCTCCACTGATGGGAACTGATGAGGCTGCACTGAATGGCACTGATGAGGTTGCACTGATGGGCACTAATGAGGCTGCACTGCTGAGCCTGCGCTGATGGGCACTAATGAGGCTGCGCTAATTTGCATTGATGAAGCTGCACTGAAGAAATGGCACTAATGAGGCTGCACCAATGGGCACTGATGAGCCTGCACTGATGGACACTGATGAGGATGCATTGATGGGCATTGATGAGGTTGCTCTGGTGAGGCTGGACAGATAGGGCTGAATTGATAGGCAATAATGAGGCTGCACTGACGGGGTGGCACTGATGAGGCTGCACTGATGGGAACTGATGACCCTGAATGGATGGGCACTGATGGGCACTAATGACCCTTCATGGATGGGCACTGATGAGGCTGCACTGATGGACACTGATGAGGCTGAACTAATAAGGCTGCTCTGATGAGGCTGCACTCATGGGATGGCACTAATGAGGCTGCACTGAAGGAACAGCACTGAGGCTGCAGTGGAGGAACGACACTCATGGGCACTGATGAGTCGGCACTGATGGGGCTGCACTTATAGGCTGCACTGATGAGCACAGATGAGGCTGCACAAATGGGGTTACATTGATGAGGCTGCATTTGGGCACTGATGAGGCTGTGCTGATGGGCACTGATGAGGCTGCACTGATGGGGCTGCACTGATGGCTCCAATGAAGCTGCACTGATGGGGCGGCACTGATGAGGATACACAGATGTGCACTGATGGCCACTGATGAAGCAGCATTGATAGGTCAGTGGCCATTAGCTGCACTAATGGGCACTGATAAGCTGCCCTGATAATGCGGCACTGATGAAGCTGAACTGATATGCTGCACTGATCATCAGCATTCTAGTTGCACTTCACTTGTGATCTGCTGCATGTGTCATTGCCAAGTTAATGACACCCTAATTGCAGGTTGCCTGCAACAGATCTCATGGTACAAAAGTACCATGTGATCTGGTTGATGTGCATTTCAAAAAGTAGTACATGCTGGAAAACCAGCATCCAATCAGTGCTCACAGCCAATGTGTGTCCTGGTGGGGGGGCGGTTTCCCTGTTAGACCACAAAAGCTCAGTGGGGAGATCGTACTGAAATCAGATGTGTTAGTACAGTGATCTGTAAGGTTTTTTTCATTCAACCGGCTGGGTTGAAACAAAAAAAATAACGCTGTGCCTCTCTCCTACCGCACACAGCGTGAAAGTTTTAGTTTGCCTGACCTGCCAACTGCCTGTAGCTAGTGAGGAGAAGTAGGGAATGCATAACCCCACTAAGGGTCTTGTAAATACCCTCCCTGAATTATGTACTTACTTTGTCCTGTGCTATAACTTAATTTAGAGTGCTTCTTAAACATTGGCTTTTTAGCAGACACGTTTTAATATGTGGCAACATTGTTATTATTATTATTATAGGACAGATGATAAAGAACATGAGAAATATAACTTTAGGTGGTTTTGGCTAAAAGCCTAGGAAATGTTTAACAGAATATAATCATAAATACTGATAAATATGTCTAGGACATAATTGAAACTAACTAAGATTGTACAATAATGCACACATATATACTTTATCAAGATGTGTAGTAATTACTAACAGGTGTTATTAAGAGTGACCAACATATGTGTATAGACAAGTCTATGAAAGTGGGATTGTCTTTAATGATGATAAGCAATGAGTGGACATTTCCTTTATTGGTTTCTATTGGTGTAATGTTGTAAACATCGCTTGGTCATATCTTGATTAAATATTTTATTTAAGATACTGAACCAGGAAATAAAGAATGGGTGATGTATTATTCTGTGTCCAAGTGTTGACTTTGGTCTGCATTGCTCCCCACAGAATTCTGTGTGTGTGTGTGTATGTGTGTGTGGGGTGAGGAACAGAAAGTGCTGGCACAGGTTAGTATAGGAGTAATATATAGGGAATAATTCTTAATGATAGAAAGATATTATTAACTTTCTGTAAAGTTAGGTTGTGTAACCTTTCAACCCTGCTCCCTCACACACTGGAGTGCAAATAAAGTGTATGCCATATCATGGTGGGGGGATTGCATTGTGGGTGGGGGTGGGGGGCAGCAAAATGCACCTTTGCCGGAGTAGACAAAAATCCTTGCACTGGCCCTGCAGACATACCTAAAGGATTCCCGATGAAGAGGAGTAAAAAGTCCCCACCAGTGTCCTATTGAGTGAAGGGGATAAGGACAGGGTGCAGGGCGCCCCTCCCAGGCATGGATGATGTACACCTTGACAGAGCAGAGGCTGGCTCTCCCCTGACCAGCCCCAGAGTTGGCACATGGATGATGTACACCTTGTCAGAGCAGAGGCTCTCCTCCCCTGGCCAGCCCTGGAGTTGGCCCAGCAGACGCTGTTCAGCCCGACCCGCCAGGTGTGCAGAGAGTACCTAGAGTGAAGCTTCACCCTGGGATGGGGTGGGGAGGAGGCAGGGAAGAGGGAGAGTGGGAGGGGGGTCGAGTCGCTGCACCATGGGCATCTGAGTTGTAATTGCTCCCTGGGACAAAAGTTGACAGTCAGCTCCTGTCACTACAACACCAGTCATATTAGGAACTCTTTTGTTCTATCTTTCTTCAGCCTCCTATACCTGGTCAGTGAATTTGGCATTCCGGGGGCAGCCAGGTACCAGTAGGCTAGGCTTTTTGGCTTATAGAAACTGGGACTGCTAAAGGTGACGCTATATTAAGCTACATTAAGCTATATTCCTTGTGTCAAAACCAATGTACTGTAACGGAAACCTCTATGTTTTGACACAATTGATTGATTTGTCTATTACACAAGATAAAATGTCTGGTATATAATTAGTCCAGACACTGAAAAAATCTCACACTGAAAAATCTGTGGTATTATCAAACTCAGAGGGAGTAGTAGAATGCAGTGGTGGCTGGTGAAATTTTAGGATGGGGAGGTGCCAGACCCCACCCTTCCTTTTTGACCCCTCCGACTTCTTATAAGCCCCACCCCTTATAGATTCCACTCATTGTGTCAGTAGTATACAGCATCACCTGATAAGGATATACAGCATCACCAGATGGGAGTATACAGCATCACCAGATAGGAGTATACAGCATCACCAGATAGAAGTATACAGCATCACCAGATAGGAGTATACATCATCACCAGATAGGGGTATATACAGCATCACCAGATAAGAATATACAGCATCACCAAATAGGAGTATACAGCATTACCAGATAGGGGTATATATAGCATCAGCAGATAGGGGTATACATCATCCCCAGATATGGGTATATACAGCATCACCAGATAGGGGTATATACAGCATCGCCAGATAGGAGTATACAGCATCACCAGATGGGGCATATGCAGCATGAGCAGATAGGAGTATACAGCATCACCAGATAGGGGTATACAGCATCACCAGATAGGGTATATGCAGCATGAGCAGATAGGAGTATACAGCAGCACCAGATAGGAATATACAGCATCACCAGATAAGGGTATATACAGCATCACCAGATAGGAGTATACAGCCCCCCCTCGCCGCAGGGCTTGTGGCACTGACAGAAGATCCCCCCCAGGGTAGTCGGGACATCAAAGTCCCGCACTTACCCCATCTAGTAAGCGAGTCGGGCGGGCAGCGAGCAGTGTCTGGCGAGCGGGAGCTAAACCCCCTCCTCCTCTGAGAAAGGTGTCCAATAGGATCGCCTGACCATTCAGCCAATCGGGAAACCAGTAACATACCCGTGCTTCCTGATTGGCTGAGAGACGATACAGTGTTAGAAAAGCAAATATTAATTTGCTTTTGAAACACGTGTCAGTGGGCTCGTGGCGCCATGCTGTTCGCCACTCTATTTTGAAGCCTGTTAGAGCCTATGGCTCTAATCAGGTGCTTAAAAAAACACTGATGTTGCTGTAATTCATGCGGCCGGCATCCTGAAGGGGTTGGCCGCATGAATAGGGGGTGGCGGCGATGGCCATGGATAGATTCATGCTATGCATGAATCTATCCATTAGCTTAGAGGGGGTGGCGAGGAGAGGGGGCGGCACCTGTGCGCCCTTAATGGTCGGGCCGCCCCTGGTAGAATGTGTTTTGGAGTGTAATTCTAAATATGCCTGCAATGGGAGTCAGTTTGGGCGGGGGGGTGGAACCCAGCTTACCTTAGAGAGGTTGGAAAACTCCTTTTCCAGCTCCCCCGACCCCTCTTATGTGTAAGTCACCCTGTATCTATTAGGGACACAGGCTGACGAGAACCCCAGTCTGGTTGGTCCTAACCAGACTTGCAGTACAATCACACCTGACTCCGCATTTCTCTTTACCCCTGTTATATAGGGTTCTATGTGTGTGGTTTGTGTTGAAGGAAGGAGGGGGCTCTTTCACTTGGGGACAGTGATGTTTCTGAACAATATCCCTCAAGAAATATATGAATATAGATTACACCTTTCGTCTCAGACCATTGCTAGATGGTTTGAGGTAGGGTGGGGGTTGCTATGTGTTTGTTAAGTGCCTGTATCCCATTGTTCTATTTTTCTGTCTGCCTTGGGAGCAAATTATTATGTGATGTATATGTGTATGTGTATTAGCTGTGAGACGGGGAGGGGGTTCTCCAGCAGCCCTCCTAAAGACGGTCTACTGTTGAAATGTTTGAATACACCTGTGTGTCTTGTTACTGGAGGAGGTAAAGTTTGCCCTGCCTTGTGTCATTATGCAAAGGAGGGGGGATTGTCCTCTGAGTGTATATCCCTTTGTACCTGTGTTTTAATAAACAGTTTTTCTCTAACCTCAAAATTGGATGTCGGTGTCAATTTGCTCCTTTAATGTGAAGGGTTTAAATCATCCCAACAAGCGTTCTCAGATCTTACACTTCTTGCATAAAGAAAGGGTGGATATAGTTTTCTTTCAAGAGACACATTTCCGCTCAAACGCCTTTCCTACATGTAATAATAAATACTTTACAACTTGGTTTCATAGCACAAACCCATGTGCAAAATCCAAAGGAGTCTCTATCGCTATACACAAAAATCTAAAATGTCAGGTTCTTGACTCTAAAATTGATCCACAGGGTAGGTACATATTTCTCAGGGTCGAATTGGGATTATCCCTTTATACCCTGGCTAATGTGTATCTACCAAACACCTCTCAGGTTCAACAGGGGATTAGATATCTAAAGTTGCTTGAATCTTATGCAGAGGGTGAGCTCATTTTGGGGGGAGACTTTAATTTAGTTCTTGATCCCGGACTGGACTCATCTTCTGGTAAAACCAGTATTCCTTTCTCCACCCTTCGCAAATTTAAGCAGAAACTATCGGCAATGAAGTTATTCGACCTATGGCGAATTCTACATTCTAATGAAAAGGATTACACCTTTTTTTCATCAGTACATAAGACTTATAGTAGAATTGATTACATTTTTATTACTCAACCTTTACTTGATGCAGGACCCATAACAAGTATCTAACCTAAAATATGGTCGGATCACTCGCCAATTTTTTGTCGCTTGAATTTTGCTGAAATGCCCTATAGAAATAGAAGTTGGAGACTTAATGATAGCTTATTGTCCGACCCAATATGTATTGCTGATATTAAAAGGACAATATCAAACTTTGTGGAAGATCATAGATCAGACACCTCAGCTCCAGCTGTAAAATGGGAAGCATTAAAATGTGTTCTGAGGGGTACCTTTATTTCTCATGGATCTAGATTGAAAAAATTAAAAACAAAAGAACTCACCACCCTATTCCAAAATCTTTCTGATTTAGAAACAAAACATAAAAATAGTAATAGGGAGGAGGACATAATTGAACTATCGAAGATACGGAACCAAACAAGGCGTATTTTGGATCAACACTCTCTGCGGGATCGCGATAGAGTTTTAAGAACTTTGTATGAACATAGTAACAAGGGGGGGTCACATCTAGCAGAGAGTCTTCATCCAATCAAAGCTTCTTCATCTATAGCGAAACTGTCCTCTCCCGGAAAAGACTTGGTATATACAAATTCTGCGATTTCAGAGACCTTACGGGATTACTATTCCAAGTTGTATAATATTTCTCAAATTATTCCTGGGCACTCGTCCTTTTTAGAGAGGGAAAAAGAAATAAAATCATATATAAATGAAACACCTTTACCAAGTCTTGACTCAACTACAAAATCATTATTGGATACAGACTTTACTTCAGAGGAATTGGAGTCTGTTATCCAAAATGCAAAACATGGCAAAGTTCCGGGCCCAGACGGATTTTCTAATCCATTCTATAAAACATTTGGCCCTGACCTAACCCCACTTCTGTTACAATCATTTAACTCAGTTTCGGAGACCAAACTTTTTCCGCAAGAGGCGCTAAAAGCCCATATATCTGTCATATTGAAACCAGGTAAGGATGAAACTAATCCAAGTAGCTACCGGCCAATTTCATTATTGAATTGCGATATAAAATACTATGCAAAAATGATAGCTAATAGGCTTGCCCCGATACTTCCACGTATAATTCACTCGGACCAGTCAGGTTTTGTGAAAACCAGGGAAGCACGTGATAACACTATCAAGACTCTTTCTTTAATGTCTATGGCACAAAGGCACCAAATCCCCTCTTGTCTTCTATCGATCGATGCGGAAAAGGCATTTGATTGCTTAAATTGGAGATTCCTATTACACTCACTTTATCAAATTAATCTCGGTAATAATCTGATTAATAAAATAATGGCATTATACACCAACCCACAGGCACAAGTAAGAGTTAAGAGGTTAAATTCGTTAGTTTACGGAAAAGGCGTAGCTAGCTATCTTCTGTTCTCCCCTAAACCACGGAAACACGGTATCTGTAATTTCTTTCTCAGAACTATCACAATAGTGCACGAAGGGACCAAAAGTGTTTTGGACTGACCAGGCTCACTTAATATGCACCTTCATAGCCCCGTTCGGATAATCGATAGTAAAAACGTATCATAAAATATAGCGTTAAGTTATTACTTTAACCGGCCATCGATGAACCTAATCAAAGTAGGAATGGACCAAAGTTATACTGTCTATATACCCGAAAATCGCGGAGAACGCCTTTTTCAAACCAGAGGCTTTGACTCAATTTACTAACATTGTCTTCACCCCAATCCAGTCCCGGTTTACAAAATATCTTACCTAATC
>BLSH010486982.1:105900-118430 GCA_018402905.1 Glandirana rugosa | reverse complement strand
TTGCACATCCATCCGTTTGGACCGCTCAGGTTTAAGTGATTATAAAACATGTAAAATCTTTATCACACATTACCCTGGAGTCTTCTATCCGTGTTAAGGAGTTTAAGACAATTACCGGATACATGTAAATAATGTCCAACGTTTCTATGTATTTTTGAAGCGTTGACATCCATGTTTTTGGTTTCCGGAAAGAAAACTAATACATATAAAACTTTCAAACATATACAATATTTACATAATAAACTTTAGTGTACGGATTAGACACCGGTTATCCAAGACAGGGTTAGGTTTTCACAAACATCTACTTCGGGTCATCCTTTTCGACCTAATAGATAGTTACTTCATTCCCCTGAACCTTTGCATCTGCGTTATGGGTCCCCCTCAAGGATATGGGACAAGGCGCCCTGTGGCCAGAGATTACCTATACAATTTTGGAATGTTGGCATCAGTATTTAAAAACCTCTGCACTATCTACGTTTCCAAGTCCCCTTACTTCATTGATAGATAATCCAGCTTTTCCTACTGGGCTTCATCTACAAACACTTTTGGATTGGGACAGAACCTATTGGCCACAGATTAGGCATGTGATTTCAAATAATACATTTATAACATATACAAACTTTCAAAATATACATAATCAAAAGAAAGGCCTTTGCGAAGTTTTTATGTATCTTTGCAACCTGTAATAAATGTACATAGGCCATTAACAGAATTTGAGGAATTGTGCCTATCTTCTGAGGTCCCATTACACACTATTTCTAAAATGTACAAAATATTAGTGAATTTGGACTCGCCAGGTTTGCCTACCTACACGTTAAAATGGGCCTCTGAGTTGGGTTACTTGATCGAGGAAGAGAAATGGGGACAAATTTTTAATAACATGCATAAATTTTCAAGAGCATGCGATGCTCAGGAACGCAACTATAAATTGCTTTCCAGATGGTATCGGATGCCAAGGGACTTACATCATATATTTCCTTCTTATTCAGAACTATGCTGGCGTTGCCATGTATCTGAAGGAGATTTTATTTATGCATGGTGGTCGTGCCCACCGGTTTGTAAGTTATGGGAGCAAATTATAAATCTCTTTAATTTAGTCACGGATGAGAGGATAACCAACTCGGTAGAGGTAACTTTGTTATCCCTCTTCCCAAATAAAATGTCAAAAGTAAGGAAATCTCTCTTGGGATTCTTCATGGCAGCGGCCAGGCAGTTAATACCTAGGTACTGGAAGACTTCCAGGACCTTTTCATTCTCAGAATGGATAGAGAACCTAAATGGTATTATGCGTATGGAAGAGCTGGTAGTGGAAAATAATAACACTATGGAGAAATTTAAAGGAGTGTGGAAGATTTGGTCAACATTCATGGAGCTATAATTGACCTGACATCAAATTGGACCTGTCCGTGATGCTAGTATATGTGATAAATAACCATCCACGAGTCGGGAGACGGCGGTGGGGAGGTGGGGAGTAGAGGGAGGAAGGGGAGGGATATATTTTTCCTTTTACCCACCCCCCCTTTTTTTTTTTTCCTCCCTTTATATGTTTACACGTTTGTGATGTAGTGTGGAATTTCATTTTGTTGTTATGTGAATTTGAAAATCAATAAAAAGAGATTGAAACAAAATAAATAAATAAATAAATAAAAAATAAACAGTCTTATGTTTGATTCCACCCTACACTAATGTCTTCACAAGTGAATGGGAGGGCTAAGGAGTTTTGGATTATGCTGCTACCAGGCTAGGAAGCTTATACGGTGGACATAATCCTGTTGAGGACAGAGGTCCGTGACAATGCCCGTGCTGAAAAATATTATATTAAATTGCCAACTTTGTGTAAAAATGTATTTTCATTTTTGTTCTGCATTTTTCAAAAGCTTTTGGCAAAAATATGAAGTCTTCAAAAGACTCATTTTGGCTCTTAAAAAATACCCTGGGGCAAGCAAAAAAAAAAAAGTCAGCCCGACCCCCCACAGGAGGTGCCGGTATATTGACTTTTTTTTTTTTTCCTCGGCTCCTTGCAGTCTACTGACAGCAAGTAGTGAGCCGATTGGTCAGCAAGTGAAAGCAAGTGCACCAAAGAGGCAGCCCTGAGCCAGTGACTGACTGGCATTGGATGCTGTGGGCGGGGGCGAGACTGTGGCGGATGTGCTGGCTGCGTGATTACTCATGCAGGTGCAGCACTCTGCCGTCAGTACCGACTCTCGCGCCGCTCACCATCCACTCCAGGCTTCAGCATGCTCTCCGCAAGCCGATCTCTGCACACACCAGCCTGCCTATCAGATGGGGTAAGTGCGGGACTTGTCCCAACTTCTGGGGGGGCACCTATCTGGGCTGGGACCCTGTATACCCCTATCTGGTGACTGTATACCCTGTCTGGGACTCTGTATACCCCTAACTGGTGACTGTATACCCCATCTGGGACTCTGTATACCCCTATCTGGTGACTGTATACCCTATCTGGGACCCGGTATACCCCTATCTGGTGAATGTATACCCTATCTGGGACCATGTATACCCATATCTGGTGACTGTATACCCTATCTGGGACCCTGTATACCCTATCTGGGGCTCTGTATACCCTATCTGGGACTCTGTATACCCTATCTGGGGCTCTGTATACCCTATCTGGGATCCTGTATACCCCATCTGGGACTCTGTATACCCTATCTGGGACCCTGTATACCCTATCTGGGACCCTGTATACCCTATCTGTGGCTCTGTATACCCTATCTGGGACCCTGTATACCCCTATCTGGTGACTGTATACCCTATCTGGGGCTCTGTATATCTGGGACCCTGTATACCCCTATCTGGTGACTTTATACCCTATCTGGGACTCTGTATGTCACTGTCTGGTGACTGTATACCCTATCTGGGACCCTGTATACCCCCTATCTGGTGACTGTATACCATATCTGGGACTCTGTATACCCCTATCTGGTGACTGTATACCCTATCTGGGACCCTGTATACCCCTATCTGGTGACTGTATACCCTATCTGGGACCCTGTATACCCTAACTAGGGCTCTGTATACCCTATCTGTGACTCTGTATACCCTATCTGGGGCTCTGTATACCCTATCTGGGATCCTGTATACCCTATCTGGGACCCTGTATACCCCTATCTGGTTAATGTATACTGCTATCTGGGAGTCTGTATACTGCTATATGGGGCTCTGTATACTGCTATATGGTGATTCTGTATACTCCTATCTGGTGACTCTGTATAGTGCTATATGGTGACTCTGTATACTGATATCTGGGGCTCTGTACACTGCTATGTGAGGCTCTGTATACTGGAATCTGGTGACTCTGTATACCCCTAGCTGGTGACTCTGTATACCCCTATCTGATGACTCTGTATAACCCTATCTGGTGACTCTGTATACTCCTATCTGGTGATGCTGTATACCACTATCTTGTGATGCTGTATACCCTATCTGGTGATGCTGGGCTGTATACTCCTGAGACAAGGGGTGAAAACGATAAGGGGTGGGGCTTATGAGAAGTGGGAGGGGTCAAAAGGAAGCGCAGCATCTGCCCCCCCCCCCCAATCCTAAAATTTTACCAGCCGCCACTGCCCTGGGGTTTTTACCCTCCAAAATGTGGTAATTTTATGGGTTTTTCCACTGTTCTGGTGCTCCAGGGCCTTCCTTTCATATTCTATGAAATGCCAGAAGACAAACTGACAAAGTATAAAATACTCCTGAAACTGATGTTTTTATTGTCACGTTGTATAGCCACTTACCAACCGGGCCACTTTTTTACATTTGGTGGTCACAAGCTAAAAAAATGTTTTTGCTAGAAAATTACTTAGAACCCCCAAACATTATATATTTTTTTCAAACACCCTAGAGAATAAAATGACGTTTGTTGCAATACTTTTTGTCACACGGTATTTGCGCAGCGGTCTTTCAAGAGCGATTTTTTTTGAAAAAATTTACTTTTTTGAGTTAAAAAAGAAGACAACAGTAAAGTTAGCCCAATTTTTTTGTATATTGTGAAAGAGGATGTTACGCCGAGTAAATAGATACCATACATGACACGGTTGAAAATTGCGCGCACTTGCGGAATGGCGACAAAGTCCGGTATTTAAAAAGTTCCATAGGCAACGCTTTAAAAAATTTTATTGGTTACCAGGTTAGAGGTGCAGAGGAGGTCTTTTACTAGATACCTCACATGTGTGGTTTGAACACCGTTTTCATATGTGGGCGCGACTTACGTATGCGTTTTCTTTGCTGCGCGAGCTCGCGGGGACGGTGGCGCTTTAAATTTTTTTAAATTTATTTATTTATTTCTTTTTAGCACTGTTCCTTTAAAAAAAATTTGATCACTTTTATTTCTATCCCAAGGAATGTAAACATCCCTTGTGATAGTAATATATGGTGACAGGTACTCTTTTTGGAGGGTCGGGGGGTCTAAAAGACCCCCCCCCATCCCTCCTTTGCACTTCACAGTATTCAGATTGCCAAAAAACGGCGATTCTGAATACTGTCAGTTTTTTAAAATTGGCACCGTTAGCCGCCGAGTAAACTGGAATGACGTTGTGACGTCGCTTCTGGGATTTGCCGAAGGAGACCCGATCGGAGCCGATTATGGCTTCTGTCAGGTCTCCTTCCAGCTGGCGGATGCGCTGGATCGTCGCTCCGGTCTCCCGGTGGGACGGGAGGCCGGAGAAGAGCAGCGGAAGGCGGGGGTGTCCCCTCCCGCCCCCTGGGGTAACGACCGAGCGGCTCTGGAGCCGGAACGGTCATTACCCCTGGATAGCCGACCGCCAGCTCTAAAAAATGATACCGGGATATAGCCTGCAGCTGTCCCGGTAGAGCCGCTCAAAGCCGACTGCTGGCTATTTACGGTGCTGGTCGGGAAGTGGATAGACTGCCTAGGAAATGTATATTTAAAGAGAGGCATTCTAAAGAATGCCTAGGCAATATATAGAATGGGGACAATGTTAAGTCAAAGTATAAAAAACACACATTTGCTAGGTATCCTATGCAATGCCAAAAGGCAAACTAGCAAAGTTTAAAATAATTATACAACATGCTAATAAAAACATCAGTATCATATGTTACCAGCAATGTATGCATTGCATTTTAAAAAAGAATGCCTGGGTAATATAAAGAATGTGTGACATATTTTGGCAAAGTAATAAATGTCTGTATAATTGTAATTTAGCTATTTACTTTACCTAGGCATTGCATAGAATAGCTAGACATCCAAAATAATGTACCGAACTTTCTTACTGAAAAATACAAGACAAAAAGATCACTATTGACATACTCGTTGCAACAAGTAATGCTAGAATGTTATTCAGTATTGCACTTAATAGTCTTTTTTAGAGTTGAGCGAACACCTGGACGTTGGGGTTCGGCGGGTCCGACCGAACTTTGGGAAAAAGTCTGGGTTCTGCACTGAATGTTGCCCGAACTTTAGCCTGGACCCCGAACCCCATTGAAGTCAATGGGGACCCGAACTTTTAGGCACAAAAATGGCTGTAACAAAGTCCTGGCAAGTGCTAAAGAGCTGCAAAAGGAAGTAAAATGGGGGTAAGAGTAGGGCAAGTGCCCTACAAAAAAAATGGGGATAGAGAAAATTAATTTCAAAATCAAATAAAAAAAATGTCAAGGGGGGGGTGGATGTCGAGTAGGAGCCTAGAGGTTGACTAGGCCGTGATCGTGGCAGTGTAGGTGGAAGTGGTGGTGGTCGAGGAGGAGGAGGTAGCCAACACTGTTTTTTTTTTGTTTGTTTATAATTGGGGTAGCCCCCAAAATATTGAGCCCTATTCAAAAAAACAAGTATACGAATGGTTGTGTGAGTCTGGTCTAAATGTTTATTCTGCACAAGGTACAGACAAGTCTTGTGGGATCCATGCCTGGTTCATTTTAACAAAGGTTAGCTTGTCCACGTTGGCTGTGGACAGGCGGCTGCGCTTGTCTGTGATAACGCCCCCTGCCATGCTAAACACACGTTCAGACAATACACTGGCTGCAGGGCAGGCCAGCACCTCCAAGGCATAAAGGGCAAGCTCAGGCCATGTGGCCAATTTGGAGACCCAGAAGTTGAATGGGGCAGACCCATCAGTCAGTACGTGTAGGCGTGTGCACATATACTCTTGCACCATGTTGCTGAAATGCTGCCTCCTGCTAAGACGTTGTCTATCGGCTGGTGGTGCTGTTTGTTGTGGCGGGCTGCTGACAAAGCTTTACCACATTTTGGCCATGCTAACCCTGCCTTCTGAGGTGCTTGCGGTGGCACAGCTGCGTTGGCGGCCTCTTCCTCCTCCTCCTCTGCCTTCGCCTTGTGCTTCCACTGAGCCCCCGGTGTCATTTGGCAATGCCCTCAGCAGCACCTCTACCAGTGTGCGCTTGTAGTCGCGCATCTTCCTCTCACGCTCCAGTGAGGGAATTAAGGATGGCACATTAAGAAATAGTAATGTAGGACTGGCGCTGTCTACAAATGGGTAAAAAACAAAATATAAATATTGGTAAAATGTGGGGGAATTAACCCTATAGTAAGTAGCATAAAAGAGTATCAATCGGTTAATATACAAATAATATCCGTAAAAGTCCGTAAATGTCCGTATATGTCCGTAAGCATAAATCAATTATCTAAAATCTTATTAAAATTGGTCCAACTAGAGAAAAAATGGTGTGAGAGACGCTGTGAAATAGACAGGAGAGGTATGAACTCATAAAAAGGATTTGTTCGTAAAAATTGGTAAAACTTCATGGACTACAACATAAATGGTATAGATTAAATAAACACTTTACGCCTTCTAAAATATGGTTCTAAAAATATCCTGCCTAGAAGTTTACAATGAACGTACAGCAAAAACCAAATGTCACTCTGACGAAACGCGTAAGGCGTGGCCCTATCAACGTCGTTACGTCATTTCCTGTTTCTGGAGCTCTGACCGCTGGAACGCACACGAGGAGGAAGGAAGGGGCTCCTACCTTCCTCAATACGGGTCGACCCTACCTCTATGTGATTCCACTGTAGGTTTTGCTGGAAATCGGATGTTTTTATGGACAATGTTTTACCTTTATTCTGAATAAACTCTTTGTACAAACGTACTTCACCATCGCGGGTTCCATATTTTTCCTTTTTGGATATATTCCCCACCTGAGCTTCATAGCGGAAAGAGGATTACCCCGGTCATAGGAGGAGGAGACCCAGGAAAGGGTAAACAGAGAGGATCTGATTCAACCCCTCGAAGGAGGACCCAAAGACCCCATTTACCAAGGCGCGTACCCCTGCAGGGGTGTGGAAATTCTGGTAAGTGGGGACACACACAGGGAAGCACGGAAGTCACCATTCTTTGTCTGAAGCCGCACTAAAGTCACCTTATTTGGATAACACGGCATCCATCACCATTATTTTTGAAAATCATTTGAGTGTGATATATATTTCCTCAAAACTGCACATCGGACTGAAAAGTGTAATATATACATATACTGTGGAGGAACTCACGGAGGATCTATATACCCTCAGGGAGATTATTCTGCTAGATAATACATTTGGTTTTTGCTGTACGTTCATTGTAAACTTCTAGGCAGGATATTTTTAGAACCATATTTTAGAAGGCATATGTGTTTATTTAATCTATACCATTTATGTTGTAGTCCATGAAGTTTTACCAATTTTTACGAACAAATCCTTTTTATGAGTTCATACCTCTCCTGTCTATTTCACAACGTCTCTCACACCATTTTTTCTCTAGTTGGACCAATTTTAATAAGATTTTAGATAATTGATTTATGCTTACGGACATATACGGACATTTACGGACTTTTACGGATATTATTTGTATATTAACCGATTGATACTCTTTTATGCTACTTGCTATAGGGTTAATTCCCCCACATTTTACCAATATTTATATTTTGTTTTTTACCCATTTGTAGACAGCGCCAGTCCTACATTACTATTTCTTAATTATTGTTTCCTACCCTGGAAATTTATAGGAAGGCAGCAGTCTTTTTCATACTGTACACCTATCCGAAGCGCAGGAATTTTCTATATTTAAAGGATGGCACATTGTCCTTGTAACGGGGATCCAGCAGGGTGGCCACCCAGTAATCAGAAGAAGTTACAATGTGGGCAACTCGGCTGTCGTTGCGCAGGCACTGCAGCATGTAGTCGACCATGTGTTCCAGACTGCCCAGAGGCAAAGACAAGCTGTCCTCTGCGGGAGGTATATCATCTGTGTCCTCTGTATCCCCCCAGCCATGCCCCAGTGATGCCCACGAGCTGCGTTGGGTGCCACCCTGCTGCGATTCCTCCTCCTCCTCCTCATCTTCCTCGTCCTCGTCGTCCTCCAGAACTGTGCCCTTGCTTGAATATTTTTGACCTGGCCTATGCTGGTGCAGGAACCCACCCTCCAAGCCCGTTGTGAATGACTGGCCTGATAACAGTGGAAATGACCCCTCTTCCTCCTCCTCTTCCTCCTGTGCAACATCCTCTTCCATCATGGCCCGAAGTGTTTTTTCAAGGAGACATAGAAGTGGGATAGTAACGCTGAGAACAGCGTCATCTGCACTGTCCATGTTGGTGGAGTACTCAAAACACCACAATATGCTACACAGGTCTTGCATGGAGGCCCACTCGTTGGTGGTGAAGTGTTGCTGTTCCGCAGAGCGACTGACCCGTGCATGCTGCAGCTGAAACTCCCCTATTGCCTGCTGCTGCTCGCACAGTCTCTCCAGCATGTGCAAGGTGGAGTTCCAAGGGTGGGCACGACGCATATGAGCGGGAAGGCCGAAGTTCCGCTGCAGCGCAGACAGGCGAGCAGCAGCAGGGTGAGAACGCCGAAAGTGCGCACAGATGGCCCGCACTTTATGCAGCAGCTCTGACATATCTGGGTAGTTTTTTAGAAAATTCTGTACCACCAAATTCAGCACATGCGCCAGGCAAGGGATGTGCGTCAAAGAGATTGAAAAACTAGATTTTGGCCATTGTCGCACACCACCAGGCAGGGCTTGAGACTCAGTGGCAACAACCACTCATTGGTCTGTTGTTCAATGCCCGTCCACAGCTCCTGCGCAGTGTGGGGTTTATCCCCCAAACATATCAGTTTTAAAACAGCCTGCTGTTGTGTCCCCCTGGATGTGCTGATGTTGGTGGTGAAGGTGTTACGCTGAGCGGATGAGGAGGTGGTCGAGGATAAGGAAGCGCAGTAGGAGGAGGAGGCAACAGGAGGCAAAGAGAAATGCCCTGCAATCCTCGGTGGTGGAAGGACATGCGCCAAATGGGTAGCCGGCTCAGGCCCACCCGCCACTACATTTGCCCAGTGTGCAGTTAGCGAGATATAGCGTCCCTGCCCGTGCTTAACCACTTCCGTACCGGCAGACGTCATATGACGTCCTTGGGTTTGAGTGGTGATATCTGAATGGCAGCGCCGGAGATGATCCGATCCTCTCCCCCCAGTGTCTGTGAGTGTTATGGAGCCGCTCACTCGGCTCCATAACACGGCCGGGCGGAAATGACTTCAGAAATGACGTCTGCCCAACGGTCTTAAAGGGCCCGTTTTTTTTTTGTTCTGTCACTTTTTTCAGATTTTATTTTTTTTTTTTTGCATTTTAGTGTAAATATGAGATCTGAGGACTTTTTGACCCCGGATCTCATATTTAAGAGGACCTGTCATGCTTTTTTCTATTACAAGGAATGTTTACATTTCTTGTAATAGGAATAAAAGTGATCAATTTTTAAAAAAAAAAAAAGAACAGTGTAAAAATAAAAAGTAAAAAGCAAAATAAATAATTAAAAAAAAAAAAAATTTAAAGCGCTCCGTCCTGCCGAGCTCGCGCACAGAAGCGAACACATATGTAAGTCCCGCCCACATATGAAAACGGTGTTCAAACCACACATGTGAGGTATCGCCGCGATCGTTAGAGCAAGAGCAACAATTATAGCACTAGACCTTCTCTGTAACGCAAAACTGCTAACCTGTAGAATTTTTTAAATGTCGCCAATGGAGATTTTTAATTTGCAAAGTTTATCGCCGTTCCGCAATTTTGAAGCATGACATATATTGGGTATCATTTTACTTGACGTAACATTATCTTTCACAATATGGAAAAAAATTGGCCTAACTTTACTGTTTTCTTATTTTTTAGCTAAAAAAACTGAATTTATTTAAAAAAAAAGCACGCTTGTAAGACCGCTGCGCAAATACGGTGTGACATAAATTTTTTCAATGACCGCCATTTTATTATCTAGGGCGTTAGGAAAAAAAATATATAATGTTTGGGGGTTCTAAGTAATTTTATAGCAAAAAAAACTGTTTTTAACTGGTAAGCACAGAATTCAAGAAACAGGCTTGGTTGGTAAGTGGTTAATGGTCCATGTATCAGTGGTTATGTGGACCTTGCCACAGATGGCGTTGCGCAGTGCACACTTGATCTTGTCCCTGACTTGTTTGTGCAGGGAAGGGATGGCTCGCCTGGAAAAGTAGTGGCGGCTGGGAACCAGGTACTGTGGGACAGCCACCGCCATCAGGTTTTTGAAACTGTCCGTGTCCACCAAACGGAATGATATGGGACGGAGCAGCGGCAGGGAGAGGAGGAGGCGACATTCCGAGCTGAACTCTATAGAGGGAGATCCGGGGCTGAGCAGTGAGCAGAGGGCAGCTCTACTCCCTACTGATCGGTTATGAATACTCCCTCATACAGGCTCTTGGTTCTACAGTTGCTGAATTAGCAGAGCTATGGACAGTGCATGAGGATTTTAAGGCTCTGGAATCGAGTCCTGACCAAAGCAAGGGTCTCGTCACCATCACCCTCACATCCATCTGACCAGCACCAGGACTTGGCTTGTTTGATCCCCAGACTGAAAAGCTGGGGATCTATTTGTTCTGGTGAGTGGGGTCACAACGGGGGATTGTCACCGAGCACCACGTTTTACTATTGGCACTTGATTGAGCACGGAGCACTTTATTTATGGACTTTTTTGTTTTTTGATTGTTTTTTGATCATTGATGTATCACATAATCAATTGGAATGTGAAATCACATTTATATAATATGTTATTTTGGCACTATCATTATTAGGTGGCGCTGCGTTTTATGTTTTCACAAACGGAATGATAGTATTTCAAAGGCCAGGAATTTAGAAATGCTGGCATTCAGGGTCAGGGATTGCGGGTGGGTAGGGGGGTACTTCCTCTTTCTCTCCAGTGTTTGGGAGATGGACAGCTGTAAGCTTCCATGGGACCATGTGGAAATGCTTGGGGACAGTGGCGGTGCTGTCATATCGTCTGTTTGCTGGTTGGCAGGTGACACTGGCACTGTAGAGGTGGAGGAAGAGGCCGAGATAGCAGCAGAAGAGGAAGCAGGAGGAGGCTGAGACCTTTCTTGGATTTTGAGGTAATTATTCCAATGCAGCTTGTGCCTTGAATTTAGATGCCTGGTCATGGGGTTTGTGCTCAGATTTAGAACATTTATGCCCCGCCTCAGGCTATCACTGCACAGCTTGCAAACCACTCGTGTCTTGTCGTCAGCACATTGTCTGAAGAACTGCCATGCGGGGGAACGCCGTTGAGCTGCCTTTGGTGTGCTAGGTCCCTGGGTGCAGTGGGTAGTAGCAGGCATACTGTCTAGGGGACGCTCGCTCCGCTTTTGCAACCTACTTCCTCTTTTGCTGTGCTGGTGCCTATGTGTGACCACCACCTCTTCCTCCAAACTGCACACGTCACTCGCATGACCCTCATTCCATTTGGGGTCTAGGACCTCATCACCCTCCACATCATCTTCCACCCACCCCTCACCACTGCCCTCCTTGTCAGTCTGCACACTGAGGCAAGCTGCAGCAGTTGGCATCTGTGTTTCATCATCATCAGAGACGTGCTGCGCTGGTGTTTCCATGTCCTCATCCTGCAACAGAAGTGGTTGGGCATCGGTGCACTCAATGTCTTCCACTTCTGGGGCAGCGCTATGTGGATGGCCCACGGAAAGCACACCAGGAGAGTCATCAAAAAGCATAAGAGTCTCTTGCAGGACTTGGGGCTCAGACTGCTTGGCTAATTTACAAGGGGCTGAGGTGAAAGACAGATGGCCATGGGGTTCGGGTGCCAACTCGGAGTTTTCATCAAGGGACCGGGAGGGAGACAATCTGAAGGAACTGGAGGCATTGTCAGCCACCCAATCTACTATCGCCTGTACTTGTTCTGGCCTCACCAATCGTTGAGGGGCATTCGGGCCTACCATATACCGGTGAAGGTTCTGTTGGCTACCTGGGTACCGGTAGACAGAAAGTGGAGTCGGGGAACATTTAATCGGTTCGTCAGACTCGGGGTTCAGGACGTTCTCTGAGAATACGAAAAACTACTGAGAGGACCACACGAAAGGCACCCGGTAGGTGTATCGCGACGGGGTCTTCACCTTCTGTAACTCACGTGGCTACGGGTTGGTGAAGACAACGTCCTACTCCTGTACCTTTGTGGTCGCGTCGTGCAGAGACTACTACTACTTTGTGTCTACGGTTGACGACGTCGAACGGAGTCACACGTCTGACTGTTCCTCCCGTCACCA
>BLSH010486982.1:83726-105678 GCA_018402905.1 Glandirana rugosa | reverse complement strand
TAAACTCTAAAGTGTATGACGACGAAACTCACTGTCTAACGTCTAGTTTGGGACGTATTGTGTTGTTAGCAATGGTAGCATGTGCTAGTGCAGTCAGATCATTGTGTAATGCAGGGTTTGATCTGTAATCTGTCACTCAAAGCAGCAGTATGTGAAATCTCAAATTACTCCCACAATCTGATCGTTGTGTACGATGGTAACGATTGTTGTGTTATGCAGGGTTTGATCTGCAATCTGTCACTCAAAGCAGCAGTATGTGAAATCTCAAATTATTCCCACAATATGATCATTGTGTACAATTGTAGCGATTGTTGTGTTATGCAGGGTTTGATCTGCAATCTGTCACTCAAAGCAGCAGTATGTGAAATCTCAAATTTCTGCAATCTGTCCCTCAGAGCAACAGTAGTAGTAATCTGAGGATGCAGGATCAGATGTTAAAATATCTGCAATCTGTCCCTCACAAAAACGCTGGCAGCTTCCTCTCTCTATACTAGTCAGAGTCTCAGAGAGCATGTGACTGCAGCATCAAGTGACTCCAGCTTATAAAGAGGCTGGGTCACATGGTGCACTGGCCAATCACAGCCATGCCATTAGTAGACATGGTGTTGGTGACTGTGATGGCTTCTAAGGGCAAACCAGCAAAACGCTTGTTGATTGGCTGCCCTGCAGCTATTCAACATGCGTGATCAACTACCAGAACCCGAACGTTTTTTTAAATGTCCGTGTTCGGGTCCGGGTCCCGGACACCCCAAAGTTCGGTACGGACCCGAACGTTACAGTCCGGGTTCGCTCAACACTAGTCTTTTTCAGTTTTCATACAAGGGCACTTTGTAGAGAACAAAATCATGATGATTATAGAGTGGAAAGCCCATGACTTAAACACAATCAATTGCCAATAGCAGATGTGGCCTTTTTAAATAGCTGGAAGATAGGTGTGGTTACACAGAGATCGTTCCATAGAATCATGGCCTAGAACTAGTATGAATGCAATATCAGTCTGATAGAGATGCTGGGTCAGACTAGGGTTGTTCAACACATGAAAAGGGTAATTTGCATCCTGCACTTAGTAACACAGTCTCTGCCAGCAGTAATAATATTGGGCCTATAGCCAACTTACCAGTCCCAGGATACAGCTGAGAATACATTTGGGGGAAGTCCACCCTGAGATTTCCAGCGAACAGCAGTGGTAACAGGCGGCACTAGTGTGATGGAACCCGGACACCCCGCCAAGGAGCTGCTTCCAAAGCTCTGGAACATGAGAGCAGTGAATCTGGCTATAATTACTCCAAGAACTAGGCAACACCAGTCTTGAAGCAAACAAGAATAAGAACTGTTTATTTGACCAAGAATACAGGCTTTTATACACTTGAGTAGGACATTCCCCCCTCCTGATCAGATTACCCAAACAATACAACTTGTACACAGGAATATAATTACAATAACCAACATATACTATAAACATTACGTTAATTAGCAACCTGCTAGTCCCATTCCAGGTCAGACATGCTGACTTCTATCTCTCAAACTACAATACACATTATCATAAGTATAAACACAGAACACCTTCAGACAATAGCAGGAGACCTCAGTAGAAGGCTGTTCGGCTCCTACAATGAAGACCATGGAATCCACATCTAAGGAATGCTTTGATTAATCAGGGATTGCAGACGGCATGGCAACAGTCTACAAAGCTCTTCCATCATTCTGATTCAGTGGAATTCATTTATCATAGATTTCTTGAGGGATATTGTTGATAAATATTACTGTCCCATTTGAAGTAATCCAAAGCACATTCTTAGCGTCCATTAAGTAGTTGTCCATTATTTGCTCGGTCATCCTGTGCCCCTAATAGACACAGGGTGACTTACATATAAGAGGGCATGGGCAGCTGAAATAAAGGTTTCCCTTAACAAACCAGGGCCCATAATCAATAGGCAAGAGGCTAGCATTCAAATCCCTCCAAAAGCCTCTGTCCCGTGTGAGTCTATCACATTTCTCTCTCATCAAAAGTTGACAGTCAACAAGGTTCCAGACCTCCACCTGGTCTGAACATGCTGTGTCGGGCAGAGTGAACTAACATAGTCATGATCTTCATTCTTGGCTGCAAGGAATAGTTGTCATCAGTAGGTGTGGGGCAGAGGTCATTGCCTCTCTGTCCAGCTGTCAGCGCTTCAGCTGGGTGGTTTATAACATTTCAGGGCTCGGTCTGCTGTTGGGGAGAGGGCCCGATCGCCCCAGCTCCCTGAAGCTGTGGAGACACTGTAGGTGCTAGGCAGAGGCCAGCAGCGCTCTGTCCTGTTGCCAGCGATTCAGCTGGGAGTAGAATCTTCACTACATCAGCTTGTCGCTGGGGATAGGGGCCAACTGCCCGGCTCCCTGAAACTATGCAGTTGTTGCCGGTGCGGGGCAGAGGTTCATAGCACTTTGCCCTGTTGCCAGCACTACTGCTGGGGACTCCACATCATCCACTCTGACTAACTGTTGGGGAGGAAGGCCGGCTTCCTCCACTCCCAGACTGTGGATCTGCTTCTGGGGAAGAAGGATGACCTCCTTCTGTCCTAAACTGTGTAGCTGCCATTGGGGAGGTGAGCCAGCTGCTTCATCTCCCGTTCCCTCATCTAGCTGGTGACATTTCTCTGTCACTGTCTCCCAGGTGCATGGATCCTGGCTGGGGAGGGAAGACAATTTCCTCCACTCTGGCTGACTGTTGGCTGACTGTTGGGGAGGGAGAACAACCACCCCCCTGTATCCTGATCTGCTGCTGAGAAGTGACTGTCTCCTTCTCACCCTGGGTCTCCAGGCCTGCCGCAGGTGTGGGGCAGAGGTCTTGGACCCTCTGTCCGGTTGCCAGCGTTTCAGCTAGAGAAGTTTTTTGTAACTCCACAGATGCTGCTGGCAGGAAATCCCATGTCCCTGTCAGTGGTGTGGGAGAAAGGCCTGCTGCTTCTTCTCTCACAAAGACTGAAGCTGTTGTTGGTGATGGGCAGAGCTCAGTGATGTTCGGCCCTGATGCAAGCTCTTCTGCTGGAGACTCACCCGGCTGTTCTTCTTCTGTAGAAAAGTCTATTAAATCACAAGTCTCTGTAATTGCTGAAAATCCAGGGCACGGGTTGGCTGCACTTGGGCCCAGTGCCAATAATTTGGCAGGTGACTCATAATCCATAACATTCTGTGATCTGTGGCTGGAGAGATGAGCGGACAGCTCTCTCTTCTCCTGGAACTGCAAATGGGAAGATGAGCCGGCTGCTCCATCTTCCATACCTTTACCCGCTGCCTGATAGATGCATTCCTCCATCCTGTGCAGAAACAGTATCGTCAAGGTCAGTCAGCACTTGCTGCATCCGTCCATAGCTGCGGGTGCAGGTGGGCAAAGCACACTGGTACTATGCCACATTGCCCACTCTTCAGCCAGGATTTCAGAGCTGTCAGCTGATATTTCCTAATAGCCCCAGGCAAAGGGAACCCAGGCCTGCTGCTGAATTGAATCTAGCAGCCGTCTGTAGGTGATCTCCAGCTCCCATGCTGATTGGCTAGAAACACAAACAAAAATAGTCATTTCCAGAGCTAAAGGACCTTCAAGGTGGCAGGCAACTGGAACACCAAAAGGTAAAGGACCAGATGGATGCTGCCCTCCACGGACAGGGAAATCCGAAAGGAACTGAAAAATAAAGCAAATGGAAGGCGCACACACCTAGTGCATTACCAAAAATAATTTAATAAAATAGAAAAGTTAAAATGAAATACTCACAAAAATAGGTGGCACAGAGCCATAGGAAACAATATAATATAAGATAAAATCAACACAAGGCAGAATACAGCTGACGCGTTTCGGGGCGCACCCCCTTCCTCGGAGCTGCGCTAATCTGGACCGCCAGACCGATCGGTATATATAGGAAAATGGACAAAAAGGATCAATGTGCCAATTTGTCAATTAGCAATCATTAATTGACCAATTCATTTGGCGTGGGTACACAGGAAAGAAAAACACACAAAAAAAACCTAAATACACATAAATATGGTACAGTGCAAATGTGTCTATAGATTGCCAATTGTATATCAATAATCAAAAATCAAACATCAACAATCAACAATCAAAATAAGCAAAATAACTCACCCAGGTGTGTCACAGCCACCAGCTCTGGGAATAACATGCACCCGGGGACACAGGAAGTGAGGGATCCAGAAATAGTGAGGGCTCCGTCTACCGGAGCAGCATGGGTGTATGGGCTCCTTGTACTGGCAAGATAAAAAACTTTAGAGGGGGAAAAATATTCTCAACACCCCTCCTGGGGGACATCCACCCCGAGGATGTGTATATGAAGAAGTGGAGCCGCCGGAGCGGTATAGAGAGCGTTCCGAAAAGACTGGAGCGTTACAGGTGACGTCATATCCGTCGGAAATAACGTCATACCTGTATACGTACCTGTGTACCTGAATGAAAAAAACGGTATGGTGACAACAGTCACAATAGCAGTCACAATCACAATGGTCTGGCAGGACCAAAAAGCAACTAAAATACAACTGAAATACCTTCAATACCTGGATGTCACAGTGGCTAGCAAGCAATTGGATGTTAGACAACAAATAGGTAGAACATGGGAACTACACTTGTTAATAGATAATTAACATAAAAGAAAATATATAATAAAATATAATGAATATAAAATATAATAAATAGAATGATTTACATATAGAAATCTAAATTATATATTAAGAATCTATAGGGAGAAAGACGAATATATGTACAAATAAATTGAATATGATTAAATAGATGTAAGACTGAATGGAATATATTAAATAAAAATAAATAATAATAATAAAAAAAAAAGCATATATATGTGTTAATTCCCCTTTTTAAAAATATATGTATACAGGCTTACAAATTTCAAAATGACAATATTTTTTCACTCAAGATCTTTCCGCTAATGACATGATGTACATGTATTTGGCCCCATTCCTTAGGGACCCAGATGTAGCCATACTTCAAGGAGATAATAAAGGTCAAACTGAAAAAGGTATATTTTGTTACTACATTTCTGCTGAACCAGGAGTGTTTCAAATAATAAAAAAACACAGGATAATGATATTGAAGAAAGGGAGCCCCTAGCAAGTCAAGGCAGGGAGGTGGGTGAACCCTACCGACAAACACCACACTGCCCTACTTGCCCAGGGATGACACAAAAAGCACACCCAAAAAGTATACCCAAGAGCATTGATGCATACCCAAAAGCATTGATGCAAAAAACCTTTAGTAGTGGCAAGGGGACACATGCAAGGGCTGACCCCTACATTAGTGTCTGAACATCTAGCCCTGTATTCAGGCCCCTAGGTGCCGGAACCCCTAAGCAATGGATCCAAAATGACTCTCTCCTACATAACCTCCGGAACCTCCATCCACTGTCCACATCCTCTTTCATAACTTCAAGCCCAAAGAGTCTCAGGCCAGATGGGTTCTGATTGTGTTTGTTTAAAAAATGTAGGAGGTAATGAGTGCTTATCAAAGCCCTTCAGTATATTCCTTTTATGTTCCCCAAACCGTGTCCATAAAGTACGTGTGGTATGACCCACATACATCAGGCCACAAGGGCACAGTATACAGTACACCACAAACTCTGAGCCACAGTTGATAAAATGGCGAATGGCATGGGATTGGCCATCGTTATCCATGACCTCCTTCTTTCTATGCCACATATATTGGCATGCCCCACAGTTGGAAACTTCACACCTATAACTGCCCTTTTGATCAAACAGACTGCTCCAGTTCTGATGAGTGGCTGTTTTTTTAGAGCGAACTCTACTTGGTGCAATCCAGCCCCTCAGATTCTTAGGGCTATGGAAGATGACCGTGGGGCGTTCTGGAATGACTTTATTCAGGCCAGGGTCCCGATGAAGAATGCCCCAATAGTTTTCTATGATACGCTTGATCGGAAAGGCTTTATTAGTGAACCTAGTGTTAAATGAGATATCCGGGCGACGACGAGACTCACAATTCTCGATCGTCTTCTCAACAGATCTCTCACCCGTGTCCGTAACCTCTTTGTATTTCTGCCGATACTTTTTATAGGCATCCTCGATGGTGACCTGATCATATCCTTTCTCCAAGAATTTCTTTCTCAACAAGCCACTCTGCTCGTCATAGTCCAAAAGGTGGGAACAGGTTCTTTGAAGCCGGAAAAACTGACCCAGAGGTACATTCTTTATCCATCTCGGGTGATGGTGGCTCTTGGCATGGAGATAAGAATTCTCAGCTGTTGGCTTGAAGTGGGTTCGGGAAAAAATCTGGAGTTCGTCATCCACCATCAGTTCTAGATCCAGGAAGACTAGCCTGTGGCTATCCAAAACGTGGGTAAATTCAATCCCAAAGGGATTGTTCTGGCACTGTGCCAGGAAAGAAGCTAGCTGAGTGTCAGTGCCATCCCAGATGATCAGAATATCATCTATATAGCGAGCATAAAGGACCAGGTTCACCCCAAAGGGATTATTGGACCAGATGTGGAATTGCTCCCAATATCCCATAAAGAGATTGGCGTAACTTGGGGCAAACCTGGCCCCCATAGCTGTGCCCCTGATTTGTCTATAGTACTCCTCATGAAAGACAAAGTAGTTATGCGTCAGTGTGTACTCGATGCTCTATAAGATGAAGGAAGCCTGTTGGGGATGTAGATGATTCTCGCGTGCCAGAAAATGTTGGACAGCCTGAAGTACAAAATGATGTTGGATGAATGTATACAGTGAAGCCACATCCAAAGACAGCCAACGGTAACCACTCTGCCATTGATTATGGTTCAAAATCTCCAACATATGGCCGGAATCGCGTACATATGAAGGGAGCTGGAGGACTAATTCCTGTAGGAAATGGTCAATGTAGCTACCCATCGGACTAGTAAGGCTGTCAATGCCAGAAATAAGCGTCCTCCCTGGGGAGTTGTTGGCATCCTTGTGAATCTTGGGTATATGATATAAAAAGGGTGTCAATGGGTATGGGCAAAACAAAAATTGCCATTCATGCTTGGATATATCCCCCGCCATATAAAATTGGTCCAACAAGGACTTTAACTCCTGCTTGTATACACTTACTGGATCTCCCTCCAACTTCTCATACATGTTTGTATCCTCGAGAAGTCTTCTTGCTTCTTTCAGGTAATCTTGTCTGTCCTCAATGACCAGACTTCCTCCCTTATCCGACTGTCTAATGATGATGGAGTCATTATTTTTAATAGAATCCAATACTCTTTTCTCCTCCAAAGACATTATGGATGAATGATCACCTGTGGCTTCACTACAAAAGTTTAGCCATTTCAGAATAGACCACATCATAAAAGGTCGGAATAAACTTGCCTTTGGCCCAATGAGGGTAGAAGACTGACTTGGGCCTAAAATGGGTATGGGCCACAGGGGCCATGCAAGCAGCACTGGAGGAAAACTCAATTTCAGGCATATCCGGATCATGTCTCCTTTCTGACCACAGATCTTCAAGGATTTGTAATGCATCCAGGTCTTGAATCACATTGATGGACTCTAAGGGGTCTGGGCCTTTATCAGTGTTCTCAGTTACTCCCTTCATGGAAAAATAACGCTTAAGAGTGAGATTGCGTGTGAACCTATTGAGATCAATAAAGAGTTCGAAGAGGTTCGGGGGGTTTGGTGGGGCAAAATTGAGACCCTTGCGTAGTAACCCCAATTCAGCCTCACTGAATGTTGTCGAGGGAAGGTTAAAAAATTTTATGGTATCATACATCAATATAATTTTTTCCCTTATTTTGATTTTCTTTCCTCCCCGTTTTTCTCGTCTGGTTTTTGTGCTGACCTTTTCCTCCGATTGATCCCCCCGTCGGTGTGCCCCCCAACAAAAAAGTAGGGGAAGAGGACCATGTGGAGGGACCAGAGGGGCCACCAATGGGTAAGGAGCCAGAGGAAGGATCAGCAGGGGTGGTTCTTAGGTTACCTCTCATATCTCTTGAGGCCTCAGTAATGGGTCCTGTTTCTCCTCTAACTAAAGGTTTGTCCACAGGGGACTGGTCGACCCGGTAATCATAAGGCCCATTAGATGGTACATGTGAAGGAGATGAGTGAGGGCCCTTGACTTTCCCATTATACGAGCTGGGATCACTAGTATTCCCAGGACTTGCCTTGGTGACCTCTGGTGGTTTAGAGGTACTCAACCCGGAGGGCAAGGGTTTAAATTCCCTGTTGTATTTCTTATTTTTGAATTGTTTGCCCTTGGACCACTTGGGTCCCTTAGGGACTTTAGATGGACCCGAGCCCCGGGGGTAGGACCGAGACTCTACTGTATGTCTTGTATGTGGATGAGGCCTAGGGCCCTCCCTACTGGAGGAATGTGGAGGGCGGTCCCTAGTCACAGCCGGGCCAAAGGCCCTTTCAGAGCACAAGAGCTTATCTTGTATGGAATGCTTGCAAAGGGCCTTCGGAGATCGTGTTTTTCTCCACCAGTGTTCTCTACCCTGTAGGTAATCCTCCCTGTCTCTCTCAAACGTCCCAGATTTCCTGCTGAACAAGTCAGCCTCAAAATCTATAATTTGATCATTGATAAGACTGTCCCAATGGGCAAATGAGGCTAAATGAGTGAAGGGATTGATATCATCCTTCACAGCCTCAATTTGGGAATGGAGGTGCAAGCCATTCCGTTCCCGTTGGATGATAATAAGAATCCACTTTCTAGTGCATTCCCTGGAAAGATCATACCACTGATCTCTAAGATCATTGTCCAAAAAACTGCACCTTTTGGTTAGTCTAAGACCTCTAGGTGCTCTTTTAACATCCAAATACTTGCGTAAGGACACAATATCCCACCACTGTGACATTTCATATTACAACAAATGTTTCAGCGTATAAAATTTTGAAATCATCAAATCCCCTTTCTGTTTCTCTGTACAAGCAGGGGCTGGTCCGGTGCAGCTACCTGCTTCTGTGCTGGAGCCAATAGTAGGATTTTCAAGCAGATCCACACAATTGCTAAAGCCTTTAGCTAATGAGTCCCTTCTAATGAATCTCTCTTCCACAGATAGGACCATGATGAAAATGATAAAAAGGAGCAAAAGGTAATGGAAGATGTATGGATACTCAATAATGATATATGTAATCCAGTGCTAAAAACATCAATTGAGTCCTACAGCTGCTAGGCGGCCCCAAATGGTATATCAAACACAAACAAAAATAGTAATTTCCGGTGCTAAAGGACCTTCAAGATGACAGGCAACCAGAGCACCAAAAGGTAAAGGAGCAGATGGATGCTGCCCTCCACGGACGGGGATATCTGAAAGGAACTGAAAAATAAAGCAAATGGAAGGCGCGCACACCTAGTGCATTACCAAAAATAATTTAATAAAAATGAAAGGTTAAAATTGAATACTCCCAAAAATAGGCAGCACAGAGCCATAGGAAACAATATAATATAAGATAAAATCAACACAAGGCGGAATACAGCTGACGCGTTTCGGGGGCACACCCCCTTCCTCAGAGCTGCGCTAATCTGGGCCGCCAGAACGATAGGTATATGTAGGAAAATGACCACCAAGGATCAATGTGCCAATTTGTCAATTAGCAATCATTAATTGACCAATTCATTTGGGGTGGGTACACAGAAACAAAAAACAAATACACATAAATATGGTACAGTGCAAATGTCTCTATAAATTGCCAATTGCATATCAATAATCAAAAATCAACAATCAAAATAAGCAAAATAACTCTCCCAGGTGTGTCACAGCCACCAGCTCTGGGAATAACATGCACCCGGGAAAACATAGGAAGTGAGGGATCCAGAAATGGCGAGGGCTCCGCCTATCCGAGCAGCATGGGTGTACGGGCTCCTTGTACTGGCAAGATAAAAAACGTTAGAGGGGAGAAATATTCTCAACACCCCTCCTGGGGGACATCCACCCCAAGGATGTGTATATGAAGAAGTGGAGCTGCCAGAGAGGTATAGAGAACGTTCCAAAAAGACCGGCAGTCCGGGAGCATTACAGGTGACGTCATATCCGCCGGAAATGACATCATACCTGTATACGTACCTGTGTACCCGAATGAAAAAAACGGTATGGTTACAACAGTCACAATAGCAGTCACAATTACAATGGATACCTGGATGTCACAGTGGCTAGCAAGCAATTGGATGTTAGACAACAAATAGGTAGAACATGGGAACTGCATTTGTTAATAGATAATTAACATAAAAGAAATATATATAGAAGAAAATATATAATAAAATATCATGAATATAAAATATAATAAATATAATGATTTACATATAGAAATCTATATTATATTCTAAGAATCTGTAGGGGGAAGGAAAAGGGCTTACACAGACACACACGGACCAGCCACTTCTGCTATGCTCTGTCTCTGAGTGAAGCTGTGGAAAGAAAGATAAGAATCCATAGCCAGTGGCAACCAGCTACATGTGTTTTGAATGTCTTCTTTTGTTTTCATATACATCTTGTCAAGAGAAGGCCATTCCATGGCTCTCTTTTCATACTTTACTGCAGTATCACAGTGGAACCAACTTTATTGAATGTCAATAATTCTACTCCGAAAGTGTGAACATTAACTTGCTTGGAACAGTATGGGGACAAGAGCCGCTGCAAGGTTGGCCACAGATGGGCATATGGCTCGTAGAGAATAATTGGTGGTGGGCTATCTGTTTGTGCTCTTTAGCTTTGCTGTTGAGCTAAAACGCCCCTCTCTTCTTGAGCCAGCCAAAATGTAACTTCAGTGCATAAACACTGATTTTTTTTTCTTTTCCTTATAGGCACACAAACACATACAGTAGACATGCTCATTATGAAGAAATATATCTTGATAAGTACTGCTAAGCACTGGCAGTTAACAATTTACATGGCTGATAATAACTTCAACCATCTATAGCTTTCAAACTCCTGCTGAGGCTTCAAAAAGTATGATACGTGATTAATGAATAAGTAAGCAATTTATTATCATTAGCTTGCCAACTCTGTTGGTAATTTCTGGACCTTGGCTTTACTAGATATTTCATTTTACATAGATTGCATTGCATTTTTAACAGATAACATTTAACAAAAAGCAGAAGAAGGAAGGGTTCATGACAATCTAGAAAATGTAATAGAAGTATACCTAATGATTTTGTACTTGGAAAAATCAGTCTGTATGTCCCAGTTTTTGATATAGATACTTAAAAGCATTTAATAAAATGGCAATAAAATTGTTCTGGAATGAGACTAACACCAGTGAAAAGTTAATTAATATGAATAATCATCATCAAAGTAATTATCTTCCTCTGCATCCAAAGCAGGTTCTCCTGCTATTGGTTCATGCGCCTCTCTGTGATATTGAGGAAAATCTTCATCATCACTGTTATCTCTGTCCTCATCAGGGAATGGATACTGAGGAATAAGTAGCACATTTGTTTCCCCAGCAATATGCTTCTGCTCACCATAGTAAATACTGTGTATATGGGGAAAACAAAGAAATACTAAAGTACTTAAAGGACGTCTTAGTCTGTTTTGATCCACACGAAGGTAGGTGAGTCGGTGCATTCTATCCATTACAGGACACATCAATGTTATGTTTATAGCTGTAAGAAAGAGACAAATTACTATTGTTTACCATTCTTAAACTTTGTTTAGCCAACTTAGTGGAGTGAAAATAAAATATGTGTTTTGTATATAAATGTATACATACAGTATCTCACAAAAGTGAGTACACACCTCAAATTTTTGTAAATATTTTATTATATCTTTTCATGTGATAACACTGAAGAAATGACACTTTGCTACAATGTAAAGTAGTGGGTGTACAGCTTGTATAACAGTGTAAATGTGCTGTCCCCTCAAAATAACTCAACACACAGCCATTCATGTCTAAACCGCTGGCAACAAAATGTCCAAATTGGGCTCAAAATGGCAAAATTTTGTGTGGCCACCATTATTTTCCAGCACTGCCTTAACCCTCTTGGGCATGGAGTTCACCAGAGCTTCACAGGTTGCCACTGGAGTCCTCTTCCACTCCTCCATGATGATAGCCGGTGGATATTAGAGACCTTGCGTTCCTCCACCTTCCATTTGAGGATGCCCCACAGATGTTTAATAGGGTTTAGGTCTGGAGACATGCTTGGCCTTTACCCTCAGCTTCTTTAACAAGGCAGTAGTCATCTTGGAGGTGTGTTTGGGGTCATTATCATGTTGGAATACTGCCCTGCGGCCCAGTCTCCGAAGGGAGGGGATCATGCTCTGCTTCAGTATGTCACAGTACATGTTGGCAATCATGGTTCCCTAAATGAACTGTAGCTCTCCAGTGTCGGCAGCACTCATGCAGCACCAGACCACAACACTCCCACCACCATGCTTAACTGTAGGAAAGACACACTTGTCTTTGTACTCCTCACCTGGTTGCTGCCACACACACTTGACGCCATCTGAACCAAATAAGTTTATCTTGGTCTCATCAGACCACAGGACATCGTTCCAGTAATGTCCTTAGTGTGCTTGTCTTCAGTAAATGGTTTGTGTGCTTTCTTGTGCATCATCCTTAGAAGTGGCTTCCTACTGTGATGGCAGCCATGCATGACCAATTTGATGCAGTATGAGGCGTATAGTCAAAGCACTGGCAGGGGTGGGACATATCCCCCCACCCCTTCACCCTCTGCAGCAATGCTGGCAGCACTCATATGTCTATTTCCCGAAGACAACTTTTGGATATGATGCTGATCACGTGCACTCAACGTCTTTGGTCGACCATGGCGAGGCCTGTTTTGAGTGGAACCTGTCCTGTTAAAATGCTATATTGTCTTGGCCACCGTGCTGCATCTCAGTTTCAGGGTCTTGGCAATCTTCTTATAGCCTAGACCATCTTTATGTAGAGCAACAATTCATTTTTTTAGATCCTCAGAGAGTTCTTTGCCATGACGTACCATGTTGAACTTCCAGTGGCCAGTATGAGAGAGTGAGAGCAATTACACCAAATTTAACACATCTGCTCCCCATTCACACCTGAGACCTTGTAACACTAACGAGTCACATGACACCGGGGAGGGAAAATGGCTAATTTGGCCCAATTTGGACATTTTACCTTAGGGGTGTACACCCTTTTATTGCCAGCGGTTTAGACATTAATGGCTGTGTGTTGAGTTATTTTGAGAGGACAGCAAATTTACATTGTTATACAAGCTTTACACTCGCTACTTCACATTTCAGTGTTGTCACATGAAAAGATATAATAAAATATTTACAAAACTGTGAGGGGTGTACTCACTTTTGTGAGATACTGTATATATATATATATATATATATATATATATATATATATATATATACACACACAGTTAGGTCCATATATATTTGGACACAGACACAAGTTTTTTCAGGTATTTACCAAAATATATTCAAGCTATAGTTATATAATGCATATCCAAGTGCACACTCTCAGGTTTAATTTGAGGGTATGTACATTCAAATAAGAGGAAGGGTTTAGGAATTACAGCTTGTAAGAATAGGCACCCCCCTTTTTTCAAGGGACCAAAAGTAATTGGACAATTGGATCAAAAGCTGTTTCATGGCCAGGTGTGGGCTACTCCTTCGTTATTTATTCATCAATTAAGCAGGTAAAAGGTAAGGTCTGGAGTTGATTCTAAGTGTGGTATTTGCATTTGGAATCTATTGCTGTGAACCTATATCATGCGTTCAAAGGAGCTCTCAATGCAAGTGAAACAGGCCATTGTAAGGCTTCAAAAATGAAACAAATCCATCAGAGTGATAGCAGCAACATTAGGTGTGGCCAAATCAACAGTTTGGTGCATTCTGAGGAAAGAAGAATGCAATGGTGAGCTCAGTAATATAAAAAGGCCTGGATGTCCACGGAAGACAACAGTGGTGGTCATCGCAGGATCCTCTCTATGGTAAAGAAAAACCCATTCACAACATCCAGACAAGTAAAGGACACTCTCCAGGAGATGGGCGTATCATTGTCAAAGTCTACAATCAAGAGAAGAGTTCACAAGAGCAAATACAGAGGGTTCACCACAAGGCGCAAACCATTTATAAGCCTGAAGAATAGAAAAGGCAGATTAGACTTTGCCAAAAACATCTAAAAAAGCCAGACCAGTTCTGGAAAAGCATTCTTTGGACGGATGAAACTAAGATTAATCTGTACCAGAATGACGGGAAGAAAAAAGTGTGGAGAAGGTTTGGAACAGATCATGATCCAAAGCACACAACGCCATCTGTAAACCATGGTGGAGCTTGCAGTATGATGGCACGGGCATGCATGGTTTCCAGTGGCACTGGGTCATTCGTGTTTATTGATGATGTGACAGAAGACAGAAGCAGCTGGGTGAATTTTGCAGTGTTTACAGATATACTGTCAGCCCAGAATCAGCCAAATGCAGCAAAGTTCATTGGACGGCGCTTCACAGTACAGATGGACAATAATTCAAAACACACTGCAAAAGCAACCCAGGAGCTTTTGAAGGAATAGAAGTGGAATATTCTGCAACGGCCGAGTCAATCACCTGATCTCAACCCAATTGAGCATTTCACTTGCTGAAGGCAAAACTAAAGGCAGAAAGACCCACAAACAAAGAACAACTGAAGACAACTGCAGTTAGAGCCTGGCAAAGCATCAGAAAGGAGGAAACCCAGTCTTTGGTAATGTCCATGGGTTCCAGATTTTAGGCATTCATTGCAAGTGAAGCATTCGCAACAAGGTATTAAAAAATAACATTTTATTTAGGATTATATTAATTTGTCCAATTACATTTGAGCCCCTGAAAATGGGGGGAACTGTGTATAAAAATGGTTGCAATTCCTAAAATTTGTACTTGATATTTATGTTCAACCCCTTGAATTAAAGCTGAAAGTCTGCAATTCAAATTCATTTGGATTGTTTTGTTTTCATTTTATTCTGGTGGCATACAGAGCCAAAAGTATGAAAATCGTGCCTGTGTCCAAATATATATGGACCTAACTGTATATACTGTATATATATATATATATATATATATATATATATATATATATATAGTTCCAAGAGTAGCCATGGCACTCTATGCTTGAAGTAAATACCCACAAAGAAATCCATATAAATCCAAAACTGGTTTAGAGGCACTCTCGGGTCTTGCAGAGGAGAAAGATCAAAAACAGCAGTGTTTTTATTCGATGAAGCTAGGTCCATCTTTCTCAAGTTGGAGGGGTTTTTAAACTAGGTGGCGGCGGGGGAGGGTTCAGAGGAAGTGATAGCCAACAGTGAGCGGGGGTCAGAGGGTACTTATAGAGGCATTAGTGGTAATAATACCTAAACCCTGGTGGAGTGGGTTGGCAATACATAATTGCAGCCTCAGAAAAGCAAATAAGGAAATAATTTGCCTCCGCACAAAACTGAGAGGCATGTTCACAAATGCCAGGAGCCTAGCTAACAAAATGGAAGAATTGGAGCTGCTGATATGCGAGGAGCATTTTGACTTTGTGGGTCCATCACAACTTGGTTTGACAGCTCTCATGATTGATCAGCATCTATCCATTGTATCGGAGGGACAGGGAAGAAAAGGAGGAGAGGTTTGCCTATATATATAATGAAATCAGAAAAAGTCGCGCTAAACACCCATATAGAACATAGATTCGTACAAAATCCTAAAAAATTATGTATTCAAGGTGCTAATATCTCAAATTCAAGTGATATATCAGGTGAACATATAGTGAAGTGCAAAAAATTCCAGTGCAGTAAATAAACATACAGTATATAAAAAAAGTATAAATAGCTCAGCAGCCACAGTACAATCCAATAACAGTCTCTTATATGTTTATTTACTGCACTGGAATTTTTTGCAATTCACTATATGTTCACCTGATATATCACTTGAATTTGAGGTATTAGCACCTTGATTACATAATTTTTTAGGATTTTGTAGGAATCTATGTTCTATATGGGTGTTTAGCGTGACTTTTTCTGATTTTATTTACTTATGGTGGATTATCGCACTATTAATTGTCGCAGCTGCATATATTATCCTAAGTTCTAAGCGCGGTATACGTGAACCTAATTTATATATATAATGATTTGTTAGTAAAGGTGAGGAACGACATTGCAAATAGGGAAAGGAGGGACACGGTGTCCTTGTGGGTGGAGCTGCAAAAAGAAGAGACAAGCGGGAAATTAATAGTGGGGTTATGCTGCAGGCCTTCTAATCTGAAGGATGAGGAGGAGTTGGACTTCCTATCACAGTCTGAAATGGCAGCAAGGCAGGGCAACGTCATCATAATAGGGGACTTCAGCTATCCAGATATTGACTGTTTGGAGGGGACAGCTAGCTCTTTAAAGGCCTGTCATTTCTTAAATATCTTACAGAACAACTTCATGTCCCCATTGGTGGATGCCCCAACTAGAAAGATTGCTTTGCTAGATCTATTAATCACAGATAACACAGACCTGGTCCCAGATGTGGAGATATGGAACAACTTGGGATCACAGGATAATTACATTCAGCAAAAATCATAAGAAAGAAAGGCACAAGGGTAGTAAAAAAACAATAAACTTCATGTAGCACCCCCATAGTATAGGTGCTTTACTCTTGTAGATTTTTGATAGGAAAGGAAAAATCTAGTCAGGCCTGACTTTAGGTGCAGGCCTAAATGTTTTCATCTGGGCTAGGGGAGTAGCTCAGTGAGGGGCTGGAGATGGAGGGAAGGAACATCCTTTGTAGATTCCTCCCCTTTGAGCTTAGAAAGTACTGGAAAGGGTGATGGAGGAGGAGGTGTCACTTCCTGATGTATGACAAGGAGCTCTGAGCAATCCAGCGGCTGGATTGGCAAGGGGCAGGCCTCGTTAAATATAGCAACCTGCCAGCAGCTGTCAGGAGAGTTCGGGTGGAAGAGTGAGGTTGTAGTCAGGAGCTGGGGGAGTGAACCTGAGGCCTGGGGCTTGGGTGCAGCCAGGAGCGGGAGTCGACTCCTTGAGCGGCAAAGGAAAAGCAGGAGAGCAGCTGAGACCTACATAGAAGGAAACTCTTTAACCTCCTCAGATCTGCGCTATAGCCGATTGACGGCTACAGCGCAGATCTGAATTGCTGGGGCGCCGTCAATTGACGTCTGCCCCTTTGCGGGCTTCAGGTGCGCTCTCTCAGCCGCCAGTGGCCCGCAGGTCGGGTGTACTCGATGTCCGCTGAAGACCCGCGATCCCTTCACAGAGAGCCAGGACGGGGAACCGCCGTGTTTACATCGCTCTGTGAGGGGGGCATGACAGATATACTGATCCCTGTGATCAGAATTAATTAGATCTGTTAGATCAGCCCCCTCCCCATACAGTTAGAACACACACAGGGAACACAGTTAACCCCTTGATCGCCCCCTTAGTGTTAACCCCTTCCCTGCCAATGACATTTATACAGTAATCAGTGTCTATGTTTAGATCTGATCCCTGAATAAATGTTATTGGTCCCAAAAAAGTGTCAAAAATGCCTGACGTGTCCGCCGCAATATCACAGTCCTGATAAAAATCGCAGATCGCCATCATTACTAGTAAAAAATAATAATAAAAGCTCCATAAACCAGTTTCCATAGTTTGTAGGCACTATAACTTCTGCGCAACCCAATCAGTATACGCTTATTGCGATTTTTTTTTACCAAAAATATGTAGAAGAATATATAGGCCTAAACTGATGAATTAATTTGTTTTTTATTTTTTATTTTTGGATCTTTATTATAGCAAAAAGTAAAAAAAAAAGTTATTTTTTCAAAATTGTCGCTCTTTTTTTGTTTATAGCACAAAAAATAAAAAACGCAGAGGTGATCAAAGACCACCAAAAGAAAGCTCTATTTGTGGGAAAAAAGGACGTCAGTCTTGTTTGGGTACAGCAACGCACGACCGTGCAATTGTCATTCAAAGAGTGACAGTGCTGAAAACTGAAAATTGGCCTGGGCAGGAGGGGGGTTTAAATGCCCAGTAAGCAAGTGGTTAAAGAAATTCACCAATAAGTCAATGAGTGACGGCCCCTGGGAGTTGGAGTAGACGGCTGGTACAATCTGGGAGAGAGAGAGAGCAGTCTGTGGAAGCGAAGAGGAACCAACCAAGGGGAAGGAGAGCCATTAGACCACAGGATAGACCAGATGGGTGTGAAGGATGGGCTGGAAGCAGTAGTTCTTCCAAAGGCCCGGCTAGCACCAACATACTTTGCTACACAAGAGAGGCTGCCTGGTTTCAGTGAGAGAAACCTACAGCTCTCACCCACAAAGGGTAGTTCTGAGGCCCTGCCAGCGGCTGCAGCAGGCCTCGCCATATGCTAGCTGTGGTGAAGAAGAAGTATTGTAGAGGTCTGATAAATTTCCCTTTGGACCAGGAGGACGGGTGTAATGGTCAGCAAGTAGTGTACTAGAGAGAAGTACAGGAGAAGTGTAAGGGTCAGCAAGTAGTGTGCTGGAGGTGAAGAATATATATGTATATACCGGAGACATAAGCATGTCTTATGTTCAATAACTGGGCATCCCACAGTCATCCCTAATCCCTATCCAAGTTCAAACCCCTAAATAAAACAACAAAAACAAAGTACCGGCATGCTCAGTGACTTTGGATGTGTGGAATACGTGTGACTGAGGGCAGCAGGCGGGTGGACCACAACTTTCAGCCACACAAGGGAGCACATGGCTACATTCATAAGAGCCAACTTTTCTAAACTGCGCTCAATATTACAAGATATTAAATGAGACCAAATCCTAGAAACATTGAACACTGAGGAAAAATGGGAGTGCTTTAGGAACATATTAAAGCGGTTGTAAACTCATGTAAAAAAAAAAAAAAAAAAAAAAAAAAAACCTGTAAGGCAAAGGCATAATGAGCTAGAATGCACCGCGTACTAGCTCATTATGAAATACTTACCTCAGAACAAAGCTCCGTCAGGGCTGCACGGTTCCTAACGAAAGCAAGTATGTGCGCACAGCCCCTGCTCCCTCAAATAAATATGCATATAAACACAAGTATATACATGAGGACAATAAAGCAGAGATGCATAACAAGGCGACATATAGTGTAAAAAACCCCTACCACATCTCAAAGTGTGAATAGTAGTAATAGTCCATAAACACTTAGGTGTAGGCAGCCATCCCAGCAAGCTGAACCAGGCTCCAAGCACTGAAAAAACAAAGAAGGAGAGGCGCCTCTAAGTGTAATATGCAAAAACGTTTATTGAGGTCAATGAGGTTAAAAACACTCACAGGATCATGGATGACAACAGCATGTGAATCTAGTCCAATGGCGGCGTCACGATTACACTGGGTCTTGGTACAATGAAAGGCTGTAACCGCTGTCAGTGAAGCCGTTCGGAACTGTGTGAATGGTAGTGGCCGGCTAATTCCAAATCGAGGCTTGAACAGCAGATAGGACCAGACGCACGCAGGGTCCTGCCTGAAGAAGAGGCGCGGCTCTCCTGTCAGCTGAGCCGATTGCCTAGGAAACGCGTCGCATTCTTTGTGACGTCACCCGCCTGTGTCTGGTCCTATCTGCTGTTCAAGCCTCGATTTGGAATTAGCCGGCCGCTACCATTCACACAGTTCTGAATGGCTTCACTGACAGCGGTTACAGCCTTTTATTGTACCAAGACCCAGTGTGATCGTGACGCCGCCATTGGACTAGATTCACATGCTGTTGTCATCCTGTGAGTGTTTTTAATCTCATTGACCTCAATAAACGTTTTTGCATATTACACTTAGAGGCGCCTCTCCTTCCTTGTCTTTTCTGCATGGTTCCTGCAGAGGGAGCTGACATTTTCCCTCTGGGGATTCTTCCGGGTTCGCGGCTCCAGCGCTGTTAGTAGCCGGAGCCGCGAGATGTCACTCCCGCGCATGCATGTGGAAGCGCTTCTTTCCGGCAGGGTTTCCGACAAGGTTCGGCTGCACATGGGCCATGACGTCAGCGGCTGCATGCAAGGTGAATATCTCCTAAACCATACGGGTTTAGGAGATATTAATTTTACCTACAGGTAAACCTTATTATAAGCTTACCTGTAGGTAAAAATTAGATTATAGGGCATACAACCACTTTAAATAAAAGTATCATTAAGTGTATTCCAATGGGTAATAAATATAAAAGAGGGAAAGTCTAGCCTGGTTGGCTAAACTTTAACGTAAAAAGACATATTAAAGAGAAGAAAATGTCCTTCAAGAAGTATAAGGCAGAGGGGTCATTGTCAGCATTCCAAAACTACAAAGAATGTAATAAGAAATGTATGAATGCAAGTAGGGCAGCTAAAATAGCTACAAAAGGCACATGAAAAAAATCCCAAGAAATTTTTTAAATATATCAAGAGTAAAAATGCAAGATCAGAGCATATTGACCCCACAAAGGATGATGATGTGAAGTTGGTTACAAATAAAAAGGAGAAAGCAACTGTACTATATGCTTTATTCTCCTCAGTTTTTACACAGGAAAAGAAGGGGTGTAGCAACCACGACTGTATTGTTAGTAACACGTCACAACTAGTGTTGAGCGAACCCGGACTGTAACGTTCGGGTCCGTACCGAACTTTCGGGTGTCCGGGACCCGGACCCAAACACGGACATTTCAAAAAACGTTCGTGTTCGGGTCCGGGGTTCTGCTATTTTACTCTACATGTTGAGAAGCTGCAGGGCAGCCAATCAACAAGCGTTTCACTGGTTTGCCCTTAGAAGCCATCACAGCCATGCCTACTAATGGCATGGCTGTGATTGGCCAGTGCATCATGTGACCCAGCCTCTTTATAAGCTGGAGTCACTTGATGCTGCAGTCACATGCTCTTGGGTTAGCTGTAGGGAGAGGAAGCTGACGGCGTCAGGGAGAGATTAGAGACATTTTAACAACATCTGATCCTGCATCCTGAGATAGATTACTACTGCTGTGCTGTTGCTCTGAGGACAGATAGCAGAAATTTGAGATTTCACATACCGCTGCTTTGAGTTGCAGATCAAACTCTGCATAAAACAGCGATCGCTACGATCGTGCACAACGATGAGATTGTTGGAGTAATTTGAGATTTCAAATACCGCTGCTTTGAGTTGCAGATTGCAGATCAAACTCTGCATAAAACAACGATCGCTACGATCGTGCTCAACGATTAGATTGTTGGAGGAATTTGAGATTTCAAATTCTGCTGCTTAGAGTTGCAGATTAAACTCTGCCTAACGCAACAATCCTTACGATCGTACACAACGATCAGATTGTTGGAGTAATTTGAGATTTCCCATACTGCTGCTTTGAGTGACACATTGCAGATCAAACCCTGCCTAACACAACAATCGTTACGTTCGTACACAACGATGAGATTGTGAGATCGTACACAATGATCAGATTGTGGGAGTAATTTGAGATTTCACATACTGCTGCTTTGAGCGATCTGACTGCACTAGGTAGAGGCTTCTGCTTAGAGGGACAGATTCTTGTTCAAAAACCATTGCCTACTCCTATAGGGCCAGCTGTTGCTGTAAGTGACACATTATTGTTCAAAAATCATCTCCTAGTTCTAAAGGGAGAGCTTCCAACTGTTGGTGTGAGCAGTGCATTTCTTGCACCAAAATAAAAAGTCCGGCTACATTGGTGTTTAAAAAAAAAAAGGTATTAATTGGTATTAATAAATACTTACATAGGGCTACATAATACATTTGCGGGCCCAATGAGGAGAGCAAATAAGGGACATGGTCATGGTGCTGCTGGTGATGCTGGTGCTGCTGGTGTTGGTGGTGTTGGTGAACCTCCTGTTGGAAGGAGAGGACGTGGTTGAGGTGTGCCAGCTACACGCAGAAGGGAAACACCTTCCTCAGGTAGCCAACAGAACCTTCACCGGTATATGGCAGGCCAGAATGCATAATACATCGGGATACATTCATAAATAATTATGGTTAATTATGGAAAAAAAAAAATTTGTGGTTACATCGGCCTGAAAAATAAAACCACGTTCTTTACGTGACGAGTGTGGTTGTCAACCTTCGAGAGGGAAATCTTGATC
>BLSH010486982.1:69668-80877 GCA_018402905.1 Glandirana rugosa | reverse complement strand
GTGAACCGACTCAAGGAATTCCTGGGAGCCCACGTTCGGTAAACCAGGACCACTGAATCTTTACAATTCAAATAGTTCAGATAAAGATTAAGACAGGAGACAATCGGTACTCCCACGAAGGACACTACGCAATTCGTCTAATTGTAATGTCAGAACCAATGACTTAGGGGCTGCAAAGGGATCACTTCTGACTCCTCGTCTTATTTAAGTTTTGGAAACGGTAGAGAGGTAGAGAGGGCTCAAGAGACTCCTGAGAGCCCACATTCGGTCTAGGTTAGGACCACTAAATAAACACAATTCGAAAAATCCAGAAAAGACCTGGGGCCGAAGACAATCGGTGTACAACACTGATCTCAACTCAGGACTTTGTTACAGCCATTTTTGTGCCTAAAAGTTTGGGTCCCCATTGATTTCAATGGGGTTCGGGGTCCGTGCGAACGTTTGGGTTCTGTCCGGACCCGAACCCGGACTTAGTCCCGAAGTTCGGCCGGACCAGCAGAACCCGAACTTCCAGAGGTTCACTCAACTCTAGTCACAACATGTGGCTAACAGAAGCCGGGGTCCAGAAAAGACCTAAAAAGCTTAACACAAATAAATCACCAGGATTGGATCTGGCTTACACCCGAGAGTCCTCAGAGAACTCGGGAGAGATGGAGAGATGGCAAAGGTTTTGAATTTATTCTGCTCCTCAGTCTTCACTAGGGAAACGTCGGGGATTCAGTAACCAAGACTGTAATGTTAATCTGCTTAACGCATCACAGGAAGCACCCTCATGGCTAACAGAGGACAGAATTAGAAATAGACTTGATAAACTTAACATTTCTAAGTCACCAGGACCAAATGGCTTGCACCCGAGGGTCCTTAAGGAACTCAGCCAAGTGATAGCCAGGTCATTGTTCATAATTTTTATGGTCAGTCTACTGACTGGAATGGTACCAGTTGATTGGAGAATAGCCAATGCAGCACCAATATATAAAAAAGCGCTAAGATACATCCCTGGGAACTACAGGAGGGGATGATAAGGGACTATATACAATATTTTAGTAGTAAAAACTGTATCATTAGCAGTAATCAGCATGGATTCATGAAGAATCGTTCTTGCCAGACCAATCTACAGCATTAACCTTCTATGAAGAAGTGTGCTGCTATCTAGATAAAGGGAGGCCTGCAGATGTGGTGTTACTGGATTTTGCAAAGGTATATGATACAGTTCCCCATAAACATTTACTGTACAAACTAAGGTCTGTCGGCATGGACCAAAGGGTGAGTACATGGATTGAAAACTGGCTACAGGGGGCGAGTCCAGAGGGTGGTGATAAATGGGGAGTACTCAGAATTGTTTGGTGTGGAAAGAGGGGTCCCCCAGGGTTCTGTCCTGGGACCAATCCTATTTAATTTATTCATAAATGAGGATGGGATAAACAGTTCAATCTCAGTATTTGCAGATCATACAAATCTAAGCAGGGCAATAACTTCTACGCAGGATGTGGAAACCTTGCAAGAAGATCTAAACAAATGAATGGGGCGGGCAACTGCATGGCAAATGAGGTTTTATGTTGGAAAATGTAAAATAATGCATTTGGGTGCCAAAAATATGAATGCAGTTTACTCGCTAGGAGGAGAACCTCTGGGGGAATCTAGGATGGAAAAGGACCTGGGGGTCCTCGTAGATGACAGGCTCAGCAATGGCATGCAAGGCCAAGCTGCCGCAAGCAAAGCTGACAGAATATTGGCATGCAATAAAAAGGAGATTAACTCCAGAGTTAAAACGATAATTCTCCCAATATACAAACTCTGGTCCGGCCACATTTTGAGTATGCCATCCAATTCTGGGTACCAGTCCTCAGGAGGGATGTGCTGGAACTGGAGAGGGTCCAGAGAAATGCAGAAAAGCTAATAAAGGGACTGGAGGATCTCAACTATGGGGAAAGACTACAAGCGTTGAACCTATTCTATCCGGAGAAGAGACGCTTGAGAGGGGATATGATTTCAATGTACAAATACCATACTGGTGACCCCACAATAGGGAAAAAACTTTTTTGTGAAAGGGAATTTAAAAAGACACGTGGCCATTCACTAAAATTAGAAGAGAAGCGGTTTAACCTTAAGGGTTCTTTAGTGTAAGAGCGGTAAGGATGTGTAATTCTCTTCCACAAGCAGTGGTTTCAGCAGAGAGCTTCGATAATTTCAAAAAAAATTTAAATGGCCACCTTAACGACCACAACATACAGGGGCATACAATGTACTATTAACATATTAACATAAGCACACACACAGGTTGGACTGGATGGACTGGTGTTTTTTTCCAACCTCATGTAACTATGTAACTCAGTCAGGTTATAGCCAGACCGCTAGTCCTAATTTTTATGGACAGCATACTTACAGGAATGGTACCAGATGATTGGTGAAGGACCAACGAGGTACCGATATTTAAAAGAGGACCGAAACATATACCTGGGACCAGTCAGTCTAACATCGATAGTATGTAAACTATTGGAGGGGGTGATAAGGGACTCTATCCAAGAGTTTGCTGATGACAACAGTATCATTAGTAATTAGCATGGGTTCATGAAAGGTCATTCTTGCCAAACCAATCTGTTAACATTCTACAAGGAAGTAAGCTGCCATCTAGATAAGGGAAGGCCAGTGGATGTGGTATATCTGGATTTTGCCAAAGCATTTGATACAGCCCCCCATAGATGCTTAATTTACAAGCTGAGGTCTGTGGCATGGACCATAGGATTTGTACACGGATAAAAAACTAGTTACAGGGGCGTGTCGGAAGGGTGGTGATAAATAGCAAGTACTCAGAATGATCTGAAGTGGTAAGCAGGGTACCCCAAGGCTCTGTCCTGGGACCAATATTGTTTAATAAATGATATAAGGGTTGGGCTAAATAGCTCAATCTCAGTGTTTGCTAACGACACAAAAATAAGTAGGGAAATAACATCACAACAACGTATAGAAACTTTACAAGAGGACCTCAATATAATAGTGGGGTGGGCAACTACATGGCAAATGAGGTTTAATGTTGAAAAATGTAAAGTAATTCACTTGGGGGCTAAAAATATGAATGCTAGTTACTCACTAAGGGGAGAACCTCTGGGGGAATTCAGGATGGAAAAAGATCTCGGGGTCCTAGTAAATGAAAGACTCCAGTTACTCCAAATTTTTGTAGCAGACCACACTTATAGGCATTTCTATCCATGCACAGATCTATTTGACCAATATATTATCTTTTTTCTAAAGAGAAATGTTTTTTCTTGTCTCTCTAGTAAATTGTGTAGCACTGATTTGAGGCCCATACACACAATGCAAATTTCGGATGGGAATTTTCGTTTGACTGCCTGTCGTCTGAAATTCTTACTGTTAGCATGCTCCTTTCAACAGCCACTTTTGATTTTTCGTCAGACAAAAGCTGGATGTGCAGACTAGTAAATTTTTGTGGTATGACAACGCAACTTCCGATTTTCGTTCGGTTAGTATGGTTTTCGTACGAAAAAAATTGTACGCCTGAGACTATGCATGCTCAGAAACAAAAAAAATGCAAAAATATTCAAAACATTATGTCACTTCTGATGTTGAGTTTGGTCATACGAAAATTTTTGTATTGTTAGTACACTCTTGACTTTCAACATGAGGCAAGCATCCAACAAAAAACGGACGTTCTGTTGTCCGAAAATCGGATCGTGTGTACGAGGCTTTAAAAGAGGAAGTAGTAACAACATTTGAAAGATTAAAAGAGGCTGATTTACTACAGAAATTGAGGATATTTACACAGTAAATGTTGTGAAAATTCACGGTAATTATCCAATCGTGTGCAGATAAAATATTTTATTTCATTTATTGTGTGAACATTTGCAACTTCTTTAGTAAGTAAGCCTGTAATTTATTTCTCTGCCCACATGTTCTTGCTTCCTATTAACCAGAAATGTTAAAACAAGTTGCTGCTACTATACAAAAAACTGCACTACAGCATTTTTTTTAAGTCTGGTGGTAGAACATGCCTGCATATATCTGATCATATTTTTGTAAACACTTGTGCAAACATGCACACCTTACAGAAGTGTTTTCCAATTTCCTGCTCTTTACATTTTCTTGGGTTCGGTTGTATTTTGTTTTTCTACGGTGGGTAGGACAAACATAGCATCATTTTATTTAAAATAAGAATCGTATGCTAAATGTCACTTTAAAGTATTACTATAGCTAAAATATATATATTTTTTATTTTAGTTAGAGCGTGGAAAGAGTTAGAACCCCTGTCAAGGCTTATTGCTGCTCAGTGCTCTGTTTTGGAGACCAGATAGGAAGTAAGGGAAGATTACAATGGGATAAAAAGAGCAATAAAAAGTGACATGGGTTTAGCATTCCCATACTGTACCTATGTTAAACAACAAATATTTTTTACTTTTGTCTCTGTTGCTGTTGAAGAGTTTCCTTCACTTCCTCTCTGGGAAATGTTGCCCCTGGCAATGCGAGCAAAGACCAATCTCTAATTGAGTCCTGACAGCAGTAAAACCCGGCAGGGTTTCTACCATTTCTTAGTGTATTAATCCCCCTTGTTTGCTGGCTATACATTTCTCCTGGCATTCCATTCTTTGCATTCATTGTGCTTACAAATGAAGAATGGCTTAAAGGTAGCTTTATTTTTTTAACACAATAAGGATGCAGATGCTTATTTGCAGCTTTTAAACAGAATTAGGAATTACTTACTTTCAAATTCATTGTCATGCAAATATAGGTGCTCAAGTGATTGAGGGATGTAAAACACATGTTTTAGTTTGTTGTGACCCAGGTTCAGCTCCATGAGTTGTGGAAGGTTGAACATGTTTATAGTAATGTCCTCAAGCTTGTTCTGTGACATTCGAATTGCAATTAGATTTGGAAGCCTTGTAAAATAATCATCTGGAATTTTTGAAATGGAGTTATTTTCTAGGGAAAGGTACATTAAAGAAGATGGAAGGTTTGCAGGCATAGAATTGAGTTTGTTGTTACATATATTAAGCTGCATTAACTTGGTCAGTTTGCTGAGTGTTTTCCCCTTAACGCTGTCAATGCGATTGTTGCAAAGGTCAAGCATAGTGACGTTTACTAAGCCCTGAAGATCTTGTTCCTTTATTCTGTTAATTTTGTTGTTCCCAAGAAAGATTCTTTCAATAGATGTGGAAAAAGGTGATGGGATCTCTTCTAATTCATTGTTGTTCAGGTAGATTTGACGAAGATGAGGGCATTTTGTAAATACACCATAATCAATCTGTTGTGATTTCAGTCTGTTGTAGCTCAAGTTAATTTCTCTAACATTGGTGGCATTAATGAAGGATTTCATATTAACTGCTTCAATTTCATTGTGCTGAAGGTAAAGCTGCTGAATTCGGGATGGGATCTTGGGAATGGACTTGAGCTTCCTGTTGTCACAATACATGGTGAATATAGATGATGGGGGGCAGTAACATTCCCTAGCACAATCTGTTGTGTAGGGAACACTTGAAACATGATAATCTGTGAAACTTGAGAAATGAAAGGGTGGCTGGAACTGAGATTCTGGTTCAGGATCATAATCATATTCTTCATACTGGCAAAGCCCTCTTGTTGTGAGCATCAAAAATAAAACTGAAAACTGAATGAAAATGTCCATTGTAACCATTCTTCAAACACTGCAATAAGAGAAAAAATATTATGCACATTTTGGTATTTCCTTTCTAAAGTGAGTATAATAAAAAATAAAAATAAAATAATATAGATAACTGCCTATTTCTTTTAGAAGTTCCCTGACTGTCATTCACATCATCTCTATATACTGTATTTAACCAACTGTACATGGAAAAATTATTTTCGACACACATAATATAGAATATACTTATTTACATAAAACTGATCACTTTTTAATATTCATATGTAAAAAAAACACAACAGCCTGTAAAGTGATTGTGTGATAGCAAGCTTTTCCTTAAAGTGAACATTAAGATGACTAAAATGGGTATTAAAGCCTATTTGTATTTCAAGCTCTTTTGTATTTAAGTACCTTTCATTAAGGTAAATAATGTTGCTCTTTGGCATTATTTTGCAAAATCATAAGCCTCCAGCCTTTGAAACCTATTCGGCATTCAGAGATGCTTACCAATAAATGTTGTTTCCAAAAAGTTTGCTTTCAGTGAGCACAAAATGATTGCATAACTTACTAAAATCTATCAGTTTTATAACAGGATATTCTACAGAATAATGTTTCTAGCCCCAGAAGCCTATAAACTTAGAGTTTAATTTATCACAAAGCCTACAGCTGTAGCAGCTGGCATGCACACAAAGAAAATTTTAGCAATCAACTTAAACAAACATACACTTGGTTAGCATAACTTGCAGCTGTTTCATACCTGAATAATGGTGCTTCTTAATTGCTCTGAGAGACAAAATGCTAATGGTGAAATTGTCTTTCAATATATACCACCAAATGCTGTAAGGAGTCAGGTTCTGGATTTAAAGATTGCTTTGATGGTTTGAAGAAAAGCAGCTGAATTTTGCTCCTAGCAAAAGAAATCTTCTCTCACCCAGACTTGACTTAGATGACTAAAATTGAGCACTTTAATTGTGCAAAGTAACCTCAACCAAAAAAAGCAATTGCTATGTGGTTTTGGCCAAGTGTCCCTTCTTATTTTCATTTTGAGGAGTGGCAACCATCCCCAGAGGGAAAAATGCTTCATGCAGTAAAATACACATAAAATGCACTGTGCTCCATCACTTTATTTGCCAGAATATCTTTCATACTTGGCTCAGGACTCTGTGACTTTCCTTTTTTTTAACCTGCTAAATCGACAAATACACTTCCAAGATTAGACATGCAGCATTTGAGCTTGAGAAAATGTGTATAGATTTTTATTTTTTGTCAGAAATAAGTTCAGTGCTTTACTAAATAAGGCTGATTTAAAAGTATAACTAAAGGCACCTGTCAATTTTTATTTCTATTTGTGCCCCCTTTAGGGAATTTGCCCACTCTATTTGTCCTGTTTACTGTTATCTTTGAAAGTGAAAGTACAAGAAAATCTCAATTTTTACTTTCACACTGGGGGCGGTGAAGCTTAACAGTAAATCCCCGCTAGTCAAAGCAGGGATTTACCGCTGTTAGAGTGGTGCTACATCTGCGGGAGCAATGCGCTTTTAACCCCCCCCACAAATGGTTAAAAAGGGGTTAAAAGTGCCCGCTCTCTGCGCTTCCAAGGCGGTGTGCAGCCACTTCGGAAGCGATGCCCCATTGTTTTCAATGGGCAGGGGAGGTGGAGGAGCGGTATATTACCGCTCACCGCACCGCCCCAAAGATGCTGCTTGCAGGACTTTTTGTAACATCCTGCAAGCGCACCGCCCCAGTGTGAAAGCACTCCGGGTTTCACATTGGGGTGGATTGGGGTGGATTTTTTAGCTAAATAGCGTCTGTAAAGCGCCTCAATGTGAAAGGAGCCTTAGAGGCATTTGGGCATTTTTTTCAGCTGCCCCTGAGCTCTCCTTTATGTTATCTTATCAGTACATTTACAGGGTCGTTTAAGGTAATTTCCAGGCAGTTGAGTTTAGAGGCCTTTTTTTGGAACTCAAAAAAATGGGTTCAGGCACCAGTTCAGAGGCATTTGAAAAGCCAAACAGCTTGTAAACGCGCCTGATCATGGTAACTTGCATCTAGAAGTGTTTCCTTTACAGGTGTTTCCATTTAGAGAAAAAAAATTCTTTGAAAAACACTCCTGGACGCGAACGCAGCTAAACGCAGCAAAACTGACGTTTTAGATGCTGGTTTCTAGCTGTCAAGATAAAACGTTCAGGGGAGGTTGAAACAGCGTCCCGTGTAAATGGAGCCTAAATCTTCCAATAGGGGGGACACCGCAGCATTCTTTCACTTTGGAGAGATAGCCTCTCGCTTCTTGTTTTGGCTATGGTACAGGAAGTGTAAGGAGATCTCCCCAATGGAACACAGATGGCAAAAAAACTGATGGGATTAGAATGCTCCCTAATGCTCGGCACACATGATGAGTTTATCGGACGAATGATCATGCTTTTTTTTGCATGCTAATCTCATATCGAATCTGAAGAGTGTAAGAAAATTCTCGTATGACAGAATGAAAAATCGGAAGTGATGTCTTGTTTTGTAGTGTATTTGTATTGAATTTTTAAACGTCAACCATACTGATTAAAAGAAAATCGTACGATCTGGCATCGTATGAAAAACATTTTCGTGTATACATTTTCAGATAATATTGGATGAAGTCTTGAATGGCTCGTGAAAGCTCTGTACTAATGATCAGATTATCATACGATCGATTCAAAAGCGTTATTTTTTGTCTGATTTTTGAATCGTGTGTACAGGGCTTTATTCTGTCCAAAACTGAAAAAAAACTTGCCTTTAACACTTTCGCTGCCAGAGCCCTTTTTGCATTTTGTGTACACATGCTTAACCACTTCAATACCAGGCACTTAGGACACTTCCCGCCCAGACCAATTTTCAGCTTTCAGCGCTGTCGCATTTTGAATGACAATTGCGCAGTCATGCCACGTTGTACCCAAACAAAATTTTTATCATTTTGTTCCCACGAATAGAGCTTTCTTTTGGTGGTATTTGATCACCTCTGCTGTTTTTATTTTTTGTGCTACAAATAAAAAATGACTGAAAATTTTGAAAAAAAACAAAACATTTTTCTCTGTTTCTGTCACAAAACTTTGTAAATAAGTACATTTTCTCCATCACTGATGGGCACTGATAGGCTACACTGACGGGCACTAATGAGGCAGTACTGATTGGCACTGATAGGCGGCACTGATAAGCAGCACTGACGGGCACTGATAGGTGGCACTGATATGCAGCATTGACAGGTACTGATAAGCGGCACTGATGGGCACTCAGAGGCGGCACTGATGGGCACTGATAGGTAGCACTGGTGGGCACTGATAGGGGGCACTGGTGGGTATTGGTGGGCACTGATAAGTGGCACTGGTGGGCATTGGTGGACACTGATAGGCGGCACTGAAAGAGGGCACTGTAAGGTGTCCATTCCCTGGTGGTCCTGGGTGGCATCTGTAATTGGCACTGAGTGCCAGCCATGTTGGGCATTATGCCCCTTACCTGGCGATCTAGTGTGGGATATAATACAAAATAAAATGAATACCCTTTTGAATTCAGTAGGGGATTCCCTTGCCCAGTATGAAAAAATATCTTGATATATTAGAAGCCCTCAACAAGTCCACATTTACAAATTAATGTACCACATGCTAGTACATCCATAACTCCAGGGTTGATGAGTATCTCTATAAATGAATGCAAATGCTAGTTAGGAAATACTGAGTGTTTCCCTCTTCAGTTAATGATGCCAAATGCAGTATTTGAAGAGCTTCTAGAGACTAGAGTTCCCTTACAATTCTCAGTCTATCGGGGGGGGGGGGGGGTTTGAAGGGAGTACAGGAGAACATTTGGGGATACAGGAATCTGTGTAGACAGTTGTAACTGGATAGGTACCGTTACCTTGTTACATGACTAGGCTAACCTTTACTCAAGTGTACTTATAATAGGGAGAGAAATAATAGGGATTCAATGTGTTCACATTTGCTTTTAACACATGTTGGTAAGTTTATGGAAGGTGATTTTATTGAGCCCATTCCCAATGCACTGTTTAATTTGAATGCTTTGTGAGAAACATGACGTCACTACTAAATTACATGGGCAAGGGACAGGTTGGCCACTGCTTGGTTAAAGTTCCACTGCGCGTTTAAGTGTTGGCACTTTCAAAACGGCAATACTTCTAACAAGTGAATACATGATCACCGTCATCCTCTCATCATGTCCTCTCTTTTCTGCTTTTCCAGGTAACTGCTTTCACTTTTCCCTGCAACACAAAAGCCAATCTGCCTGTCTGCAACTCATATCTGCCTGCTGTAACCATCGGTAACTGCTTTCACTTTTCCCTGCAACACAAAAGCCAATCTGCCTGTCTGCAACCCATATCTGCCTGCTTTAACCATTGGTAAGTGCTTTCACTTTTCCCTGCAACACAAAAGCAAATCTGCCTGTCTGCAACCCATATCTGCCTGCTGTATCCATCAGTAACCACTGACTAAACTCTTCTCTGAAACACTGGGCTACATTGTATAACTGATATCAACTACTGCCTTGTTAACATAGTTACATAGTTAGTCAGGTTGAAAAAAGACACAAGTCCATCCAGTTCAACCAAAAAAAAAAAAAAAAAACATTTTTATACACACATATATATATATATATATATATATATATATATACACACATATTATATATATATATATATATATATATATATATATATATATATATATATACATATACACATATATATATACACACATATATATACATACATATACATACACATACATACACATATACATACACACACATACACACATATATACATACATACACACACATACATACATACATACATACACACACACACATATATACATACATATATACATACATACACACACACATACATACATACACTATACATACATACACTATAAGACTTTGAAACTGCTGTTTATACGTGTCAGTTGAGGTTACACTTGCTTTTATTATGTTTTTCTGGCCAAGATCAAACACATTTTCTTATCTTGCAATCTCTCTCCTGCTTAGCAATTTGTTTTAGGACAGAAAACCCCCTACCTTGTCCATGTGCTATTTGATTAGCTCTAAATTGAATAATTGTTAACCTCCCCCAACCCCATCCCAGTATAAATTCAGTCTAATGCCCCGTACACACGGGACGACGATCGTGTTCAACACGTCGTACTCACGACCGTTGCATGCATAATCGTTCGTCTGTGGCGGCACTGTCAACAGTTGAACGTACGACGGTCGTTCGTGGGAGTTGTATGTGCAGACTACAAAACTTGGTCGTGTCAACAAGCTCGCATACGACCGTTGAGTCGTGTGTAGAGCAGCTGTGTTCAACAAAGTTGTATTGTGCTAAACACGCATGCGCCAAGTCCGGAACGGGCGGAAGTGTCCGTTCGTGTACAACTAGGCTTCAGTTTCACAGTTGCAGATTCGTTTTGATTTTGACAATTCCATTCAAATAGTGAAATGCGGCGCACATTAGCATCTTTTTCAATGGGATAATAACGAAGATGCACCTTGCTAGTGGTACACATGATACTAATGTCATACAAGTCAGCTGTACTGTAGTGATATTAATAGAATTTG
>BLSH010486982.1:20206-41957 GCA_018402905.1 Glandirana rugosa | reverse complement strand
GATTTATTGATACGATACATTATCAAATTAGTATATATGTATCACTTTACAGAGTCGTCTCCGGACCTCAAAGGGACGTCAAGACGTTTCTTTTCTCTTGTATGAGTTCGTTCTTTAAATATATATGGTACTCATTGATAACCACCCTTTTGGGAGAGGAACCTCCGCTAGAGGGGTGACCGTACTGAGATGGTGATTGTAAGAACATCTACGTAGAAATATCTAGGACGGGGGATTCCTGATCTCAACTCGCTTGTGGACCTGCAAGCCCAAGCCTCCCAGGCACCTTTTGCAGCCCTCTAGCACTTGCCAGGACATTGTTACAGCCATTTTTGTGCCTAAAAGTTCCGGTCCCCATTGACTTCAATGGGGTTCGGTGTCCGGGATAACGTTCGGGCAACGTTCGGTGCCGAACCCGGACGTTTTCCCAAAGTTCGTACGGACCCTCCGAACCCGAACGTCCAGGTGTTCGCTCAACTCTAGTCCTTAGGGGGCAGGATCTATAAAGATGCATCTACAAGAATGTTAGTGGTAGAGTCATGCCAGTGGGGAGATCGCCTCCAAGGAGAGGGTTTTCCCACCAATAGTTACTCATGGTATATATAAATTTCTTGCTTGAGTATGTTCTCTTTTCTTTGCAGAACTGCAGGGAAACTCCAGGCCTCTGCTGAGACATTTCACTATGTATATATGATTAAACTATTACATAGCATAGTTATTTAGAATGCATTGGTTGCATTTCCCCCCTCCACCAATCATTTCTATGTTTGGCGTGGGGTGCACTAACAAAGTGCAGTTGATAGAGTTCTACCTAAAATGTGAAGTATTTTGTACATGGTCATTTGTTATTTTCCCCTTTCCCCCTTTCCAAAATATGGGATACTCCACTTAACCTTTTGATAGATTTTTGTAGGGGTGGCTGTCCAGAGCCAATGAGGACATGGCTAATTTCTGGCTGGGGATGAGTGTAGTGCCCTCCTAGTTTGGGTGTTAGTGAGTGTTGTACAGGACGCCGTGGCTGGGTCCAAGAAGGGCGCTATATTTCCCCTCTGTTTGGACTGTGGGCCCTTTAAGGGAACAAAAAGGGTTAACTCACTGGTCAGAGGAAGGAAGTTATTGGATGTGCGGAGGAGTCTGGAGGAGACTGTGAATGGTGAACAGTGGATGGTGTTGCAGCTGTGGAAAGGCATAGCAGTGTCCTGTCTGGAGCCCAGCTAGCAGGGGAGGTTACCCACTGGAGAAACCGAAGGACTAATTAACAGATAGCAGTTCTGAACTGTGCAAGTTGGTGAGACTTATATTTATTTCTGTTGTTTTCCTGCTGTGAAGCTATTTAAGTTCAATAAGCCTTCCTTTGATTGCAAAGCCTTTGTCCTGCGATCTAGCTGGTCCTCCAAACTTTACAACTGGTGCAGGATGCGGGGCAAGACAGGAAAACAGGCATAAGAAGAAAAAAAATTAAAACATTTTTTTTTTTTGGTGTTTTTTTTTTTGCTTGCATTTGAACTTAAAACTGACATTTAAAGGGACAGTATGTCCTGGGTTAAAGCTGCACAAACCCTGAAAGCTGAACCAATGGAGGAGCTAATTAAACAGCTATCCCTGGCTAATAAGCAAGCGCAGACTCGTCATGAGGAAGCTAATCAGCGCTTAGCAACGTAGCTGGAGGTACAACAAACTTACCACAAAGAGGTGCTGGCTCAGCAGCAAGAAAGTACTCACCTGTTGGTGGCCCAGCTCGCAGCCCAACAAGGGGTTATGCAGGCTCAGGTGACTGCCTTACAAGAAGCCGTGCAGCAGCTTTCTCAGGGGCAAGAGCAAGCGGCTGTTGCCCCTGGCAACCAGGTGACTGTGAAGGCGAGCCATTTTCTACAGAAATTGTCCTTGAGTGATGATGTAGAGGCTTTTCTGGTTACATTTGAGAGGACAGCTGAGAGAGAAGGGTGGCCCCAGGACCAGTGGGCCGGCCTCATTGCTCCTTTCCTCACTGGAGATCCTCAAAATGCTTACTTCGACCTGCCACTTAATGACGCTAAAGATTATCAAAAATTGAAGGCAGAAATTCTGGCTCGTCTGGGGGTGACTATGGCCGTCTGGGCCCAACGAGTGCACCAATGGAAGTATCGTCCAGATCGGCCACCCAGGTCTCAAATGCATGACCTGGTGCAGCTGGTAAAAAAATGGCTGCAGCCCGAGGTGCTGTTTGGCCCCCAAGTCATGCTGGACCGATACCTGAGGTCCCTGCCAGGTGACCTTCAACGGTGTGCCAGCCTTGGAGACCCCAAAACAGTGAACCTTCTTGTCGTGATGGTGGAAAGATATATAGTGGTGGAGGATCTACTCGGCCCTTCCAAGCGTCAAGAGCCCAGGCTGCCACGGCTGGTTCATTCCACTGCTGCCCTTCGGAAGGATGTCCCACGGAGCCCTGGAACAAACACCCCAGAAGGCCAAGAATCAGTCCCTGTATCTCCTCAGTGTGCTGTTCCTGTTTGGAGAGTGGGGGATGTACAATGTTGGCGATGTCATTCCTGGGGCCATACCCGGGCACACTGCCCACTGCAAGAGGAGCCCATGGAATGCGGGGTTATCCAGAGGGGGTCCTTTTATGCCCATAAAGCATGCACCACACATCTTGACCTTGGTAAAGGGAGATTTGAGTGTGAAGTTCAAGGGAACCACCTCCCTGCCAGGGCATTGTTGGACTGCGGAAGCATGGTAACCCTGGTTCACCCCAGAGTAGTTGGGAGGGTTAGCCCGGTAAACAAAACTTTAAGGGTAGTGTGCATTCACAGGGACACTAGAGAATACCCTCTAATCTCTGTGTCCATCTCCTCAGCATAGGGCACAGTCACTCAAGAGGTGGGGGTGGTGAAAAACTTGGTGCATGATGTTATAATAGAACGAGACTTCCATTATTTGCGAAACTGTGGCAACAAGAAGAACTACATGAACGGCCCAGAGACTGGTGAGAAACTAGTCCATCTATTCCTGCTGTTGAGGGATATAATCCTGAACTGCCAAATACTATTAATGAGGATGAAAATGCTAATGATGTGATTAATGATAACATTAATATGGATACTATAAAGGATGCCAAAATATGTGGATCCCAGACCTACCGGAACACTGAGGGGGGGAACCTTTTCCACTTCAGGTAATGCTGGGGGAAGAGGATGAGGAAGTGGCCTCTACCCCTGCTCTACCTGAGTTGGATGTTCCCCAGGGGGCATTTGGTACAGCCCAGATGCAGGACCCCACTTTGGCCTGGGCACGGGAACAGGTTGTAGTGGTAAATGGGGTTCCCCAAGAGCCAGGTGCAAATGAGCTGTGGCCACACTTTGCTGTATGTGATGAATTGCTTTATCGGGTTAACAAAGTAAGAGAAAGTGTGGTAGAACAACTGTTGGTACCCCAACAGTATAGACGAAGGGTTCTAGACCTGGCCCATAACGATGTGTTAGGGGGACACCTGGGAATTGAGAAGACGGACCCACGGATCACCGATCGGTTTTACTGACCGGGCCTGAAAGCAGAGGTACCTGCTACAAGTGCCTCTTGTCCCACCTGTCAGTTAACCGCTCCAGTTACTCACTTCTGTAGCCCTTTGATCCCTCTGCCTATAATTGAGGTTCCATTCGAATGGATAGCAATGGATATAGTGGGTCCCTTGGTAAAATCTGCTCGAGGTCACTCCTACATACTGGTGATCATCGACTATGCCACCCAATATCCTGAGGCACTACCCCTGCGGAATACCTCCTCTAAGGCGATAGCCCAAGAGTTATTCCAGTTGTTCACACGGACTGGTTTTCCTAAGGAAATACTCACAGACCAGGGCACTCATTTCATGTGGAGGGTTACGGCCGATGTGTGTAAGCTGTTCTGGTTTAAACAGCTGCGCACATCAGTCTACCACCCCCAAATAGACGGTTTGGTAGAACACTTTAATAAGACTCTGAAGTCCATGCTCAAGAGAGTGGTACAAAGGGATGGGAAAGACTGGGACTGCCTGTTACCAGCTCTCCTGTTTGCTATCCGGGAAGTGCCACAGGCCTCCACAGGGTTTTCGCCCTTTGACTTGGTGTATGGGCGGAGAGCTCGCAGACTACTTGACTTTGTTAAAGAGGAATGGGAAAGTGAGCCTGTTCAGCATAAGAGTGTACTTGAATATGTCTCCCAAATGCAGGAAAGGATCCTAACCGTGATGCCACTGGTCAAGGAACATTTGCAAAATGCCCAGGAGGTTCAATGGCGGGTCTATAATAGACACACTTCCAACCGCAACAATGCAAAAGATCACCTCTCAAGGACTAACAAGCCCTCTGTGGATCTGGTGTGCTGGCCGTCAAACAGGTGCTGGCTGATAGAGCAAGAGAACAGCTGTTATAAGTAAGAGTTGGATAGCCGTACTCCAAATCTGATTTCAAATGCTTTATTAAATGAAAAAGTACATACAGCTCAACAGACGAACTACTGGTCCCGGCTGACGCGTTTCACACCTTGGGCTGGTGCTTACTCATAGCATGACCAGATATGATGTATCCAGAATATATATACACACACAAAAACACACATTGATAATCTTAATTGAACAATTGAATGATTGGAACATTGATTGGAACGTTCAACACATGAATGAAAATCACATGTATACAAAATTGGGTTACAAATGCATGTCATAGAATGTGAGGAAAATTTGAACATGTCAAGCATGTCATATCAGCATGGAAAGTATACCCCGCAGTCTCCACATTAAAAAAAATCCTACTTTTAAATTGAACAATGAGAGTTTCAAGAAGCAATTGACAGACACCCTGTCATCATGTTCACTTAGACTCATGCAAATCATTGTTAATTCAAGGACAGAGGAGCTTAACAAATTGCAATCAGAGATTGCTGCCTTACAGAAGGATTTGTTGCCTTTACAAGAACATAAAGACTTTGTGTCCCTTGATTCCCATTTGAGCAAGTCTCTGGATAAACTTGAAAAAGATGTCATCTCTGGAAAAAATGACAAGATAGCCAGAGATCGTATGGACTACGAGAATGGTACTGTGTACATTTGGAAGAGACCGGGCTCCTTTGGACACCACCGCAGACCGCCAGGCAAAAAACGGGTTCATTTTTCTGACTCCGATCTGCATTCCCTCAACTCCACCGTAGCGGTAGCAGCCTCGGACTCTTCACCGGAGTCTTTCAACAGACAGCCCGGGGTCATCACCATTACTACTACCCAGGATTTAAACAGAGGCACTCAGAACCCCCACAAGAGAAAGAAAAAGAAAAAGCATACTAGAAAACAAGGAGAGGGGGAGTCAAGCACAGACGGCACGACTCACGATCGATATCCTCTGAGGGATCGTATCCGGAAATAGTTTGCAATGTACTTAATGTCTCAAGTAGATCTTTGGACGCTTCTGAACTATTGCTATTATCTAAAGGGTTACATTTTTGCCCCAACCGACATTTTGACAACTTTGGGACTATTCTGGACGTTAACAAATTTGCACGTTCCCTTACCCTGAAGAAGCATTACTTTAATGATGCTGTGATATCCCATACTTGCAGTCCAGATGGCTCTGGGGATGTGGCGAATATGGGTGAGTCAGGCCCTATATCTTCTGGTTTAAGTTTTGTTGAGTTATGTGTGGAATGTGATTTACATGACCTAGCTGCTCAATCCAGTTCCCCCCCCTGTGGAGCTGCTGGGTGGTCATTCGGGGATCCCGTTTCGGTTGGGATCCAACTTCTACCCAATCAGCTCCAGGAGAAAGGACATGAACTTGTTTCAGCGCCTGGTTGAAAGGGACCTGACTCGCCACCCCCAGACTCCAATCTAAGCATGCCAATCTCAGTGTCTCTGAGAGAGAGGCTTTGGATACAAAGCAGTTGTTAATGGATGTACAGAGTTTTGAGTGGGACCCCGATTTTGTTTGGATGATTTGTGATGTCGCAAGATTGTATTCATCCATTCCATATGCGTTGGGTTTACAGGCTGTATCCTACTTCTTGCGAAATCACAGTGACTATTCCTTGGTTCATCAGGAAACAATTTTGCTGAGCCTTCAGTTCCTTCTCACCCATAACTATTTCATGTTCGATGGGGACTTCTACCTCCAGAGGTGCGGGGCCTCTATGGGAGCCAAATTCTCCCCCTCCTTGGCCAACCTATACATGGGTTGGTGGGAGAGGTCCCGCATTTTTGGGGCTGGAGGTCCCCATCGAGCACATATCAGGTTTTTCCTTCGCTATATAGACAACCTCATTTTCATCTGCCATAAAGACATTGGAACTTTGAAGAATTGGCTCATGTATTTGAACGATAATTCCCTCAGCTTGAAAATTACGGGCGTTCTCCACCCACATCTTATAGAGTTCCTAGATGTAACCTTAGAGGGTGTAAGGAATAGGGTTGTTTCCAAACTCTATAGGAAGCTGACTATGGATAATCCCATTTTAACCACTTAAACCCCCTTCCTAACCAGACCAATTTTCAGCTTTCAGCGCTCTCACACTTTGAATGACAATTACTCAGCCATGCAACATTGTACCCATATTAAATGTTTGGCCTTTTCTTCACACAAATAGAGCTGTCTTTTAGTGGTATTTAATCACCGCTGGGTTTTATTTTTTGCTCTATAAATTAAAAAAGACTGCAAATTTTGTAAAAAAATAGCATTTTTTTTCATTTCTGTTATAAAATTTTGCAAATTAATAATTTTTCTTCATACATTTTTGCTAAAATTTATACTGCTACATATCTTTGGTAAAATAATCCAAATCAGTGTATATTATTTGGTATTTGAGAAAGTTATAGAGTCTACAAGCTATGGTGGCAATCATTGAAAATTGATCACACCTGATGTACTGACGGCCTATCTCATTTCTTGAGACACTAACAAGCCAGGAAAGTACAAATATCCCCCAAATGACCCCTTTTTGGAAAGTAGACATTCCAAGGTATTTAGAGGCATGGTTCGTTTTTTGAAGTTGTAATTTTTTTCCCACAATTCTTTGCAAAATGAAGATTTTTTTTTCACAAAATGGTCATGTTAACAGGTTATTTCTCTCACATGGCATGTGCATACCACAAATTACACCCCAAAATGCATTCTGCTACTCCTTCTGAGTATGGCGATACCAAATATGTAAGACTTTTACATAGCCTGGCTACCTAGCCTGGCCCAACATTGAAGTAGCACCTTCAAGCGTTCTAGGAGCATAAATTACACATCTCATTTCTCAACCACCTATTACAATTCTGAAGGCCCTGGAGCACCAGGACAATGGAAGCGCCCACAAAATGACCCCATTTTGGAAAGCTAACACCCCAATGTATAATCTGTGAGGCATAATGAGTCCACAAAATGACCCCATTTTGGAAAGCTAACACCCCAATGTATAATCTGTGAGGCATAATGAGTCTTTTGAATGGTTCATTTTTTTCCAGAAGTTTTTGGAATATGTGGGTAAAAAATGAAAACGCATTTTTTTTACACAAAGTTGTCCATTTCTAAGATATTTCCAACACAGAGCATGTACATCGCAAAAATGACACCCCAAAATGCATTCTGCTACTCTTTCTGAGTATGGCGATACCAAATATGTGAGACTTTTACACAGCCTGGCCATATAGCCTGGCCCAACATTGAAGTAGCACCTTCAGGCGTTCTAGGAGCATAAATTACACATCTCATTACTCAACAACCTATTACACTTTTGAAGGCCCTGGAGCACCAGAACAATGGAAACGCCCACAAAATAACCCCATTTTGGAAAGCTAACACCCAAACGTATAATCTATGAGGCATAATGAGTCTTTTAAACGGTCCATTTTTTTCCAGAAGTTTTTGGAAAATGTGGAAAAAAATTAAAACACATTTTTTACACAAAGTTGTCCATTTCTAAGATATTTCCAACACAGAGCATGTACATCGCAAAAATGACACCCCAAAATGCATTCTGCTACTCCTTCTGAGTATGGCGATACCAAATATGTGAGACTTTTACACAGCCTGGCCATATAGCCTGGCCCAATATTGAAGTAGCACCTTCAGGCGTTCTAGGAGCATAAATTACACATCTCATTACTCAACCACCTATTACACTTTTGAAGGCCCTGGAGCACCAGAACAATGAAAACGCCCACAAAATAACCCCATTTTGGAAAACGAACACCCCAACGTATAATCTATGAGGCATAATGAGTCTTTTGAACAGTCCATTTTATTCCAGAAGTTTTTGGAAAATGTGGAAAAAAAAAATGAAAACACATTTTTTTTTACACAAAGTTGTCCATTTCTAAGATATTTCCAACACATAGCATGTAAATAGCAAAAATGACACCCCAAAATGCATTCTGCTACTCCTCCTGAGTATGGCAATACCAAATATGTGAGACTTTTACACAGCCTAGCCATATAGCCTGGCCCAACATTGAAGTAGCACCTTCAGGCGTTCTAGGAGCATAAATTACACATCTCATTACTCAACCACCTATTACACTTTTGAAGGCCCTGGAGCACAAGAACAATGGAAATGCCCACAAAGTGACACCATTTTGTAAAGCTAACACCCCAATGAAAAAAAATGAAAACGCATTTTTTTTCCACAAGGTTGTCCATTTATAAGATATTTTCTACACATAGCATGTACATAGCAAAAATGACACCCCAAAATACATTCTGCTACTCCTCCTGAGTATGGCAATACCACATGTGTGAGACTTTTACACAGCCTGGCTACATACAGAGGCCCATCATCCAAGGAGCACCATCAGGTGTTCTAGGGACATACATTATGCATGCTAATTTCCTGACAACCTATCACATTTTTGAAAGCTCTTTATATTTCTAAGATATAGCATGTACATACCAAGAATTACACCCCAAAATACATTCTGCTGAGCAAAGGGTTAACAAAAGATTACCTGTGGGTTTAGTATTGCCGCTGTTCACAGGAGGAGAGCCCTGATCCAGGCAGCAGGCAGGGACGTGGTCAGCAACAGCGAACAGAATTGTCCAGGCAGCAGGCAGGAATATTGTCCATAGTCCGTACAGGCATGGGTACTGTCCATATACAGTCCAGGGTCAGTGCAGTTGGAGATATTACCGGCAGTGCCAAAATATTGATCCTGGTAGTAGGCAGGAACAGGATCCATAGTACGGGTAGCAGGCCAGGAAAGAATGGGGACAGAGGTAGAGGCTTCTCCCACCCAAATCTCTTTGAAGCCTCTGAGTCTCCAGACTCTAATCCAGAAGTGAGAAAACTAAAAATTTTGTTTTTTCATCCAGAAAAACAAATTCTGGAGCCCCTCAAATATGTGAGACCCCTGTGTGAATCCCATTACTCCAGCAGCAGGCTAAAAGATCAGTCCAAGAAGTAGGCAAAAAATGTGGTCAAACGGTCCAGGCTCAGTTCCAGAGCAAGCAGAGGTATGTTTACATTAGGCAGAAGTGTGGTCGTATAGCAGGCCAGGGTCAGTTCTGAAGAAGGCAGCGGTATGTGCAGTGCAGTGGCATAAGGGGTGTGGCTGTATAATGACAATTACGTTTACCATACTTCACTAATAATGTAGTGAATTATGGTAACGGCGGAAACAGTCATCTATACAGAGGCCTTGTTGGGAAGGGCATTGGGGACAAAAATACACGGTGTCTCTTCTACCACCTCTTTTGGAGCACACCCGGCATTTTTTCTGGCGTCTTTGGCCTGTTTCACGGACGGGGAGTTTTTCAGGAAAGTGACGTTGTAGTCTACCCTACTGAATCCGAGCAAATATTTTCTGGTGGGCCTTCAGGGTACACTAGGGTGGTGATGACTTCTTCATGGTATTGTAGAAAGGATATGGGGTTCTCGGTTGATTTTTGGTAAATAATATAACTGTTATACATGGCCAAACTGACAAGGTATATGGAAACTTTTTTGTACCAGTGGCGGGATTTTCTTGTGGGAAGGTAGGGTTCGATCATCTGGTCATTGAAGTCGACACCCCCCATGAACAAATTATAATCATGGACACAAGCTGGCTTCCGGATTGAGTCTCCTCTCCTCCTGGGGATTTTCACATAGGTGTCATTGTGTATTGAAGTCAGCATGTGGACATTCTGTCTGTCCCTCAACTTGACAGCCAATAGCTCCTGGTTCCGCAAAGATGCCGTCTCCCTTCTTCTCCGCCTTTGCGGGAAGCCCTTTCTGTTTGCTCTGACCATACCGCATGCTGGAGTCTGCCTCCGGTAAAGGTTGCAGAAGAGGGGCAGACTTGAAAAAAGTTATCCACATAAAGGTGGTAACCTTTTCCAAGTAGTGGATAAATAAGCTCCCAAACAACCTTTGCACTGGCTCCAATATATTCAGGGCATTCACGGGGATGCAGTTGGGTGTCCTTTCCTTCATAGATCAAGAAGGAATAGATGTAGCCGGTGGTTCGGTCACAAAGTTTGTACACTTTAACCCCATATCGGGCCCTTTTGCTGGGGATAATCTGTTTTATGGCCATCCTGCCTGTGGATTTTAGAAGGGAGTCGTCAATAGAGATGTTTTGGTTGGGGGTATATAATTGGGCAAATTTTTCAGAAAAATAATTTAGAAGGGGGCGAATTTTAAATAATTTATCGAAAGCTGGGTCATTGCGGGGAGGGCACTGTGCGTTATCATTATAGTGGAGGAACCGCATAATTCTAAGGTATCTTGACCTTGGCATGAGGGATGAATAGATTGGCATGTGGTGAATGGGCCTGGTAGACCAATAGGAGTACAGTTCTTTTTTTTTTTTGTGATTCCCATAATAAACGTTAGGCCTAAAAAAATCTAAATTCCTCCACTGTAAGTTCTCTCCATTCAAAGGGTCAGGCGTAACTAGAACCAGGGTTGTTTGCGATGAACTGCTGGGCATAAAGGTTGCACTGGGCCACGGTAGATGACAGAAAGTCCTCTGTAAAAAATAAAATAAATTAGGGCAAAGCCTTCGGTGTTCACCTGGACACCTGGCTGGGCGGTGAAAGGGGGGAGGTTTGCTGCTCCGGAATTAGATGGAGGCCACAGGGGGTTCTGAAGGGCATAGGGAAGGCAGGTATGGGTCCTCAACCTTTGGGGCTGAGATGACACCTCACTAGTGCTTGACCTTTGTTGCAGTGGCACTGCACTAGAGGTGGATGGCACTGCGCTAGACGTGGATGGCATTGCACTAGATGTGGATGGCACTGCTTCAGAGGTGGATGGCACTGCACTACTTGTAGTAGCCTGCTGCTCCTCGCCAGAACGCCTTCTTTTCATGGGCACCAGTTCTTCTTCCTCTGATTCTGAATCAGACCCACTGCTTACAAACGACTCATAATCTAAATCAGAATTGGACATAGACTCAGAGAGCTCCCCACTGCCCTCTTCGCTCAGGCTCAGGCTCAGAATCTGGTATGCCTCCTCAGCAGAATATTTTTTTGCCATACTGGTGACTGGTGCGATGTGGATACACTGATGGGCGCTGATGAGGTGTGCACTAATGCACTGCGGCTGCACTGATTAGCTGGCACTGCTGAGGTGGCACTGACAGTCGCTGATGATGATCCAATAATAGGGCACTGATTATTAAGTAATAAGTAGGGGCACTGGTGGGCACAGGTGGCACTGGGGGGCACAGGTGGCACTGGTGGGCACAGGTTCACTTATGGGCACTGATATGCGCTATTGGGCACTGTAGTGGCGCTGATGGGCTGATAGTGGCAATGAAGGCACAGATGGGCACAGTAGTGGCACTGATGAGTACTTTAGTGGCAATGAAGGCACAGGTGGCACTAGTGTGGCACTGGTGTAGCACTGTAGTGACACTGATAACACAGAAGCACTGTAGTGGTACTGATGGGCACAGGTGGCACTAATGAGCACAGGTGGCACTGATGAGTACAAGTGGCACTGATGAGCACAGGTAGCACTGATGGGCACGCTGGTGGCACTGATTTGATACTGATGGCAAAGATGATTACTGTAGTTGCACTAATGTAGCACTGATGAGTACTGTAGTAGCACTGATGAGCACGTTAGTGGCAATGAAGACACAGGTGGCACTGGTGTGGCACTGATGTGGCACTGATGGGCACGTGTGGCACTGCGGTGACACTGATGGCACAGATAAGCACTGTAGTGGCACTGATTAGCACAGGCAGCACTGATGGCACAGCTAAACACTGTAGTGGCACTGATTAGCACAGGTAGCACTGATGGGCACCGGTGGCACTGATGGGCACCAGTGGCACTGGTGGGCACAGGTGGCACTGTAGTGACACTGATGGGCACTCTGATGGCACAGATGAGTACTGTAGTTTGACTGATGAGCACTGTAGTGGCACAGTTGGCACAGATGATCACTGGTGTGTGGCACTGATGTGGCACTGATTGCACAGGTGAGTGTTGTAGGGGCACTGGTGGGCACAGGGGGCACTGGGGGGCACAGGTGGCACTGGTGGGCACAGGTGGCACTCCGGTGGCACTGATGGGCACTCTGGTGGCACTGATGGGCACTCTGGTGGCACTGATGAGAGCTGTGGTGGCACTGATGGCACTGTAGGGCACTTTAGTGGCACTTTATTGGCACTCATGGCACTGTAGGGCACCGATGTGGCACTGTGGTGGCACTGTGGTGGCACAGGTGTGGCACTGGTGGCACAGATGTGGCAATAGCAGCAGAACTTGAATTCTGCTGGTCACTGCTGGGCACGGCTGGGCACTGCTGGGCACAGTATATTTTAAAAAAAAATTTACAGTCTTGCACTGCAGGACATCGATCTCTCTCCTCTCCTCACAAACTGGATCAGTGTGAGGAGAGGAGAGAGCTGACACTCTCGATGACCCTGCAGTGTTTACATTGTGATCACGCCGTCATTGGATGGCCTGATCACGTGGTAAAGGGCTACTGCCATTGGACCTTTACCGCGATCCGTGAGCCGCCAGGTCCCGTGAACCTGGCAAGCATGGAGACTCCCGTCGGCCCCAGGGGGTGCGCGGGAGCACGATTCTGGGAGGACGTTATAGTACGCCCTCCCAGAACAATGGATCCCACTTGAGGCCGTGTAATTACATTACACGGTCGGCAAGTGGTTAAGAGCTGACTCTGGCCACCCCAGGCATTTGATCAGAGGGATAACAGTTGGTCAGTTTCTTAGGATCAAACGTATTTGCAGTGAAGAGTCAGACTATAACCTGGAGGTCCTTAAGATGAAACAGCGTTTTTGGACAGAGGTTATCCTGAAAACACCATTAACAGAGCGATACGTATCACCAACAATACTGACAGGGCTAACCTTTTACAAAATAAGCGCAGATGCAGGAAGACTGATAAGGGATCAGGGTCAATGAGCATACCGGTGTTTTCTACACATATAATTGCATATATTTGAATGTGGTTCAAATATATGTTCCGGTTTTACTTTCACAAATTCTATCTAAAGGTGTGAGATCGGTTGCACGGAAGGCCCCCACAGTTGGGGCAGTACTTTCCCTAAGTCTATTTTCTAGCAAACACCCCCAACCCCATTGGCTTCAATTTAAGGGGACCTTTTGTTGTGGAGGGGGTCAGTGTACTTTTTGCCCCCATGTTAAAAGACGGGATACTCTCTACTCCATCACTTCCAATAGAAAGTTTAGGAGCACGTCTTTTATCAATTGTAACACTAAGTTTGTCATTTATATGATCACCTGCGAAAGTTGTTCTATCCAATATGTGGGTCGTACCATTTGCAGGATGAGGGATAGACTTCACAATCATTTATATGACATCTCTGTAAATAAATAAATTAATGTGGCTAAACATTGGAATATTCATCATGATAAGGACGTGACAAGTTTCCGCATCCAGGGTTTGGAGAGGGTGGTGGTTCCCAAGAGGGGTGGGGGGGGGACAGGTTTAGATTATTGTGCAAAAGGGAGGTTCACTGGATATTTACGATGAATACCAGACAACCCCTCGGACTTAATTTCGTGTGGGATGTGTCACATTTTTATGAGTGAACTTCTGGTGCTTTAATCATGGCAGTCCTTTCCTTTAAGATTATCAATGTGTGTTTTTGTGTGTGTATATATATATTCTGGATACATTATATCTGGTCATGCTATAAGTAAGCACCAGCCCAAGGTGTGAAATGCGTTAGCTGGGACCAGTAGTTCGTCTGTTCAGCTGTATGTACTTTTTCATTTAATAAAGCATTTGGAATTGGATTTGGAGTGCGGCTATCCAACTCTTACTTATAACAGGGTCTATAATAGAGCCACTAAAATACAATTCCAAGTGGGGGATCGAGTAGCAGTGTTGATCCCCACTGTAGAAAGTAAATTCTTTGCCAGATGGCAAGGTCCCTTTGAAGTGGTGGAAAAAATGGGGGAAGTAAATTATAGAGTCCACCAGCCAGGCAAGAGGAAACCGTATCAGATATATCACGTGAACTTGTTAAAGCCCTGGACGGACAGGGAACCGGTGACCTCCCTGGCTGGTGAAAGACTCAAGCCTCAGGTTGGGGTGGAGAGTGTCCAAGTAGCAAATACCCTGTCTAAAATCCAAAGTCAGCAAGCCAAGGACATTTTCAGACTTGCCAGGTCTAACTAATATCGTAGAGCACGATATTACGGGACCAGGAGTCAAGGTTTTTGTCCGGCCTTACCGTATTCCAGAGGAAGTGAAGATGTTGGACCTGGGAATCATTGAAGAATCGCAGAGTGAATGGTCGAGCCCGATTTGTGTTGGTACCAAAGCCCAATGGGACTCGATTCTGCAATGATTTCCGTAAACTTAATGAAGTTTCAAGGTTTGATGCCTACCCCATGCCCCAGGTAGATGAACTTATTGAGAGACTAGGTCCAGCCAGGTATATCACTACCTTAGACCTTACTAAGGGATATTGGCAAATCCTGTTGACTAAGACTACTAGAGAGAAAACTGTGTTTTCTACCCCACAGGGGAGTTTTCAGTACAAAAGAATGCCTTTTGGACTACAAACTGCTCCAGCCACGTTCCAGCGAGCAATGGATAGGATTTTACGGCCCCACCGGGATTATGCCTCCGTATATTTGGATGACATAGTCATCTTTAGCAGATATTAGGAATCACACTTGCCCAAAGTCCAGGCCGTGTTGGACTCCCCTTGGAAGGAGGGGTTTACAATAAACCCTGAAAAATGTGCTTTGGGAATGGAGGAGGTGAAATACCTGGGGTATATCGTAGGCAAAGGGCTGGTGAAACCACACATCAGCAAGGTAGAGGCTATACAGAGTTGGCCCCACCCCCTCACAAAAAAGCAGGTATGTGCATTCCTGGGCATGGTGGGATACTACAGGAGGTTTGTACCCAACTTTGCCACATTGGCAGCCAACTGACCGATCTAACTAAGGGTCGGAAATCGGTCATGATTGAGTGGAAGGCTTTTTTGGAGCTCAAATCGACACTGTGTCAACACCCAGTCCTGATAACCCCAACTTTTTCAAAAGAGTTCATTGTCCAGACTGATGCCTCCGATGTAGGGTTGGGAGCGGTTCTGTCACAGGTTGTCCATGGCGAGGAGCACACGGTAGCCTTCATCAGTAGAAAGTTGACACCAGCAGAGAAAAATTACGCTATAGCTGAGCGAGAGTGTCTGGCCATTAAGTGGGCTCTAGAATCCCTTAGATATTATCACTTGAGATTCAGGCTGGTTTCGGACCAAGCCCCTTTAACATGGATGAGACAAGGTAAAGAGACTAATGCCAGGATTACTCGTTGGTTCCTGGCACTCCAGGAATTTAAGTTTGTAGTGGAGCATAGGCCTGGAGACTGCATCAAAATGCAGATGCCCTCTACCGAGTCCATTGTTTGAGCTCCACTGTTGCCTCCACCTCCTTGGCTTTGGGGCGGGGGGGGGATATGTATAGGACACCGCGGCTGGGTCTCAGAAGGATTGCTATATTTCCCCTCTGTTTGGACTGTGGGCCCTTTAAGGGAACAATAAGGGTTAACTCACTGGTCAGAGGAAGTAGGTTTAAGAGAAAGTTGTTGGAGGTGTGGAGGAGTCTGGAGGCTGGAGTCTGGAGACTGTGAATGGTGGACAGTGGATGGTGTGGCAGCTGTGGAAAGGCATAGCAGTGTCCTGCCTGGAACCCAGCAAGCGGGGGAGGTTGCCCACTGGAGAAACCCAAGGACGGATTAACAGATAGCAGTTCTGAACTGTGCAAATCGATGAGACTTATATTTATCTCTGTTGTTTTGCTGCTGTGAAGCTATTTAAGTTCAATAAACCTTCTTTTGATTGCAAAGCCCGCGTCCTGCAATTTAGCTGCTCCCCTGAACTTTACAACTGGTGCAGGATAGGGTTTTTTTTTGCTTGCATTTGAACTTAAAACTGACATTTAAAGGGACAGTACATTGGATTTATGTCCTGGGTAGAGCTGAGCGGACACCTGGATGTTCAAGTTCGTCGCGTTTGGCAGAACCTCGTGAAACCATTCGGGTTCGGCACCGAACTCGATCCGAACTTGACCCCGGACACCGAACCCCATTGAAGTCAATGGTGACCCGAACTTTTGGGCACCAAAATGGCTGTAAAAAAGTCATGGAAAGGGCTAGAAGGCTGCAAAAGGAAGCAAATTGGGGGTAAGAAAAGGACAAGTGCCCTGCAAACAAATGTGGATAGGGAAATAACTTAAAATCCCATAAAAAAAATAAAAATGGGAGGAGGAGGTGGATGTGGAGTAGGAGCCTAGAGGTTGACTAGGCCGTGACCGTGGCAGTATAGGTGGAAGTGGCGGTGGTGGAGGAGGTAGCCAACACTGTTTTTTGTTTGTTTGGTTTTTCTTTTAGAATTGGGGTAGCCCCCAAAATATTGAGACATATTAAAAAAAAAAAAAAAGGATACCAATGGCTGTGTGAGGCCGGTCTAAATGTCTATTTTGCACAAGGTACAGACAAGTCTTGTGGGATCCATGCCTGGTTCATTTTAATAAAGGTTAGCTTGTCCACGTTGGCTGTGGACAGGCAACTGCGCTTGTCTGTGATAACGCCCCCTGCCGTACTAAACACACATTCAGACAATACACTGGCTGCAGGGCAGGCCAGCACCTCCAAGGCATAAAGGGCAAGCTCAGGCCATGTGGCCAATTTGGAGACCCAGAAGTTGAATGAGGCAGACCCATCAGTCAGTACATGTAGGCGTGTGCACACATACTGTTCCACCATGTTGCTGAAATGCTGCCTCCTGCTAAGACGTTGCCTATCAGCTGGTGGTGCTGTTTGTTGTGGCGTGCTGTTCCAGCTTTTCCACATTTCGGCCATGCTAACCCTGCCTTCTGGGGTGCTGGCGGTGCCACAGCTGCATTGGAGACCTCTTCCTCCTCCTCCTCCTCTGCCTTCGCCTTGTGCTTCCACTGAGCCCCCGGTGTCATTTGGGAATGCCCTCAGCAGTGCGTCTACCAGAGTGCGCTTGTAGTCACGCATCTTCCGATCACGCTCCAGTGAGGGAATTAAGGACGGCACGTTGTCCTTGTAACGGGGATCCAGCAGGGTGGCCCCCCAGTAATCAGCACAATTTAAAATGTGGGCAACTCGGCTGTTGTTGAGCAGGCACTGCAGCATGTAGTCGCTCATGTGTGCCAGGCTGCCCAGAGGCAAAGACAAGATGTCCTCTGTAGGAGGTGTATCATCTGTGTCCTCCGTATCCCCCCAGCCATGCTCCAGTGATGCCCACGAGCTGCGTTGGGTGCCACCCTGCTGTGAAAACGGTTCCTCCTCCTCATCATCATCCTCCCTTGTCCTCCTCATCCTCCAGAACTGTCCCCTGGCTTGAAAATTTTTGACCTGTGCTATGCTGGTGCAGGAACCCACCCTCCGAGCCACTTGTGAATGACTGGCCTGATAACCGTGGAAATTACCCCTCTTCCTCCTCCTCCTGTGCCACATCCTCTTCCATCATCTCCCGAAGTGATTTTTCAAGGAGACATAGAAGTGGGATAGTAACTCTGAGAACAGCGTCATCGGCACTGGCCATGTTGGTGGAGTACTCGAAACAGCGCAGTATGGTACACAGGTCTCGCATGGAGGCCCACTCGTTGGTGGTGAAGTGGTGCTGTTCCGCAGAGCGACTGACCCATGCATGCTGCAGCTGAAACTCCACTATTGCCTGCTGCTGCTCACACAGTCTCTCCAGCATGTGCAAGGTGGAGTTCCACCTTGTGGGCACGTTGCATAGGAGGCGGTGAGCGGGAAGGCCGAAGTTCCGATGCAGCGCAGACAGGGGAGCGGCAGCAGGCTGAGAACGCCGAAAGCACGCACAGACAGCCCGTACTTTCTGCAGCAGCTCTGACATATCCGGGTAGTTTTTCAGAAATTTCTGCACCACCAAATTCAGCACATGCGCCAGGCAAGGGATGTGCGTCAAACCGGCTAGGCCCAGAGCTGCTACGAGATTTCGCCCATTATCGCACACCACCAGGCCAGGCTTGAGGCTCAGTGGCAACAACCACTCATCGGTCTGTTGTTCAATGCCCGTCCACAGCTGCTGCGCAATGTGGGGTTTATCCCCCAAACATATGAGTTTTAAAACAGCCTGCTGTCGTTTCCACCTGGATGTGCTGAAGTTGGTGGTGAAGGTGTTACGCTGAGCGGATGAGGAGTTGGTAGAGGAGGAGGAGGAAGCGCAGTAGGAGGAGGAGGCAACAGGAGGCTTACCCCTCTGACCATCCTCAGTACTCTTTTACCAATGCATTAACATCTAAATTTGTTTACTTTAACTTATATCAGTTTGAGGTTCATTTCTATCAGATTGAAGATGTCATATCTTCATCTATAGAACTATGGATTTTGACCATCCTTTGTTTTATTTTTTAAAAAAAAAAATAAATAAATAAATATATGAACCTTCTAGGAACAAATTTAGAGAGTTGTCTGGTCCTCTCCTTCACCTGCTAGTAGCGATCTTTGTAAAAGTATAACACACTAACACATGTGTGCAGCATTTTATATCTTTTTACTTTTTCTTTTATGTGGATACATATACTTTGTATCTTTTTATGAGAACTAGCTCTATTGTGTTTGTTTTTGTACCCATAGCATGGTAGTGTTTGAACTCCAATTAAGTGTGGGAGGAGACACACCATATTATGAGAGCCTGTATTTATATGTTGGTTTTTTCACTAAGAAGTAAGCTGTGAACAAGGCGCATTACTACCGCCGAAATGCGTTAGCTGTTGATTTCCGTTGCCACAATGGAATAAAAACACCTAATTATCTGATCCCCAAGAGTGCCCGTTCATCTTTTGCTTTGATTTTGCTAACCTATCGGAATGTATGGAGGACATTCGTGAAGCCTGAGCACCTGGGGGAGATGCAGCAGCTGATTGCCTAAATCCAAGCTCCACTGATCAGAGCGGTATCTCCTGTGTGTTAGTGGTTGTTTCATTCACCTCCTTGACACCACGCTCTGTGGAAGTAGGAACAGGATCTGCCATTTAATGTGGAATTGCATCTCTCAGATTTGGAGAATAATATTCTGATTTGTATTTTCCGTGATTGCATTCAGCAACCTCAGAAGGATCTTTTACTGCACCATTCAGGAAACGGCACTAGCATGGACCGTCGCATGAAAATCTCTACTATATCTGAAATCTGGTAAGCCTCCATCCTAACAAGACTGGAGAATATCTTATCCTTGTTTTATGGAACTGGTTTACAGAATTTACTCAAAATTTATCTGCGGACTCTGAGCCTATCCAATCATCTTCAGTCACTCCTGACTTGCATGAACTCTCTCAGGGTTGATTATATTATTATTATTATTTATTATTATACAGGATTTATATAACGCCGACAGTTTGCGCAGCGCTTTACAATATTAGAGCAGACAGTACAATTACAATACAATTCAATACAGGAGGAATCAGAGGGCCCTGCTCATTAGAGCTTACAATCTAGGAGGGAGGGTTAAATGATACAAAAGGGCAGTAAACTGCAGGGGATGAGCTGATTGAGAAAAAAATGAGTGTAGTTATTAGGTGGTGGCAGGATAGGCTTCCCTGAAGAGAAAAGGGATGGAGGTCAGATCACATTGGCCCAATAAGGAATGACGCGGGTAACCTGGTTACAGAGGATGGAGAAATGGCAAAGGTGTTAAACTCATTTTTCTCCTCGGTATTCACAAAGGAAATGGGGGGCTCAATTATACAGAACCAAAATGCTGGTCCTCAAGACAAGTCACATGAAACACCCTCATGGCTGACTGAGGATAAAATCAGGAATAGGCTGGAAAAACTGAACACCAATAAGTCACCGTGCCCAGATGGCTTGCACCCGAGGGTCCTTAGGGAACTTAGCCAAGTTATTGCCAGACCCTTGTACCTAATCTTTAAGAGCAGTTTTCTGACTGGTATGATACCAGCTGATTGGAAGAAAGCCAATGTGGTGCCAATATATAAAAAAGGACCAAGACATTTCCCTGGGAATTATAGACCAGTTAGCTTAACATCAATAATATGCAAGCTCTTGGAGGGAATAATAAGGGATTATATATAAGACTATTGTAACGAGAACGGTATCATTAGCAGTAATCAACATGGTTTCAGGAAAAATCGTTCTTCCCAAACAAATCTATTAACCTTCTATGAGGAGGTGAGCGACCATCTAGATAAGGGAAGGCCTGTAGACGTGGTGTATCTGGATTTTGCAAAAGCATTTGATACAGTTCCCCATAAATGTTTACTGTACAAACTAAGGTCCCTCAACATGGATCAAGGGGTGAGCACCTGGATTGAAAACTGGCTACAGGGGCGAGTCCAGAGGGTGGTGATAAATGGGGAATACTCAGAATGGTCTGGTGTAGAAAGTGGGGTTTCCCAGGGTTCTGTCCTGGGACCAATCCTATTCAATTTATTCATAAATGATTTGGAGGACGGGGTGAAGAGCTCAATCTCAATATTTGCAGATGATACCAAGCTAAGCAGAGCAATAAATTCTCCACAGGATGTGGAAACACTGCAAGAAGATCTAATTAAATTAATGGGGTGGGCAGACAAGTGGCAAATGAGATTTAAAGTAGAAAAATGTAAGATAATGCATTTGGGTACCAAGAACATGAACGCAAATTACTCACTAGGGGGAGAGCCCCTGGGGGAATCAAGGATGGAAAAAGACCTAGGGGTCCTAGTGGAGAACAGGCTCAGCAGTGGCATGCAATGCCAAGCTGCTGCAAGCAAATCTAACAAAGTGTTGGCATGCATCAAAAAAGGGATTAACTTCAGGGATAAATCAATAATTCTCCCACTGTACAAGTCCCTGGTGAGGCCGCACCTGGAGTATGCCATCCAGTTCTGGGCACCGGTTCTCAAGAAGGACGTCCTGGTATTGGAAAAGGGTTCAGAGAAGGGCAACAAAGATGGTTAAGGGATTAGAGGACCTAAGTTATGAGGAAAGATTACAGGCACTGAACTTGTTCTCTCTGGAGAAAAGACGCTTGAGAGGGGATATGATTTCAATGTACAAATACTGTACTGGTGACCCCGCTATAGGGGCAATACTATTCAGCGCAAGGGAAAACAAGAAGACACGCGGCCATTCACTGAGAATAAAAGAAAGGCGGTTTAACCTTAAGATGTGTAGGGGTTTCTTTACGGTAAGAGCAGTGCGAATGTGGAATTCTCTTCCAGAAACAGTGGCTTCTGCTGGTAGTATAGATAATTAATTTAATAGATATGATGGTCGTCTTCGGTGACAAAGACCTTCTCTTAAGGTGTAAGCGTGACGAGAATGGCA
>BLSH010486982.1:3490-20196 GCA_018402905.1 Glandirana rugosa | reverse complement strand
AAAAATACAGTCATAATGCAACATATAGGGGGTTACAACACCAGGGAATCCACACGTAGATTATCAAAAAATTTTAATAGATATGATGGTCGTCTTCGGTGACACAACATTGGGGGATATACAACGTAATACTGACATAAAAAACACACACATGGGTTGGACTTGATGGACTTGTGTCTTTTTCCAGCCTCACTGACTATGTAACTATGTAAAAGTTTTCAGGGATCGCTTGAAGGTGGATAGATTTGGGGACATTATGACCGATTGGGGTAGGGAGTTCCAGAGGATGGGAGAGGCTCGGGAGGTGATGAGGGAGCTGGAGAGCAGGAGGTCTTGGGAGGAGCGAAGAGGACAGTTAGGTTGGTATTTTGAGACAAGGTTGGTGATGTAGCTGGGAGCAGAGTTGTGGATGGCTTTGTAGCTGATTGTTAGTATTTTAAATGTAATTCGTTGGGCGAGTGGCAGTCAATGGAGGGATTGGCAGAGGGGGGTGGCAGACGTTGAACGGTTTGTAAGGTGGATGAGTCTGGCAGCGGCATTCATGATGGACTGGAGAGGGGCTAGTCTATTTAAAGGTAGACCAGTGAGGAGGGAGTTGCAGTAGTCGAGACAAGAGATGACCAGGGAGTGAATCAGGAGCTTTGTGGTTTCATTTGGTTAGGAAGGGACGTATTTTAGAGATGTTGCGGAGATTGAGGCGGCAAGCCTTAGAAAGTGATTGGATGTGGGGCCAAAAGGAGAGTTCAGAGTCCAGGATAACACCAAGCACCCTGACATGTGGGGATGGGTGGATGGTTGTGCCATTGCTCTTGACAGAGAAGTCGGGGGAACTGGAACGTGGGGAAGGAAATATTATGAGTTCAGTTTTGGACAAGTTGAGTTTAAGAAAGTGGTGGGACATCCAGGCAGATATGTCTGTTAATAAGCTAGTGATACGTGAGGAGACTGATGGGGTGAGTTGGGGGGGTGGAGAGGTAGATTTGGGTATCGTCAGCGTAGAAATGATATTGAAAGCCATGGGAGGCTATCAGCCGACCCAGGGAAGAGGTGTATATTGAAAATAAGAGGGGCCCAAGAACAGAACCTTGGGGGACCCCAACAGAGAAGGGAAGAGGAGAGGAGGAGGTAGAATTGTAGGTTACGCTGAAAATGCGATGGGATAGGTAGGACGAGAGCCACTGAAGAGCACAGTCACGAAGACCGAGGGAGTAAAGTTTTTTGAGGAGGAGGGGGTGGTCGACAGTATCAAAGGCAGCCGAAAGATCCAGGAGTGGGAGTATGAAGAAGTGTCCATTGGTTTTTGCAGTTAGTAGGTCATTTGTGAGTTTAAGAAGGGCAGTTTCTGTGGAATGTTGAGGGTGAAATCCAGATTGAAGGGGGTCCAGTAGGTTATTGAACAAGGTGGTCACTCAGTTGGTTGTAGACTAGGCGTTCTAGGAGTTTGGAAGAAAAGGGGAGCAAGGAGATAGGGCGCAGATTGTTTCGATCGGTAGGGTCCAGGGATGGCTTTTTGAGTATGGGGGTGACCAATGCATGTTTTAGAGCACTGGGGAAGATGCCAGAAAAGAGGGAGAGATTGAAGATGTGAGTTAGAGAGTGCAGAATAGAGTCAGAGGGTGAGCGTAGTATTTGAGAGGGAATAGGGTCCAGTGAAGTAGTTGTTTTTAGAACGATAATCTTTCCCTCAGAGCACCAACCGGAACCTGGCCCTAAAGCAGAAGTAGTTGCTTTTTGAAAGAGAATCTCTCCCTTAGAGCACCAACAGGAACCTTGGCCCTAATGCAGTAGTAGTTGTTTTTAGAACGATAATCTCTCCCTCTGAGCACCAACAGGAACCTGGCCCTAATGCGGTAGTAGTTGTTGTTAGAACGATAATCTCTCCCTCAGAGCACTAACAGGAACCTGGCCCTAATGTAGTAGTAGTTGTTTTTAGAACGATAATCTTTCCCTCAGAGCACCAACAGGAACATGGACCTAATGCTGTAGTAGTTGTTTTTAGAACGATAATCTCTCCCTCAGAGCACCAACAGGAACATGGCCCTAATGCAGTAGTAGTTGTTTTTAGAACGATAAACTTTCCCTCAGAGCACCAACAGGAACCTGGCCCTAATACAGTAGTTGTTTTTTTTAGAACGATAATCTCTCCCTCAGAGCACAAACAGGAACCTGGCCCTAATGCAGTAGTAGTTGTTTTTAGAATGATAATCTCTTCCTCAGAGCACAAACAGGAACCTGGCCCTAATGCAGTAGTAATTGTTTTTAGAACGATAAACTCTCCCAAAGAGCATGAACAAGGACTTGGCCCTAATGCAGTAGTAGTTGTTTTTAGAACGATAAACTCTCCCTCAGAGCACCAACAGGAACCTGGCCCTAATGCAGTAGTAGTTGTTTTTAGAACTATAAACTCTCCCTCAGAGCATCAACAGGAACCTGGCCTTAATGCAGTAGTATTTTTTTTTTAGAATGATAATCTCTCCCTCAGAGCACCAACAGGAACCTAGTCCTAATGCAGTAGTAGTTGGTTTTAGAGCGATAAACTCTCCCTCAGAGCACCAACAGGAACCTGGCACTAATGCAGTAGTAGCTGTTTTTAGAACGATAATCTCTCCCTCAGAGCACCAACAGGAACTTGACCCTAATGCAGCAGTAGTTGTTTTTAGAATGATAATCTTTCCCTCAGAGCACCAACAGGAACCTTGGCCCTAATGCAGTAGTAGTTGTTTTTAGAACGATAATCTCTCCCTCTGAGCACCCTAGTAGTTTTTTTTAGAACGATAATCTCTCCCTCAGAGCACCAACAGGAACCTTGGCCCTAATGCAGTAGTAGTTGTTTTTAGAACAATAATCTCTCCCTCTGAGCACCAACAGGAACCCGGCCTTAATGCAGTAGTAGTTGTTGTCAGAACAATAATCTCTCCCTCAGAGCACGAACAGGAACCTGGCCCTAATGCAATAGTACTAGTAGTTGTTTTTAGAACGATAATCTCTCCCTCAGAGCACCCACAGGAACATGGCCATAATGCAGTAGTAGTTGTTTTTGTTTTTAGAACAATATTCTCTCACTCAGAGCACCAACAGGAACATGGCCCTAATGCAGTAGTAGTTGTTTTTAGAACGATAATCTCTTCCTCAGAGCACCAACAGGAACCTGGCCCTAATGCAGTAGTAATTGTTTTTAGAACGATAAACTCTCCCAAAGAGCACGAACAGGGACTTGGCCCTAATGCAGTCGTAGTTGTTTTTAGAATGATAAACTCTCCCTCAGAGCACAAACAGGAACCTGCCCCGAATGCAGTAGTAGATGTTTTTAGAACTATAAACTCTCCCTCCAAGCATCAACAGGAACCTGGCCCTAATGCAGTAGTAGTTTTTTTTTAGAACGATAATCTCTCCCTCAGAGCACCAACAGGAACCTGGCCCTAATACAGTAGTAGTTGGTTTTAGAACGATAACCTCTCCCTCAGAGCACCAACAGGAACCTGGCCCTAATGCAGTAGTAGCTGTTTTTAGAACAATAATCTCTCCCTCGGAGCACCAACAGGAACCTGGACCTAATGCAGTAGTAGTTGTTTTTAGAACGATAAACTCTCCCTCAGAGCACCAACAGGAACCTGGCCTTAATATAGTAGTAGTAGTAGTTGTTTTGAGACCGATAATAGTAGTTGTTTTTAGAACAATAATCTCTCCCTTAGAGCACCAACAGGAACCTTGCCCTAATGCAGTAGTAGTTGTTTTTAGAACGATAAACTCTCCCTCAGTGCACCAACAGGAACCTGGCCTAATGCAGTAGTACTTGTTTTTAGAACGCTAAACTCCTTTAGAGCATCAACAGGAACAAGGCCCTAATGCAGTAGTAGTTGTTTTTAGAACGATAATCTCTCCCTCAGAGCACCAATGGGAACCTGGCCCTAATACAGTAGTAGTTGGTTTTAGAACGATAACCTCTCCCTCAGAGCACCAACAGGAACCTGGCCCTAATGCAGTAGTAGTTGTTTTTAGAACAATAATCTTTCCCTCAGAGCACCAACAGGAACCTGGTCCTAATGCAGTAGTAGTTGTTTTTAGAACGATAATCTCTCCCTCAGAGCACCAACAGGAACCTGGCCCTAATGCAGTAGTAGTTGTTTTTAGAACGATAAACTCTCACTCAGAGCACCAACAGGAACCTGGACCTAATGCAGTAGTAGCTGTTTTTAGAACGATAATCTCTCCCTCAGAGCTTAAACAGGAACCTGGCACTAATGCAGTAGTAGTTGTTTTTAGAACAATAAACTCTCCCACAGAGCACCAACAGGAACCTGGCCCTAATGCAGTAGTACTTGTTTTTAGAACGATAAACTCTGCCTCAGAGCATCAACAGGAACATGGCCCTAATGCATTAGTAGCTGTTTTTAGAACGATAATCTCTCCCTCAGAGCACCAACAGGAACCTGGCCCTAATGCAGTAGAAGTTGTTTTTAGAACAATAAACTCTCCCTCAGACCACCAACAGGAACCTTGCCCTAATGCAGTAGGTTTTGTTTTTAGAACGATAATCTCTCCCTCAGAGCACCAACAGGAACCTGGACCTAATGCAATAGTAGTTGTTTTTAGAACGATAAACTCTCTGTCAGAGCAACAACAAGAACCTTGCCCTAATGCAGTAGTAGTTGTTTTTAGACCGATAATCTCTCCCTCAGAGCACCAACAGGAACCTGGCCCTAATGCAGTAGTATTTGTTTTTAGAACGATAAACTCTCCCTCAGAGCACCAACAGGAAACTGGCCCTAATGCAGTAGTAGTTGTTTTTAGAACGATAAACACTCCCTCAGAGCACCAACACGAACCTGGACCTAATGCAATAGTAGTTGTTTTTAGAACGATAAACTCTCCGTCAGAGCAACAACAAGAACCTTGCCCTAATGCAGTAGTACTTGTTTTTAGACCGATAAACTCTCCCTCAGAGCACCAACTGGAAACTGGCCCTAATGCAGTAGTATTTGTTTTTAGAACGATAAACTCTCCCTTAGAGCACCAACAGGAAACTGGCCCTAATGCAGTAGTAGTTGTTTTTAGAACGATAAACACTCCCTCAGAGCACCAACAGGAACCTGGCCCTAATGCAGTAGTAGTTGTTTTTAGAACGATAATCTCTTCCTCAGAGCATCAACAGGAACCTGGCCCTAAAGCAGTAGTAATTGTTTTTAGAACGATAATCTCTCCCTCAGAGCACCAACAGGAACTAACCCTAATGCAGTAGTAGTTGTTTTTAGAACGATAAACTTTCCCTCAGAGCAACAACAGGAACCTGGCCCTAATGCAGTAGTAATTGTTTCTATAACGATAATCCCTTCCTTTAGAGCACCAACAGGAACCTGGAATTAATGCAGTAGTAGTTTTTTTTTAGACCGATAATCTCTCCCTCAGAGCAAAAACAGGAACCTGGCCCTAATGCAGTAGTAGTTGGTTTTAGAATGATAAACTCTCCCTCAGAGCACCAACAGGAACCTGGCACTAATGCAGTAGTAGTTGTTTTTAGAACGATAATCTCTCCCTCAGAGCACCAACAGGAACCTGGCCCTAATGCAGTAGTAGTTGTTTTTAGAAGGATAATCTCTCTCTCAGAGCACCAACAGGAACTTGGCCCTAATGCAGTAGTAGTTGTTTTTAGAACAATAATCTCTCCCTCAGGGCACCAACAGGAACCTGGCCCTAATGCAGTAGTAGTTGTTTTTAGAACGATAAACTCTCACTCTCACTCAGAGCACCAACAGGAACCTGGACCTAATACAGTAGTAGTTGTTTTTAGAACGATAATCTCTCCCTCAGAGAACCAACAGGAACCTTGCCCTACTGCAGTAGTAGTTGTTTTTAGAACGATAAACTCTCCCTCAGAGCACCAACAGGAACCTGGCGCTAATGCAGTAGTACTTGCTTTTAGAACAATAAACTCTCCCTCAGAGCATCAACAGGAACATATCCCTAATGCAGCAGTAGTTGTTATTAGAACGATAATCTCTCACACAGAGCACCAACAGGAACCTGGCCCTAATGCAGTAGTACTTGTTTTTAGAACGATAAATTCTCCCTCAGAGCACCAACAGGAACCTGGCCCTAATGCAGTAGTAGTTGATTTGAGAACAATAAACTCTCCCTCAGACCACCAACAGGAACCTGGCCCTAATGCAGTAGTAGTTGATTTTTGAAAGATAATCTCTCCCTCAGAGCACCAACAGGAACCTTGCCCTAATGCAGTAGTAGTTGTTTTTAAAACGATAATCTCTCCCTCAGAGCACCAACAGGAACTTGGACCTAATGCAGTAGTAATTGTTTTTAGAATGATAAACTCTCCCAAAGAGCATGAACAAGGACTTGGCCCTAATGCAGTAGTAGTTTTTTTTAGAACGATAAACTCTTCCTCAGAGTACCAACAGGAACCTGGCCCTAATGCAGTAGTAGTTGTTTTTAGAACTGTAAACTCTCCCTCAGAGTATCAACAGGAACCTGGCCCTAATGCAGTAGTAGTTTTTTTTTAGAACGATAATCTATCCCTCAGAGCACCAACAGGAACATGGCCCTAATACAGTAGTAGTTGGTTTTAGAATGATAAACTCTCCCTCAGAGCACCAACAGGAACCTGGCACTAATGCAGTAGTAGTTGTTTTTAGAACGATAATCTCTCCCTCAGAGCACCAACAGGAACCTGGTCCTAATGCAGTAGTAGTTGCTTTTTGAAAGATAAACTCTCCCTCAGAGCACCAACAGGAACCTGGCCCTAATGCAGTAGTAGTTGTTTTTAGAACGATAAACTCTCCCTCAGAGCACCAACAGGAACCTGGCCCTAATGTAGTAGTAGTTGTTTTGAGACCGATAATCTCTCCCTCAGAGCACCAACAGGAACCTGGCCCTAATGCAGTAGTAGTTATTTTTAGAACGATAATCTCACCCTCAGAGCACCAACAGGAACCTGGCCCTAATGCAGTAGTAGTTGTTTTTAGAACGATAATCTCTCTCTCAGAGCACCAACAGGAACTTGGCCCTAATGCAGTAGTAGTTGTTTTTAGAACAATAATCTCTCCCTCAGGGCACCAAGAGGAACCTGGCCCTAATGCAGTAGTAGTTGTTTTTAGAACGATAAACTCTCACTCAGAGCACCAACAGGAACCTGGACCTAATGCAGTAGTAGTTGTTTTTAGAACGATAATCTATTCCTCAGAGCACCAACAGGAACCTGGCACTAATGCAGTAGTAGTTGTTTTTAGAACGATAAACTCTCCCTCAGAGCACCATCAGGAACCTGGCCCTAATGCAGTAGTAGAATAGCAAGATTTTTGTTGATGATGACGTAATCCCGGTCCAAGGACAACCACGAGACTCCCTCTCTAATAGCAAGATTTTTGTTGATGATGACGTAATCCAGGTCCAAGGACAACCACGAGACTCACTCTCAAATAGCAAGATTTTTGTTGATGATGACGTAATCCCGGTCCAAGGAGAACCACGGGACTCCCTCTCTAATAACAAGATTTTTGTTGATGATGACGTAATCCCGGTTCAAGGACAACCACGAGACTCTCTCTCTAATAGCAAGATTTTTGTTGATGATGACGTAATCCCGGTCCAAGGACAACCACGAGACTCCCACTCTAATAGCAAGATTTTTATTGATGATGACGTAATCCCGGTCCAAGGACAACCACGAGACTCCCTCTCTAATAGCCATTTTAGAACGATAAACTCTCACTCAGAGCACCAACAGGAACCTGGACCTAATGCAGTAGTAGTTGTTTTTAGAACGATAATCTCTCCCTCAGAGCACCAACAGGAACCTGGCCCTAATGCAGTAGTAGTTGTTTTTAGAACGATAAACACTCGCTCAGAGCACCAACAGGAACCTGGCCCTAATGCAGTAGTAGTTGTTTTTAGAACGATAATCTATTCCTCAGAGCATCAACAGGAACTTGGCCCTAATGCGGTAGTAGTTGTTTTTAGAACAATAATCTCTCCCTCAGGGCACCAACAGGAACCTGGCCCTAATGCAGTAGTAGTTGTTTTTAGAACGATAAACTCTCACTCAGAGCACCAACAGGAACCTGGACCTAATGCAGTAGTAGTTGTTTTTAGAACGATAATCTATTCCTCAGAGCACCAACAGGAACCTGGCACTAATGCAGTAGTAGTTGTTTTTAGAACGATAAACTCTCCCTCAGAGCACCAACAGGAACCTGGCCCAAATGCAGTAGTAGTTGTTTTTAGAACGATAAACTCTCCCTCAGAGCACCATCAGGAACCTGGCCCTAATGCAGTAGTAGTTGTTTTTAGAACAATAAACTCTCCCTCAGACCACAAACAGGAACCTGGCCCTAATGCAGTAGTAGTTGCTTTTTGAAAGATAATCTCTCCCTCAGAGCTCCAACAGGAAACTTGGACTAATGCAGTAGTAGTTTTTTTTTAGAACGATAATCTCTCCCTCAGAGCACCAACAGGAACCTGGTCTTGATGCAGTAGTAGTTTGTTTTAGAACGATAAACTCTCCCTCAGAGCACCAACAGGAACCTGGCACTAATGCAGTAGTAGTTGTTTTTAGAACGATATTCTCTCCCTCAGAGCACCAACAAGAACCTGGCCCTAATGTAGTAGTAGTTGTTTTGAGACCGATAATCTCTCCCTCAGAGCACCAACAGCAACCTGGCCTTAAAGCAGTAGTAGTTGTTTTTAGAATGATAATCTCTCCCTCAGAGCACCAACAGGAACCTGGCCCTAATGCAGTAGTAGTTTTTTTTTAGAACGATAATCTTTCCCTCAGAGCACCAACAGGAACCTGGCCCTAATGCAGTAGTAGTTGTTTTTAGAACGATAATCTCTCCCTCAGAGCACCAACAGGAACCTGGACCTAATGCAGTAGTAGTTGTTTATAGAAGGATAATCTCTCTCTCAGAGCACCAACAGGAACTTGGCCCTAATGCAGTAGTAGTTGTTTTTAGAACAATAATCTCTCCCTTAGAGCACCAACAGGAACCTTGCCCTAATGCAGTAGTAGTTGTTTTTAGAACGATAAACTCTCCCTCAGTGCACCAACAGGAACCTGGCCTAATGCAGTAGTACTTGTTTTTAGAACGCTAAACTCCTTTAGAGCATCAACAGGAACAAGGCCCTAATGCAGTAGTAGTTGTTTTTAGAACGATAATCTCTCCCTCAGAGCACCAATGGGAACCTGGCCCTAATGCAGTAGTAGTTGTTTTTAGAACGATAAACTCTCCCTCAGAGCACCAACAGGAACCTGGCCCTAATGCAGTAGTACTTGTTTTTAGAATAATAAACTCTCCCTCAGACCACCAACAGGAACCTTGCCCTAATGCAGTAGTAGTTGCTTTTTGAAAGATAATCTCTCCGTCAGAGCACCAAAAGGAACCTTGCCCTAATGCAGTAGTAGTTATTTTTAGAACGATAATCTCTCCCTCAGAGCACCAACAGGAACCTGGACCTAATGCAGTAGTAGTGGTTTTTAGAACGTTTAACTCTCCCTCAGAGCACCAACAGGAACCTGGCCCTAATGCAGTAGTAGTTGTTTTTAGAACGATAAACACTTGCTCAGAGCACAAACTGGAACCTGGCTCTAATGCAGTAGTAGTTGTTTTTAGAACGATAATCTATTCCTCAGAGCACCAATAGGAACCTAGCACTAATGCAGTAGTAGTTGTTTTTAGAACGATAAACTCTCCCTCAGAGCACCAACAGGAACCTGGCCCTAATGCAGTAGTAGTTGTTTTTAGAACGATAAACTCTCCCTCAGAGCAATAAAAGGAATCTGGCACTAATGCAGTAGTAGTTGTTTTTAGAACGATAAACTCTCCCTCAGAGCACCAACAGGAACCTGGCCCTAATGCAGTAGTACTTGTTTTTAGAACGATAAACTCTCCCTCAGGGCATCAACAGGAACATGGCTCTAATGCAGTAGTAGTTGTTATTAGAACGATATTCTCTCCCTCAGAGCACCAACAGGAACCAGTCCCTAATGCAGTAGTAGTTGTTTTTAGAACAATAAACTCTCCCTCAGACCACCAACAGGATCCTGGCCCTAATGCAGTAGTAGTTGCTTTTTGAAAGATAATCTCTCCCTCAGAGCACCAACAGGAACCTTGGCCTAATGTAGTTGTTTTTAGAACGATAAACACTCCCTCAGAGCACCAACAGGAACCTGGCCCGAAAGAAGGAGTAGTTGTTTTTAGAACGATAAACACTTGCTCAGAGCACCAACAGGAACCTGGACCTAATGCAGTAGTAATTGTTTTAGAACTATAAACTCTCCCTCAGAGCATCAACAGGAACCTGGCGCTAATGCAGTAGTATTTGTTTTATAACTATAAACTCTCCCTCAGAGCATCAACAGGAACCATGTCCCTAATACAGTAGTCGTTTTTTTTTAGAACGATAATCTCTCCCTCAGAGCACCAACAGGAACCTGGCCCTAATGTAGTAGTAGTTGTTTTGAGACCGATTATCTCTCCCTCAGAACACCAACAGGAACCTTGCCCTAATGCAGTAGTAGTTGTTTTTAGAACGATAATCTCTCCCTCAGAGCACCAACAGGAACCTGGCCCTAATGCAGTAGTAGTTGTTTTTAGAACGATAAACTCTCCCTCAGAGCAACAACAGGAATCTGGCACTAATGCAGTAGTAGTTGTTTTTAGAACGATAAACTCTCCCTCAGAGCACCAACAGGAACCTGGCCCTAATGCAGTAATACTTGTTTTTAGAACGATAAACTCTCCCTCAGAGCATCAACAGGAACATGGCCCTAATTTAGTAGTAGTTGTTTTGAGACCGATTATCTCTCCCTCAGAACACCAACAGGAACCTGGCCCTAATGCAGTAGTAGTTGTTTTTAGAACGATAATCTCTCCCTCAGAGCACCAACAGGAACCTGGCCCGAATGAAGTAGTAGTTGTTTTTAGAAGGATAATCTCTCTCTCAGAGCACCAACAGGAACTTGGCCCTAATGCAGTAGTAGTTGTTTTTAGAACTATAATCTCTACCTCAGGGCACCAACAGGAACCTGGCCCTAATGCAGTAGTAGTTGTTTTTAGAACGATAAACTCTCACTCAGAGCACCAACAGGAACCTGGACCTAATGCAGTAGTAGTTGTTTTTAGAATGATAATCTCTCCCTCAGAGCACCAACAGGAACCTTGCCCTACTGCAGTAGTAGTTGTTTTTAGAACGATAAACTCTCCCTCAGAGCACCAACAGGAACCTGGCCCTCATGCAGTAGTACTTGTTTTTAGAACGATAAACTCTCCCTCAGAGCATCAACAGGAACCTGGCCCTAATGCAGTAGTAGTTGCTTTTTGAAAGATAAACACTCGCTCAGAGCACCAACAGGAACCTGGCCCTAATGCAGTAGTAGTTGTTTTTAGAACGATAATCTATTCCTCAGAGCACCAACAGGAACCTGGCACTAATGCAGTAGTAGTTGTTTTTAGAAAGATAAACTCTAACTCAGAGCACCTACAGTAACCTGGCCCTAATGCAGTAGTAGTTGTTTTTAGAACTATAATCTCTCCCTCGGAGCACCAACAGGAACCTGGCACTAATGCTGTAGTAGTTGTTTTTAGAACAATAAACTCTCCCTCAGAGCACAAACAGGAACCTGGCCCTAATGCAGTAGTACTTGTTTTTAGAACTATAAACTCTCCCTTTGAGCATCAACAGGAACATGGCCCTAATGCAGTAGTAGTTGTTTTTAGAACGATAATCTCTCCCTCAGAGCACCAACAGGAACAAGGCCCTAATGCAGTAGTAGATTTTTTTAGCACGATAAACTCTCCCTCAGAGCACCAACAGGAACCTGGCCCTTATGCAGTAGTACTTGTTTTTAGAACAATAAACTCTCCCTCATACTACCAACAGGAACCTAGCCCTAATGCAGTAGTAGTTGTTTCTAGAACTATAATCTCTCCCTCAGGACACCAACAGAAACCTGGCCCTAATGCAGTAGTAGTTGTTTTTAGAACGATAATCTCTTCCTCAGAGCACCAACAGGAACCTGGCCCTAATGCAGTAGTAATTGTTTTTAGAACGATAAACTCTCCCTCAGAGCACCAACAGGAACTTGGCCCTATTGCAGTAGTTGTTGTTTTTAGAACGATAAACTCTCCATCAGAGCACCAACCGAAACCTGGCCCTAATGCAGTAGTAGTTGTTTTTAGAACGATAAACTTTCCCTCAGAGCACCAACAGGAACCTGGCCCTAATACAGTAGTTGTTTTTTTTAGAACGATAATCTCTCCCTCAGAGCACAAACAGGAAACTGGCCCTAATGCAGTAGTAGTTGTTTTTAGAACGATAAACTCTCCCTCAGAGCACCAACAGGAATCTGGCCCTAATGCAGTAGTAGTTGGTTTTAGAACGATAAACTATCCCTCAGACCATCAACAGGATCCTGGCCCTAATGCAGTAGTATTTGCTTTTTGAAAGATAATCTCTCCCTCAGAGCACCAACAGGAACTTTGGCCTAATGCAGTAGTAGTTGTTTTTAGAACGATAAACACTCCCTCAAAGCACCAACAGGAACCTTGCCCTAATGCAGTAGTAGTTGTTGTTAGAACGATAATCTCTTCCTCAGAGCACCAACATGAACCTGGGCCTAATGCAGTAGTAGTTGTTTTTTTGAAAAATAAACTCTCCCTCAGAGCACCAACAGGAACCTGGCCCTAATGCAGTAGTAGTTGTTTTTAGAACAATACTCTCTCCTTCAGACCACCAACAGGAACCTGGCCCTAATGCAGTAGTAGTTGCTTTTTGAAAGATAATCTCTCCCTCAGAGCACCAACAGGAACCTTGGCCTAATGCAGTAGTTGTTGTTTTTAGAACGATAAACACTCCCTCAGAGCACCAACAGGAACATGGCCCTAAAGCAGTAGTAGTTGTTCTTAGAACTATAATCTCTCCCTCAGAGCACCAACAGGAACTTGGCCCTAATGCAGTAGTAGTTGTTTTTAGAACGATAATCTTTCCCTCAGAGCACCAACAGGAACCTGACCCTAATGCAGTAGTAGTTGTTTTTAGAATGATAATCTCTCTCTCAGAGCACCAACAGGAACCTGGCCCTAATGCAGTAGTAGTTGTTTTTAGAACGATAATCTCTTCCTCAGAGCACCAACAGGAACCTGGCCCAAATTCAGTAGTAATTGTTTTTAGAACGATAAACTCTCACTCAGAGCACCAACAGGAACTTGGCCCTAATGCAGTAGTAGTTGTTTTTAGAACGATAATTTCTCCCTCAGAGCGCCAACAGGAACCTGGCCCTAATGCAGTAGTAGTTGTTTTTAGAACGATATTCTCTCCCTCAGAGCACCAACAGGAACCTTGGCCCTTCTGCAATAGTAGATGTTTTTAGAAAGATAAACTCTCCCTCAGAACAAAAAACAGGAACCTGTCACTAATGCAGTAGTAGTTGTTTTTAGAACAATAAACTCTCCCTCAGACCACCAACAGGATCCTGGCCCTAATGCAGTAGTAGTTGCTTTTTGAAAGATAATCTCTCCCTCTAAGCACCAACAGGAACCTTGGCCTAATGGAGTAATAGTTGTTTTTAGAACGATAAACACTCCCTCAGAGCACCAACAGGAACCTGGCCCTAATACAGTAGTAGTTGTTTTTAGAACGATAATCTATTCCTCAGAGCACCAACAGGAACCTGGCACTAATGCAGTAGTAGTTGTTTTTAGAACGATAAACTCTCACTCAGAGCACCAACAGGAACCTGGCCCTAATGCAGTAGTAGTTGTTTTTTTAACGATAAACTCTCCCTCAGAGCAACAACAGGAATCTGGCACTAATGCAGTATTACTTGTTTTTAGAATGATAAACTCTCCCTCAGAGCATCAACAGGAACATGGCCTTAATGCAGTAGTAGTTGTTTTTAGAACGATATTCTCTCCCTCAGAGCACCAACAGGAACCTGGCCCTAATGCAATAGTATATGTTTTTAGAAAGATAAACTCTCCCTCAGAGCACCAACAGCAACCTGTCCCTAATGTAGTAGTAGTTGTTTTTAGAACAATAAACTCTCCCTCAGTCCACCAACAGGATCCTGGCCCTAATGCAGTAGTAGTTGCTTTTTGAAAGATAATCTCTCCCTCAGAACACCAACAGGAACCTTGGCCTAATGCAGTAGTAGTTGTTTTTAGAATGATAAACACTCCCTCAGAGCACCAACAGGAACCTGGCCCTAATGCAGTAGTAGTTGTTTTTAGTACAATACACTCTCCTTCAGACCACCAACAGGAATCTGGCCCTAATGCAGTAGTAGTTGCTTTTTGAAAGATAATCTCTCCCTCAGAGCACCAACAGGAGCCTTGGCCTAATGCAATAGTAGTTGTTTTTAGAATGATAAATACTCCCTCAGAGCACCAACAGGAACCTGGCCCTAATGCAGTAGTAGTTGTTGTTAGAATGATAATCTTTCCCTCAGAGCACCAACAGGAACCTGGCCCTAATGCAGTAGTAGTTGTTTTTAGAACGATAAACTCTCCCTCAGAGCACCAACAGGAACCTGTTCCTAATGCAGTAGTAGTTGTTTTTAGAACAATAAACTCTCCCTCAGACCACCAACAGGAACCTGGCCCTAATGCAGTAGTAGTTGCTTTTTGAAAGATAATCTCTCCCTCAGAGCACCAACAGGTACCTTGGCCTAATGCAGTAGTAGTTGTTTTTAGAACGATAAACACTCCTTCAGAGCACCAACAGGAACCTTGCCCTAATGCAGTAGTAGTTGTTTTTAGAACGATAAACTCTCCCTCAGAGCACCAACAGGAACCTGGCCTAATGCAGTATTACTTGTTTTTAGAATGATAAACTCCCTCAGAGCATCAACAGGAACAAGGCCCTAATGCAGTAGTAGTTGTTTTTAGAATGATAATCTCTCCCTCAGAGCACCAACAGGAACCTGGCCCTAATGCAGTAGTAGTTGTTTTTAGAACGATAATCTATTCCTCAGAGCACCAACAGGAACCTGGCACTAATGCAGTAGTAGATGTTTTTAGAACGATAAACTCTCCCTCAGAGCACCAACAGGAACCTGGCCCTAAAGCAGTAGTAGTTGTTTTTAGAACGATAAACTCTCCCTCAGAGCAAATACAGGAATCGGGCACTAATGCAGTAGTAGTTGTTTTTAGAACGATAAACTCTCCCTCAGAGCACCAACAGGAACCTGGCCCTAATGCATTAGTACTTGTTTTTAGAACGATAAACTCTCCCTCAGAGCATCAACAGGAACATGGCCCTAATGCAGTAGTAGTTGGTTTTAGAACGATAATCTCTCCGTCAGAGCACCAACAGGAACCTGGCCCTAATGCAGTAGTAGTTGTTTTTAGAAGGATAATCTCTCTCTCAGAGCACCAATAGGAACCTGACCCTAATGCAGTAGTAGTTGTTTTTAGAACGATAAATTCTCACTCAGAGCACCAACAGGAACCTGTACCTAATGCAGTAGTAGTTGTTTTTAGAACGATAAACTCTCCCTCAGACCACCAACAGGAACCTGGCCCTAATGTAGTAATAGTTGTTTTTAGAACGATAAACTCTCCCTTAGAGCACCAACAGGAACCTGGCCCTAATGCAGAAGTAGTTGTTTTTAGAACAATAAACTCTCTCTCAGACCACCAACAGGAACCTTGCCCTAATGCAGTAGTAGTTGTTTTTAGAAGGATAATCTCTCTCTCAGAGCACCAATAGGAACTTGACCCTAATGCAGTAGTAGTTGTTTTTAGAACGATAAACTCTCACTCAGAGCACCAACAGGAACCTGGACCTAATGCAGTAGTAGTTGTTTTTAGAACGATAATTTCTCCCTCAGAGCACCAACAGGAACCTGGCCCTAATGCAGTAGTAGTTGTTTTTAGAACGATAATCTCTTCCTCAGACCACCAACAGGAACCTGTCCCTAATGCAGTAGTAGTTGTTTTTAGAAGGATAAACTCTCCCCCAGAGCACCACCAATAACTTGTCCCTAATGCAGTAGTACTTGTTTTTAGAACGATAAACTCTCCCTCAGAGCATCAACAGGAACATGGCCCTAATTCAATAGTAGATGTTTTTAGAAAGATAAACTCTCCCTCAGAGCACCAACAGGAACCAGTCCCTAATGCAGTAGTAGTTGTTTTTAGAACAATAAACTCTCCCTCAGACCACCAACAGGATCCTGGCCCTAATGCAGTAGTAGTTGCTTTTTGAAAGATAATCTCTCCCTCAGAGCACCAACAGGAACTTTAGCCTAATGCAGTAGTAGTTGTTTTTAGAACGATAAACACTCCCTCAAAGCACCAACAGGAACCTGGCCCTAATGCAGTAGTAGTTGTTGTTAGAACGATAATCTCTTCCTCGACGTAATCCCGGTCCAAGGACAACCACGAGACTCCCTCTCAAATAACAAGATTTTTGTTGATGATGACGTAATCCGGGTCCAAGTACAACCACGAGACTCCTTCTCTAATAGCAAGATTGTTGTTGATGATGACGTAATCCCGGTCCAAGGACAACCACGAAACTCCCTCACAAATAGCAAGATTTTTGTTGATGATGACGTAATCCGATTTCAAGGACAACCACGAGACTCCCTCTCTAATAGAAAGTTTTTCGTTGATGATGACGTAATCCCGGTCCTAGGACAACCACCAGACTCCCTCTCAAATAACAAGATTTTTGTTGATGATGACGTAATCCCT
>BLSH010486981.1:27208-38370 GCA_018402905.1 Glandirana rugosa | reverse complement strand
AACTCAAATCAGCGGTATTTGAAATCTCAAATTAGTCCAACAATCTGATCGTTGAGCGCGATCGTAGCGATCGTTGTTTTATGCAGAGCTTGATCTGCAACTCAAAGCAGCGGTATGTAAAATCTCTAATTTCTGCTATCTGTCCTCAGAGCAACAGCACAGACAGCAGTAGTAAAGTAATCTATCTCAGGATGCAGGATCAGATCTTAAAATGTCTCAAATCTCTCCCTCACGCCGTCAGCTTCCTTTCCCTACACTAACCCAAGGAGCATGTGACTGCAGCACTGTGACTCCAGCTTATAAAGAGGCTGGGTCACATGATGCACTGGCCAATCACAGCCATGCCATTAGTAGGCATGGCTGTGATGGCTTCTAAGGGCAAACCAGTGAAACGCTTGTTGATTGGCTGCCCTGCAGCTTCTCAACACGTGGAGTAAAATAGCAGAACCCCGGACCGAACCCGAACGATTTTTGAAATGTCCGGGTCCGTGCCCAGGACACCCGAAAGTTCGGTACGGACCCGAACGTTACAGTCCGGGTTCGCTCAACACTACCAGGGAATGCCCACCCAGGGGCAAAGAGGGGGAAAACCAGGGAGCCCATCCTGACTACAAGGGACCCCACTCAGGGACCACCAGGTAAGGGGCACAGTACCCAACAGAGATGGCACTTAGTGCCATCTTGAATTCAACATGGGACCACCAGGGAATGCCAGGGAAGGACCACTGATATAGTGCCATCTAGCATTACCATCTATCAGTGCCCACCAGTGCCACCTATCAGTGGCACCTATCAGTGCCCAGTGCCACCTATCAGTGCCCATCAGTGTCACCCGTCAGTGCTGCCTATGAGTGCCCATCAGTGCTCCCTATGAGTGCCTATCAGTGCCGCTTATCAGTGCGACCTATCAGTGCCCATCAGTGCTGCTTATCAGTGCCGCCTATCAGTGCTGCTTATATGTGCCTCATCATTAGTGCCCACCAGTGCCACCTCATCAGTGCCATTCAGTACTGCCTAATTAGTGCCCATCAGTGTAACCTCATCAGTGCCCATCAGTGAAGGAGAAAACATACTTATTTACGCAAAGTTTTGTGACAGAAACTAAGAAAAAAACGCTTTCAAACATTATCAAATACCACCAAAAGAAATCTCTATTTGTGGAAACAAAATGATAAAAAAATGTTTTGGGTACAGCGTCGCATGACCGTGCAATTGTCATTCAAAAGGCGACAGCGCTGACTACTGAAAATTGGTCTGGGCGGGAAGTGGTATAAGTGCCTAATAGTGAAGTGGTTAAGCATTGTTATAAGGCCTAGTATAATCTACTGGGCAAATACAGTATATACCAGCAGCAAGATGTTGGTCCAGCTGTTGTCCAAAAGGAATTGCAGAGACAGTGGCTCAATAGTGTCAATTAGCAGAGGAACCAAAAGAAACAGCAGAATTCATTATAATAAAAAAAACATTATTTTTAACAATAAATGTATTACCATCTAATAAAAAAAAAATAATAATTTTAGTGTAGTTTAGTATATATAAAATAGAAAGTCCTAATATGTTCTATATAGAAAAATGTATATATTTCATACATTTTTGTGAAAAGCATATACACTGCATTCATTCATATAAAAAGAAATCTCCTGATCTGACCAGCGGTACATAAATAATTGTGACGTTATTCTCACAGCTCATCCAGTCTCAGAACAGAAAGAAAACTATTTATCTGATGTTAAAATGCCTGGAAACACAGTGGGATACTTCAACAACTCAGACATGTTTTATACATTAAAAAAGAATATGTCAAATACGATACTATATTAACATAATAAAGGATAGGGGAAAAAGTTATCCTGAAATCTTTGTATTTCTATTCCTTGTTAGTTTATACTTAACCTAACTTTTGATTGTCATTGTGTATTCCCTAAAAGGAGCCACTGGTGGGCAGCAGTTAAATGTCTTAAAATTGTATCTGTAAACATGCAGGTTCCGATGCTACTTTATTCATCTCATTTGCAGCTCATAAAACATGATATTTTCATTGAAATAAATCAGCTTGTAGTTGATACCAGGTTAAAGATCACAATGCATTCCAAAGCACTTGTGTTTTAAGATAGATCATTACTAACTTTTAACAAGCCTTAATTTCTGAGACAAACAGGATGCTAATGGTTGCTGCTTTATTTGTTATTTCAAAGAGAAGAAATGTGTTTTTAGAAGGAATTCTTCAGAATGATTTGCTCTGTGTCAATCAACATGATTCTTTGTCCGTTATCTATCTTTTCCTTTTTTTGCTTTTTTAAACAGACTCATAGTTGTCAGAATGTTAGCATTTAAATCAATGCATCACTCGACTTTCTTCTTTTACATTATTTATGTTTTAAGTTATCCCTTTACATCATAGATTTTTCCTTGGTCAAAGCTAAATTCCAAGCAGATATATAAGACATACATGAATACAGTTACAGCTACATTAGTCAGTTCCTAACTTAAGATGTTTGTGGTATACCTTGGCCCACTATTCCTGCTGTGGCTCCAAAGCTGTCAGAAATTGCCTGGATCAGCTGTCATTTTGACAGCTGAGTCCTGATCTATGGTACAGAAACACCAACAATGCTCTTATATTAAAACAAAGCCTGTTTTTTAGGGTTTCTTTATAAACACACTGTAACAATACAAGGAATTTTCTTTGATCTGCACATTTGGGTCAATGAAAGCTGAGCTCCAGGTTTTATTTAAGTTTATATAGTTTGTTTGGACCAAGCTGGTCCAAATGAACAATTTCTTTCATGAACACATGTATCAGCTGATACATATGTATCAGCTGTTACCACATTAAATTACCACTGATATGGCTACCACTAGAGAATACAGCCACACTCCGGATTACAGTGTCACAGACACACCTGTTTGGGTACTATCCTATCCACCATAACATATAACAGCAGTCCTGAAGAAGAGGGAGTCTATGTTCCCCCAAAACACATTGGCTTTACCATGTTTTACTACTTTAAATAAAATAACCATATATCCACTTTCTATCGGACTCCGGGTGCCCCTTTCACCCACCCTCATTCATTTAGAGAAAGCTTTATATTTTATGAATGAACACAAGACTTTCTCTCCACCTTAGCTAGTCAGAAGGAGCCTTGTATCCATTGATAAAATACAAGGCTTCCTGTGAATTGCTAAATAGTGCTCAGCAGGATTCATTTTTGCTCTGAAAATGGGATGGGAACACAGTACTGATGCTATATATAGTTTAGATATTGCTGACAGCTGATGAACGTATAAGTGACGTGAATAGTTTGTTTGAACAAGCTTGGACCAAATTGAATAGCCTCCTGCCGACCACTCACAGTAAATATACTGCAAGTTGGTGGCAGGTGGAGGCTCGGCAACAAACATTTATGGCCAAAAAGGAGAATAGGGCGTGACTTTAAACAAGGTGCATACATGGTGCTCCTCCATCCCTAATTTATTACATATAGAAGAAGGATCGGGACTTTAGATGAGGCATAATAGAGGCTAAACATAATACGAGTTGTATTACTGTGTATGCAATTTTTATTGGTATCTATCATCGTAAGTAACGGAGTAAACCATAGTAGGTACATACACATAATGTCAAAGCATGAAAATATCAGATCACAAAACATATGTCACGTATATAAAAGTCCAATGCATGGTCACCCTATGATTGTGAGTCACGGATGTATGGTATATCACAAAACTGATTCAGTATGAGCGTGCTGCAACCAAATCCATATACCACATGATCTGGCCTGTACTGAAATGTAATCAAGAAGACAAAACATGTAGTAAGAAGTCCATAAGGTACCACTTGGTCAATTGTTGTATCCAAAGAGGAAAAGTTCATAAAACCATCAGTAAAATGGGGTGCAACTGCATAATCCCGATGCGTTTCGTTGGAAGTATCCAACTCTTCAGGGGCATATATAGCACCATTCCGTAAAATACATTAACATATATGGCTGGTCAAAAAATGGGAGTAAAAGACCAAATGGTGAAAAATGATGTTGGTAAAAAAGTTCAAAAACAGTTGTCTACACTGGAGATACTCACATTGGTATGTGAAGCCATGGAGTATGGACCGGTATTCAAGTCAGCCCGGGAGCTGGGGTAGGAGCAACCTGGGAAAGGCCAAGGGCACAAATGACAGTCCCAGCACAGGAGGTGGTCAATGTCAAAAAGGGGGCTAGATACTTGTGGATGTAAGTGACAAGTTGATGGTGTAACTGTCGCTAAGCCATCCCCCCCCCCCCACGAGGTGTGTGAAAATAATGTATAGGAACAGGTGCCAAGAATAAGAAATACAGAAGGATGGGAAAGATATAGTGTGTGTGGAAGAGTGGGAATGGACATTGAGAATGCCAGAGAGTGAAAATTGTTGTGGAAAGTGTGTGATAGAAACAAAACATTTATGTTGCCGACTTGCTTGCAGGTTTGGGGCATGCATGTGCATTCCCCCTGCTGACCTGTGATGTAATTGGATTCAGCACAAGTTTGGCAGCAAATTTCAACCAATGATTTTGGCTGAAACCTGTTGATCAGCTGTGTCCAAAAACACACAGAGTTCTGTGTATACAAACACACAGAACTCTGTGTACAGTAAACAGTGATCTGTTTTGTTTCTTCTTCCTGAAAAGCAGGGAGCAAAAACAGCCAGATTAGTAAGTAAAAGCAGCACACATTACACAAATTACACTTGTTAGGCACACAGTTAACACCTTGATTGCCCCTTGATGTTAACCTCTCCCCAGACAGTGTCATTAGTACAGTGTCAGTGTACATGTTGGAACATTTAGAGTGCTCCTCACCCCCGAGAGTTGATAATACACGTTCCTCTTATAACCTAGGCCATCTTTATGTAGAGCAACAGTTCTTTTTTTCCGATCCTCAGAGAGCTCTTTGCCATGGGGTGCCATGTTGAACTTCCAGTGACCAGTATGAGAGAGTGAGAGCGATAACATCAAATTTAACACACCTGCTCCCCATTCACAGCTGAGACCTTGTAACACTAATGAGTCACATGACACTGGGGAGGGAAAATGGTTAATTGGGCCCTATTTGAACATTTTCACTTAGGGATGTACTCACTGTTGTTGCCAGTGGTTTAGATATGAATGGCTGTGTGTTGAGTTATTTTGAGGGGACAGAAAATTTACTGTTATACAAGCTGTACACTCACTACTTTACATGGTAGCAAAGTGTCATTTCTTCAGTGTTGTCGCATGAAAAGATAAAATAAAATATTTACAAAAATGTGAGGGATGTATTCTTGTGAGATACTGTACATAGCAATTAAAAACACTGGTAAATCTTGTAACACATATAAATACATAATACATGATAAAGGATATATTAGACAGACATATGTGCAAAGAAATCATTACTTGATAGACATTTCATGGGGTAAAAAGATAAAAACATAAAACTACTGTATATCTTTATAAAGGGAAGGGGGGAGGTTTTAGACCAGAGAGGGGAAGGTTATATGCAAATATATACAAATATATGGGGTGTTCTGGGGCTAGGATGAAAACCCAAAAAGGGATATTTATAAATATATAAATTGGTCTTTGGGTGTCCATGGCACCTTCACACCATAACCCTATTGAGGTACTCTTAATGAAAGCAAGAATTGGCCTTGCTGTCAAAAATTACAATGATATGCACCTGTCAAACAGGTGTGAAAAATTTGGTCTTTTGGTGTCAGTGGCACCTTCACACCATAACCCTGTTGAGGTACTCGTGATGAAAGCAAGAATTGGCCTTGCTGTAAAAAATGTAAATGGTATGCACCTGTCAAATAGGTGCGGAAGGATTGGCCTTTGGGTGTTGTGTCCATGAAACCTACAACAAAAACATTCTTCCAGATGAAATCAACACCCACGACGCTAGGCAGCCTAGAAGTCCTGCAGAGATTCCTCATTCCAAAAACACTTAATTGGCGACATTGGCATAGGGGGTTTCATAGTTGTTGGTGATCCAGGACTGATTCATATTAATAAAAGTCAGACGGTCCACGGAGTCTGTGGATAGACACAATCTATTATCAGTAACAAAACCTCCAGCACTGAATGCCCATTCAGAAATCACGCTGGATGCCGGGCAGCCCAGCAGCTCAATTGTATACTGGGCAAGTTCTGACCAGTGGTCTATAGTAAGTGCATTGTTGACCGGAAAGCTCTCCATCTCTGTTTTCGCTCCTAGATAATCATACACGATTTGATGCAGACGCTGCTATGGGGTGTGGAAGCTGACAGCCTTGGGCGGCGAGTACTAAAAAAAATTGAGAAATGCATCACTTAAAAGGCCTTCTTCTCCATTGCTCCTCTCTTGACCTACCAGAGTAACCTACCAGAGTCCGGAAAAGCGTTCAATAAACTCTTCTTTAACCACTTCAGCCCCGGAAGGATTTCCCACCTTAGGACTAGACTACTTTTTGCGATTCTGCACTGTCGATTAAACTGACAATTGCGCGGCCGTGCAACGTTGTACCCAAACAAAATTTACATCCTTTTTTCCCACAAATAGAGCTTTCTTTTGGTGTTATTTGATCACCTCTGCTTCATTTCTGATCACCGCTATAAACAAAAAAAGCGACAATTTTGCAAAAAAAACAATATTTCTTACTTTTTGCTAAAATACATATCCAAAAAAAATGTATTCATCAGTTTTGGCCGATTTATATTCTTGCTCATATTTTTGGTAAAAAAACCCCGCAATCTACAGTTATTGATTGGTTTGCACAAATGTTGCCGCGTTTACAAACCATGAGAATTAATTTCTGGCATTTTTACAATTTTTTTTTTACTAGTAATGACAGAAATCTGCGATTTTTATTGGGACTGTCATATTGGGGCAGACATGTCGGACATTTTTGACACTTTTTTTGGCAATGATATTTATACAGCGATCAGAAATTTAAATATCCACTGATTACGGTACGAATGTCATTGGCAGGGAAGGAGTTAACCTGCAGGGGGCAGTGAAGGCGTTAATTGTGTTCCCTGTGTGTGTTTTAACTGTATGGGGGCTGGGCTGACAGGGGCACTAGAGATCTAACTGATCCCGAGTTCAGGGATCAGTAGGTTTCTGATATACCGCCTGTCAGAACGGGGAACCGCCGTGTTTACATCGACAGTTCCCCATTCTGGCTTTGTCTCAGGCCATCGCGGGTCGCCGGCGGACATCATGTCCACCCGACCTGCGGCCCCGCTCAGGGCACATGAGGCGGGCACTAGCGTCATGTCCATGAGTGACAACTATAAGCAGTGATTTGTGGGACGGAGCCACACTGTCACCGCTTATAGTCGTTACGCGGTCTGGAAGTAGTTAAGGCGTCCTCAAGAGATCTCATCTTCTGCACTCCTCTGCACTCTCTGTGGGGACGGGATGAGTTCTGAGACTTTCCCTTTGTAACAGTGGTCAAGGAGGGTTGCCAACCAATAGTGATCCTTCTCCTTTACACTATGTATCCTTGGTTCCTTTCGCAGGCTTTGAAGCATGAGGGACCGCAAATTTGCAAAGGCAAGAGAAGCAGACTCCTCGGGGTCAGTCAGAATTACAGTATCTGGAATTTCCTTCTCCCAGCCACATACTACTCCCAATAATTCTGGGGATGGAAAACCATCTCTTACTGTCTTCCTCTGCTTCAATATCTCTATAACTCCCAGAATCCTTCTCCTCCTCGTTCTGCTCCTCTCTCTTCTCTTGTGTGTTATGTGATGTAGAAACAATGGTGTCTGCATAAATTGGGCCTTGAAAAAAAAAATCCTCCTCTTCCTCCCGCTGCTCTGTCTTGAGTGCCCTGTCCATAATGTCACCCAGAGTCTGCTCCAGCAGGAACACAACAGGGATTGTGTCACTGATGCATGTATTGTCACGGCTAACCATCATTGTGGCCTCCTCAAATGGTGACAGTACAGTGAATGCATTCTTTATGAGCAGTCATTGGCGTGGGGAAAAAAGGCTAGCCGGCCTGAGCCTGTCATTGTGCCATACTCACACAAGTACGCATTGATGGCCCTCTGTTGCATGTGCATCCGCTGCAACATTGCCAAAGTTCCACCTGGTGGGCATGTCATAAATCAGGCGGTTTACGGGCAGGTGGAATTCCCACTGAATTTTAGCCAACCATGCACTGGCTGTGTATGACCACCTGAAATGGCTAGAGACTCTTCTGGCCTTCTTTAGGAGATCTTCCAACCCTGGGTACGTATTTAGGAAATGCTGCAACACCAAATTGAGGACATGTGCCAGTCATGACACATGTGTCAACTTTCCCTGTCTAAGGGCAGACAGGAGGTTTGTGCCATTATCACACACTACCATTACTGGCTCCACCTGGCATGGCATGAACCACCTCTGCTCCAGTGTGGTTCATGTCCCCTAGACATACCAGCTGAAGCACTGCAGGCACCTTGTAAGCTGACTCATTGAATAGCCCTTTAAACGCTTGGGGGTACTTGAGGTACATAGGACAATTCAGGAGAAGAGGACATGGAGGAGGAGGGGGAAGAGATGACAAATCTTACATCATCACCAGCTCTATGGAGATTTGGGGGCACAACAAGCTGCAACACTGAGCCCTGTCCTACATCCTTCTGAGTTGCACGCACCCAGTGTGTCATCCAGTGTTCTGTGAACAAAATATATTGTCCCTGCCCATGCTTGCTGGATCACGTATCAGCAATAAAGTGAACTTTGCGGCCAACTGCCTTGCCCAAAGATACCACAACATTGCCTTCCACGTGATGGTAGAGAGCTGGAATGACCTTACATGGAAAGAAATAGTGACAGGGAATCTGCCATTGTGCTACAGCACATTCTACAAATTCACGGAAGGGGGCATAATCCACCAGATGGAAAGGCAGAAGTTGTAGAGCAGCTTTGACAAGCTTGCATTTAGACACTGGGCATGTGGGGGGTAGTGACTGTATTTTTTTCCCACTGCAGCAGATAGGGCAGAGAAATTTGTTGGCTATAGTCTACAGCTGGTGGAGTACTGCTGGCAGATGTGCTGCAAGGACCTGGGACACCCTGCACTAGACTATAATCCCTGTCAGTGGAGGCTGCTGAGAGGTTATGAGCTATAGCAGGTGCAGAGTGAGGCGAGTAAGTAGGAGGGACAGTTTTGTGCCTCTTTTGTGTGGCTTTTAGGTGCTCTTGCCAATGGGCTGAGTGGTGTTAGGTTAAATGCCTTGTGAAGCATGTGGTAACCAAATGGCTGGTGTTTTTGTGCTTGAGACAAAGTTTAAAAATAGCAATAGTGTGATCGGCTGCATATGTACTAAAGAAGGCTTTGACAGCTAATTTGTGGGAAGTGGGCCGGGAGATAACAGCTCCACAATGTGATGGAATAGGGTGGCTGTTCTCTACTGTTCCATGATGGCTGCCTCATTGGGGTTGTGCTTCACCCTCACTTTCCCCCTTGCTCTATCTGGCACCCAAGTCATGTCAATGACCTCATCATCATCATTTCCTCCATCCTCATTACCACTGGAGACAACTTGGAAATAATAGGCTGCACCTCGGGGAACATGAATGTATATTTGTGTGCCAGTGTTCTCTCCTCTCTGTAGGCTCATGTTCCTGCCTTCCTCAACCTCAGAACCAACATCTGAATGAAGTAATGGTACATCCTCAAGGAGCACATGTTTGATGCTTCGCCTTGGTCATGTTCAAGCAACTCAGCTGACTCCTCCAAATAACTCAACTGACTCCTCCATGGCTGATGCTGGGTCTATGGAAGTAATAGCCGTGGACAAGGAGGCAGGTTTAGCTACTCTAGCAGCTGCAGGGGACTTCACACTAGTCTTTGCTTGGGTGACGGAGGATGAGGAGGATGAGGACGGTTTAGTAAGTCAGTCCACCACCTCCTCTGCATGCTGTGGCTGGATAGCACGGACAACATCACTAAAGAGAGGAAATGATCCATGTTTGCCTGTGGACACATATGCTTCTGGCCCTCTTACAGTGCCATGGGAACGTCTGCCTCTCCTTGCTGTCCTCCCAGACATGATGGTGCTTATTAACAAAATGTAATAAAGATGTGGAAATGTGTACTTGGATGCACTTTAATCAATGGAAAGTGGTGTTTGGTGCACTTTAATTTGAGTACTCACTACACAGACACACTCCACAGATACATTATAATATACTGCAATATACTGCATCAAACGTGCAGTAACACACATAAATATACTACTTAAACGTGCAACACCGAGATATATGGTGTTAAATTTTCAGTAACGCACAGAAATATATGGCGTTGAGCTTGCAGCAACGCACAGAAATATATGGTGTAAAGCTTACAGCAATGCACATAAATATATGGCATTAAACTTGCAGTAACGCACAGAAATATATGGTGTTAAACTTGCAATAACGCACAGAACTACTGTATATGGTGTTAAACTTGCAGTAATGCACAGAACTATATGGCATTAAACTTGCAGTAACACAATGAAATATACGGTGTTAAACTTGCAGTAACGGTATGAAATATACAGCACTAAACTTACAGTAATCCACAGAACTATATGAGGTTAAACCTACAATAAAGCAATGAAATATAAGGTGTTAAACTTGCAGCAACACACAGAACTATATGGTGTTAAGCTTGCAGTAACGTGATGAAATATATATGGTGTTAAACTTGCAATAATGCACAGAACTATATGACGTTAAACTTGCAGTAACACTATTAAATATACAGCATTAACAAGTTCCCTACCGACGCATAGTAAAATGACGTTGGCAGGGGCTCTTCCTCAATTCGGGAGGACGTCATATGACGTCCTCCGCTTCTCGCCGCTACTGCGGGCCCCCAGGGGCCCGCACAGCAGCGTTCACGGATCGCTCGTCTGCCGGGGGGTTGTGTCCCCCCCAGCTCGGGGTAAAGAGCCAATAAAATTGTCTCTTTACCCCGTGACCGGCTGTGTCCAATCACAGCCGGTCACAAACGAGCCTCACGTGCACGCCGCTCGTGTGCGCCCCGGGGGGCGCGCAGCGTGGCGATCGGAGCTGAGGCTTGTCCCTCGGACAAAGCCCAGCTCCGATCCACCTAGCCTCGACCCGAAACAGGCTCCCTGTTCGGAGTCGAGGCTAGCGGTGCGACGCGCGGGGGGCCCCGC
>BLSH010486858.1:215440-229057 GCA_018402905.1 Glandirana rugosa | reverse complement strand
CTGCAATGTGTCACTCAAAGCAGCAGTATGTGAAATCTCAAATTACTCCAACAATCTGATTGTTGTGTACGATCGTAGCGATCGTTGTTTTATGCAGAGTTTGATCTGCAATCTGCAACTCAAAGCAGCAGTATGTGAAATCTCAAATTTCTGCAATCTATCCCTCAGAGCAACAGCAGTAGTAATCTCAGGATGCAGGATCAGATGTTAAAATGTCTGCAATCTCTCCCTGACAAAAACGCTGACAGCTTCCTCTCCCTACACTAACCCAAGAGCATGTGACATGCCGCACTGTGACTCCAGCTTATAAAGAGGCTGGGTCACATGATGCACTGGCCAATCACAGCCATGCCATTAGTAGGCATGGCTGTGATGGCTTCTAAGGGCAAACCAGTGAAACGCTTGTTGATTGGCTGCCCTTCAGCTATTCAACATGTGTGATCAACTACCAGAACCCGAACGTTTTTTGAAATGTCCGTGTTCGGGTCCGGGTCCCGGACACTCGAAAGTTTGGTACGGACCCGAACGTTACAGTCCGGGTTCGCTCAACACTAGTTAACATAGAAAACCAACAGACAGTTTGGCATCTTTTGGCATTAGTATTTAGCAGAAAAAATAAAGAAAAGTGTTACATTAGCAAAATTAGAAGAGTATATCTCCCTGCATTTTTTCCTTTTAATTCTGAATAAAGTAGGAAATGATTAAAACTCCTTGTGAGAGTGGCTGTCCTAAATCCAACTGTTTGCCACCAGAATGCAGTTGCAGCAGTCTCAGATCTTGCTGCAGTTAGCAGATGACATGTGATTACTGCACTGTGAGTCCTACCCTATGCACCAGCTCTTTTTCTTGCTTATGAGACGACAATATAAGCACCAGCATACAGGGAGTGATGGTCACTGAGATCAGTTTATTTCTGCAGTTAACTGTTTACACCCACAACCAGTAGCCACTACATGTTTTAATGGAACCATATGTACCGTTCAAAGTATCTGCTATAGCAATTTAAACCTTTAATAAATGTCTGTGACATTCACTGCTGCACCAGACAGGAATATAACAGATTGCTAAAATATGGTAACTTTGCTCAAAGAGGCAGAGGTACTTTAATTTATTTAGAGCATTTAGGGGGTCAGCTTAACAATTTTTAAATGTCTATATTACAAAAAAGACAATAGCAGGAGTAAAATAATGGGATTAAAATGGCAGGTATTTAGCACCTGATCTTTGGTTACTGTGCAAAGTTTAATTCACTTCAGCATAAGTCAGATTCTGACATAGTCACTGTCCCTCAAAAATAACTCTGTGGGTGGAAAACAAGAGCATGAACTGCCAATTACTCTAGCTTTTTGTTGACCTTCCAGAGGGTGTGACTCAGCAAACCCCCAACCAAAGAGGAGTGATGTGGGAGTGCTGAAGAGTTTTTATAATACTTCAGTTAACACTCCCTTATTGCCAAATATTGTCTATATCCATATTTCAAGAAGACATGGTTTTACAGTGAGAAAGCACATATATTATTGAATGGAATGAAAATATCACCTAGAAAATTGAATGGGACTTATTCACCTTCTGTACTTTAAAACATATGCATGTTTTTATTGAATGGATTGATTTTTCGTATAAATGTGTTAGTTTTCATTATGAAATTAAACTCTGGGAAGTCCATCTCTATTAGTATAGGTTACTTGTAGCCAGGTAATGTTTTATGCTGCCCCAGTTGGGAGGGTTAGTGTTATTTGTGTTTCCCAGTTCTTTCTTGATGGGCTTTTCTAGGTCCAACCCCCTTGTTCTGTATGTTATAACCAGACCCGAGCACACAGAAGGTTACTAAAAGTCTAAGTTTGCTGCATTTACCATTACTAGACTCTGTCCTGTTAGCCTGCTGGATATACTGAGACTAAAATGCCAACTAATGTACATCCTTTGGATCCTTTTAAAGCCTAGAGGGATGCAGTGGTGGCTGGTGAAGTTTTAGGATGGGGGGCGCCAGACCCCACCCCTCCTTTTTGACCCCTCATACTTCTCATAAGCCACACCCCTTATAGAATCCACCCACTTTGTCCCCTGTATGCCACTTTGATTCCATCCATAGTGTCAGGAGTATACAGCTCAGCATCACAGGACAGAATATAAAGCCCAGCATCACAGGACAGAGTATACAGCCCAGTATCACAAGACAGAGTATACAGCCCAGCATCACAGGTGGTATATAGCACAGCAACACAGATGATATACAGCCCATCATCATGGGTGGTATATAGCAGAGCATCACAGGTGGTATATAGCACAGCATCACAGGTGGTATATAGCACAACATCACAGGTGGTACATAGCACAGCATCACAGGTGGTATACAGCCCAGCATTACAGGTGGTATATAGCCCAGCATCACAGGTGGTATATAGTCCAGCATCACAGGTGGTATAAAGCCCAGCATCACTGGTGGTATATAGCACAGCATCACAGGTGGTATATAGCCCAGCATTACAGGTGGTATATAGCCCAGCATCACAGGTGGTATATAGCCCAGCATTACTTAGTGGTATATAGCCCAGCATCACGTGGTATATAGCACAGCATCACAGGTGGTATATAACCCAGCATCACTGGTGGAATATAGTCCAGCATCACAGGTGATATATAGCCCAACATCACAGGTGGTATATAGCCCAGCATCACAGGTGGTATATAGCCCAGCATCACTTAGTGGTATATAGCCCAGCACCCCTGGTGGTATATAGCACAGCATCACAGGTGGTATATAGCCCAGCATCACAGGTGGTATATAGCCCAGCATCACAGGTGGTATATAGCCCAGCATCACTTAGTGGTATATATATTCCAGCACCACTGGTGGTATATAGCCCAGCATCACAGGTGGTATATAGCACAGCATCGCAGGTGGTATATAGCCCAGCATCGCAGGTGGTATATAACCCAGCATCACAGGTGGTATATAGCCCAGCATGGCAGGTGTTATATAGCCCAGCATCACAGGTGGTATATATTCCAGCATCACTGGTGGTATATAGCCCAGCATCACGTGGTATATAGTCCAGCATCACAGGTGGTATATAGCCCAGCATCACATGTGGTATATAGCCCAGCATCACTGGTGGTATATAAACTAGCATCACTGGTGTTATATAGGCCAGCATCACTGGTGATATATAGCCCAGCATCACAGATGGTATATAGCCCAGAATCACATGGTATATAGCCCAGCATCACAGGTGGTATATAGCCCAGCATAACTAGTGGTACATAGCCCAGCATTACAGGTGGTATATAGCCCAGCATCACAGGTAGTATATAGCCCAGAATCACGTGGTATATAGCCCAGCATCACAGGTGGTATATAGCCCAGCATAACTTGTGGTATATAGCCCAGCATCACTGGTGGTATATAGACCAGCATCACAGGTGGTATATAGTCTAGCATCACTGGTGGTATATAGCCCAGCATCACTGGTGGTATATAGACCAGCATCACTGGTAGTATATAGCCCAGCATTACAGGTAGTATATAGCCAAGCATCACTGGTGGTATATAGCAAAGCATCACAGGTGGTATATAGCCTAGCATCCATGGTGGTATATAGACCAGCATCACTGGTAGTATATAGCTCAACATTACTGGTGGTATATAGCCCAGCATCACTGGTGGTATATAGCCCAGCATCACAGGTGGTATATAGCCCAGCATCACAGGTGGTATATAGCCCAGCATCACTGGTGGTATATAGCCCAGCATTACAGGTGGTATATAGCCCAGCATCACTGGTGGTATATAGCCCAGCATCACAGGTGGTATATAGCCCAGCACCACAGGTGGTATATAGCCCAGCATCACAGGTGGTATATAGTCTAGCATCACTGGTGGTATATAGCCCAGCATCACTGGTGGTATATAGACCAGCATCACTGGTAGTATATAGCCCAGCATTACAGGTAGTATATAGCCAAGCATCACTGGTGGTATATAGCAAAGCATCACAGGTGGTATATAGCCTAGCATCCATGGTGGTATATAGACCAGCATCACTGGTAGTATATAGCCCAGCATTACAGGTGGTATATAGCCCAGCATCACTGGTGGTATATAGCCCAGCATCACAGGTGGTATATAGCCCAGCACCACAGGTGGTATATAGCCCAGCATCACAGGTGGTATATAGTCTAGCATCACTGGTGGTATATAGCCCAGCATCACTGGTGGTATATAGACCAGCATCACTGGTAGTATATAGCCCAGCATTACAGGTAGTATATAGCCAAGCATCACTGGTGGTATATAGCAAAGCATCACAGGTGGTATATAGCCTAGCATCCATGGTGGTATATAGACCAGCATCACTGGTAGTATATAGCTCAACATTACTGGTGGTATATAGCCCAGCATCACTGGTGGTATATAGCCCAGCATCACAGGTGGTATATAGCCCAGCATCACAGGTGGTATATAGCCCAGCATCACTGGTGGTATATAGCCCAGCATTACAGGTGGTATATAGCCCAGCATCACTGGTGGTATATAGCCCAGCATCACAGGTGGTATATAGCCCAGCACCACAGGTGGTATATAGCCCAGCATCACTGGTGGTATATAGCCCAGCATCACTGGTGGTATATAGCCCTGCATCACTGGTGGTATATAGCCTGGCATCACTGGTGGTATATAGCCCAGCATCATTTGGTATATAGCCCAGCATCACTGGTGGTACAGTTGTGCTCATAAGTTTACATACCCCGGCAACATTTATGATTTCTTGGCCATTTTTCAGAGAATATGAATGAGAATGCAAAAACATTTCTTTCACTCATGGTTAGTGTTTGGCTGAAGCCATTTATTATTAATCAACTGTGTTTACTCTTTTTAAATTATAATGACAACAGAAACTACCCAAATGATCCTGATCAAAAGTTTACATACCCCAGCTCTTAATACTGTTTATTGCCCCCTTTAACATCAATGACAACTTGAAGTCTTTTGTGGTATTTGTGGATGAGGCTCTTTATCTTCTCAGATGGTAATGCTGCCCATTCTTCTTGCCAAAAAGCCTCCAATTCCTGGAAATACTTGGGCTGTCTTGCATGAACTGCACATTTGAGATCTCCCCAGAGTGTCTCAATGATATTGAGGTCAGGAGACTGATATGGCCACTCCAGAACCTTCACTTTATTCTGCTGTAGCCAATGACAGGTCGACTTGGCCTTGTGTTTTGGATCATTGTAATGTTGGAATGTCCAAGTACGTCCCATGCGCAGCTTCCTGGCTGATGAATGCAAATGTTCCTCCAGTATTTTTTTATAACATACTGCATTCATCTTGCCATCAATTTTGATCAAATTTCCTGTGCCTTAGTAGCTCACATATCCCAAAAACATCAGCGATCCTCCTCTGTGCTTCACAGGCCTAGTTGGTTCCTGTCCAAATGTAGCGTTTATGGTTGTGGACAAAAAGCTACATTTTGGTCTCATCGCCCCAAATGACTTTCTGCCAGAAGGTTTGAGGCTTGTCTCTGTGCTGTTTGGTGTATTGTAAGAGGGATACTTTGTGGTATTTGCATAGTAATGGTTTTCTTCTGGCGACTCGACCATGCAGCCCATCTTTCCATGTTATCAGAGATTCCCGAAGTTATTTGTGGGTTTTTCTTTGCATCCCAAACAATTTTCCTGGCAGTTGTGGCTGAAATTTTAGTTGGTTTACCTGACCTTGGTTTGGTTTCACCAGAACCCCTCATTTTCCACTTCTTGATTAGAGTTTAATAAACACTGCTGCATTCTCAATTCCTTGGATATTTGTTTATATCCCTTTCCTGTTTTATACAGTTAAACTACCCTTTCCCGCAGATCCTTTGACAATTCTTTTGCTTTCCCCATGACTCAGAATCCAGAAACATCAGTGCAGCACTGGATGAAAGATGCAAGGGTCTGTCAGGAGTCCAGAAACTCATTGACCTTTTATACACACACACACACACACCAATTACAAGCAAACAGATCACAGGTGAGGATGGTTACCTTTAATAGCTATTCAAACCCATTTGTGTCAACTTGTGTGCATATTGTCAGGACAAAATCACCAGGGTATGTAAAGTTTTGATCAGGGTCATTTGGGTAGTTTCTGTTGTCATTATGATTTAAAAGGATTTAAAATGAAGGCTTTTCTAGCAGCCTGTATGTAGCAGATGTATACATTTGACAGGTGGAATAGCTTCTAGCAGGAGTAGTTGTTGTTGGCACTCTCCCCATGAGCAGGTACATCTTCCATAGCAAATAGAGCAGATCAACACCGCAGAGGTCCCCAGTGAAGTGCATGCATTTAATCAGCGCTAGTTGCACGGTGGAGCTCCATATCATTACTGGGAGTGAGGTAACGGTGATATGCTGGACAGATGGAGAAAGCATTGGCTCTGCATGTCCCTCCTACATGCATCAGTGACCATGGTGGAGGATAGTACATCGAAAACATTTACTAGAGACCGGTCATCTGTGCAAGTATAAGTACGACATGTGTAAGGCAGTGAGTGACCCTTTGCAAAGTGTCTAGCGTAGCCCAGAAGAAACCACTCCGCGGTATGCCTCTCATGTGACCCTTGCTTGGCACCCAATGAGGAGGAGAACATGGAGGATGTGACAACCAACCATCCCATCACTCTACACGACCACACACTAACCCCAGTATGACAGATATGATACGCTGTATTAGGAGTTGCAGCCTCTACTAAGTTCTGTTGATGATCGCCATTTAGCCATTCTGGAATGGTTTAATGGAATTTATAATGGCTTACATATGTCTTGAGCTAAGCTGTGCTTTGGTGTGGGGCTGCTCAGTCTGGTTCGTGGCTATTTGTCCCTTTGTTTTGTTTGTTGTTTCATCCCTTTCGACAGTGTAGATATCAGATTAAAATCTAAACATTTTGTCACAGACTTGCACATTTTGGAGAAATGAGGATGGCGCTGTGCGCAACAAAACTTATCCTCTGTCCTCACTCAGTTTGAGTGAGTCAGCTTATCATTACATCCCTGTAAAATTTTTGTGGTAATTGTGTCTTATTTCAAGTACTTATATAGCGCCGTCAATTTACGCAGCGCTTACATATACATTGTATATTCACATCAGTCCCTACCCTCAAGGAGCTTGCAATCTAAGGTCCCTAACTCACATTCATGCATATGCTAGGGCCAATTTAGACAGGATCCAATTAACCTACCAGCATGTCTTTCCCATTGATGGGATTTACCTTTTACTTCTTCCCCGGGCACAAGAGAATGGAAATCAAAAATGTTTGTCCCCAGAACAGATGTCCACAGTGGAAGACACCTCCAACCACTGTTATGTATTATTATACAGTACCGTATCTACAACTTACTTGTAGATATTATCATTTTTAGCACAGGTTTACTGAAACCTTTTTAAGGGTTCCATCATGTTAAAAAAAATATTCAGAAAGGCTTGCTTACAATGTTGAGCTTGAATTCAGCAAACAAATCAATTAACTCCATTCAAGGAACTCTACCCCCTGCTCCACTGGCTGATGGGTGCTGGCTCCAAGTATTCCATGACCTGCTTACAATTATGGCATTTCAATAAAGAAAAAACAGACATTCTCCATCTTTACAATCTGAAATAAGCATTTATTGTATTATCCAGTACAAAGACTACCTGCTTCTCTGCCTTCTAATGCATTTTATTCCACTGGGATTAAGCTCCTAGTGAAGTGAAACATGTTGGAGAAAGAAGAAGATGTTGAATAGCCTTTGTGCTGGATGATACTAATAAACACTTACATTGGGCTTTTACATTGAGCTTTGTTGCAATGCCATAGCTTCAATGCAGGTTTACTTTAATGACTATGCTGGTATATTACCTATGGTTGAAATATAATACGAAAAATATTTCAGTATATTTTATTTGCATAAGAACTGGTTATAAAAAGTAAGCTCTCTTAAAACCATAATTACTGATAAATATAGTAATGTTTTGTAATCATATGCAAGTAAATAGCTTTTGTCTAACTTATATTCTACTCCCAGAAAAATAATCCAGTACATGCTTCAAATTAGTTAATTACAAACAGACGGCTTAGCTGTGATTATTTTTCTCTAAATAAGGAGACAAAAGGGATACTTTTGCTATTGTTCCAGGTATTCTGAGATGTTTGTCTGGTTCTTTAACATTTTTCTATTCCTTCGAGACTACCATAAGAGTTTCACAATCAAGAATATATTCTGTAATAAAGGTACATTTCAATAGGATTTGAGTTGGCAGGCACTATAGTAAAGTAACTTTCAATTACTTGTGCTACACAGAAAGTAATATACTGTAACCCCTAGATATCAACAAAAGTATTACAATTTCTGAAGTGGATTAGCTATTCTGAAAAGAAAATAACCACATTTACATAAACATATATCTTATCTAAATACTGCAGCTTTGAGAGAATGGATTGTGCTTTCATGGCATTACAAAAACAGCAACAGCAAACCTATAGTCTTCCCACAAAATAATGTACTTTCTTTCCCACTGAGGTTAGAGCATTGTCAGGTGGCTTGTATACATTCATACAACACAACTTGGACCATATTCTGCAAAATAAGATCTTTCTGCATAAGTCTGGACAGTACTGTACCTACAAAACTTGCTTGATCCTAAAGGATCAAAAATTGTATGTTTGTTTTAAATACAAAATAGTCTTATTTACAGAGTTCCATTACATTTTCTGAATTGTATATCTGAAAATAATCAAGAGAATATAGAAGAAAATAAAAAAGCAGATAGGATTAGAACTAATGGCATACCTAGTTTCATGAAAAAAGACTCAGGGTGTCAAAAAATCAGGGGAAGAGTGTCTTCTGACAGTATCGGGTCAAATTTCAATGAATTTAATGGGATATGTAAAGCTGCCCATGGATTAAAATTTGGCCAGTTCAGCAGGGACTGGCAAAATTTCAATCCATGTGGGCGCTGTGGTTGTACAGTAGTCTATCTACTGATCGACTGCTGTACAATCTCCCTGCTGGAAAATTTCTTCCCGAAGTCTCCCTGCTATCAGAATACAATGACACAGTGGGAGGATTTCCCCATTCACCGCAAATGTGTTAATGGGGGAATCCGGTCAGTTGAATTAATATATGGCGAGCATACAAACCTCTGTCAGAAGTCTGTCAAACAATGTTGGCTGATGCCAAGTACCACTCAAATGGGTATACATTGGAATACAGCTGTCATCTGATTCAGTCTGCCATTGGTTTCAATAGGCTGCTAGCAATGAGCAGGGAATTATGCTTGAATGTAGGCTGAATGTACCCTTAGTATGCTCTATTTACTGTGTATTATAAACTAATGCTATGTTTGTTTTTACATTAAATACTTGTTTTTTAATTTTTCACCCTTATTGCATATCAGTGCTGCTGATCTCATCCTGGCTCTTTATCCAATTCTTGTCTACCTGCAGTTGATCAAGTGTCATTTGAACATAATTTCCATAGGCCAACTTTCTGATACTGATAATGGGCTGTGCCTGCAGAATAAGGCCACTTGTAGCCAAGGGTGCATATGACAGACAGACAACATAGGATTACAACTGGGAGACAGTTCTCACTCTAACTCAGGTTATATATGATCAATGACGATCAAAGATTGTTATGACCTCAGCTACTTTACATTTTAGCAGAGGCCATTTGGTCAATAAAAATGGCCAAATATGAACAATATGTCCAGTGGCTAATGGAACAGTAAGCCAGGAGGCTGTGTCCATGAAAGTGCTACACTTGAGCTAGTTGCCATGTTGTCATATATAATGGAGGTTAGGGGCAAAATTGATGTCCCTTGCTGAGAAGTATGTATCTTCCCAGAGAAGAAGTATCATATATGATGTATACAGTGTATATATATATATATATATACAGTATCTCACAAAAGTGAGTGCACCCCTCACATTTTTGTAAATATTTTATTCTATCTTTTCATGTGACAACACTGGAGAAATGACACTTTGTTACAATGTAAAGTAGTGAGTGTACAGCTTGTATAACGGTGTAAATTTGCTGTCCCCTCAAAATAACTCAACACACAGCCATTAATGTCTAAACCACTGGCAACAAAAGTGAGAACTCCCCTAAGTGAAAATGTCCAAATTGGGCCCAAAGTGTCAAAATTTTGTGTGGCCAACATTATTTTTCAGCACTGCCTTAACCCTATTGGGCATGGAGTTCACCAGAGCTTCACAGGTTGCCACTGGAGTCATCTTCCACTCTTCCATGACGACATCATGGAGCTGGTGGATGTTAGAGACCTTGCGCTACTCCACCTTCCGTTTGAGGATGCCCACAGATGTTCAACAGTTATTAGGTCTGGGGACATTTTTGGCTAGTCCTTTACCTTCAGCTGCTTTAGCAAGGCAGTGGTCATCTTGGACGTGTGTTTGGGGACGTTATCATGTTGGAATATTGCCTTGCGGCCCAGTCTCCGAAGGGAAAGGATCATGCTTTGCTTCAGTATGTCACAGTACATGTTGGCATTCATGGTTCCCTCAATGAACTGTAGCTCACCAGTGCCAGCAGCACTCATGCAATTCCAGACCATGATACTCCCACCACCATGCTTGACCGTAGGCAAGACACACTTGTCTTTGTACTCCTCACCTGGTTGTAGCCAAACATACTTGACACCACCTGAACCAAATACGTTTATCTTAGTCTCATCAGACCACAGGACATGGTTCCAGTAATCCATGTCCTTAGTCTGCTTGTCTTTATCAAACGGTTTGCAGGCTTTCTTGTGCATCGTCTTTAGTAGAGGCTTCCTTCTGGGATGACAGCCATGCAGACCAATTTTATGCAGTGTGCAGCGTATGGTCTGAGCACTGACAGGCTGACCCCCCACCCCTTCAACCTCTGCAGCAATGCTGGCAGCACTCATATGTCTATTTCCCAAAGACAACCTTTGGATATGACGCTGAGCACGTGCACTCAACTTCTTTGGTTGACCATGGCGGAGCCTGTTATGAGTGGAACCTGTCCTGTTAAACAGCTTCATGGTCTTGGCCACAGAGCTGCAGCTCAGTTTCAATCTTCTTATAGCCTAGACCATCTTTATGTAGAGAAGCAATTCTTTTATTCAGGTCTTCAGAGAGTTATTTGCCATGAGGTTGCATGTTGAACTTCCAGTGACCAGTATGAGAGAGTGAGAATGATAACGTCAAATTTAACATACCTGCTCCCCATTCACACCTGAGACCTTGTAGCACTAATGAGTCACATGACACTGGGTAGGGAAAATGGCTAATTGGGCCCAATTTGGACATGTACACTTAGGGGTGTACTCACTTTTGTTGCCAGAGGTTTAGACATTAATGGCTGTGTGTTGAGTTATTTTGAGGGGACAGCAAATTTACACTGTTATACAAGCTGTATACTCACTACTTTACATTGTAGCAAAGTGTCATCTCTTCAGGGTTGTCACATGAAAAGATAGAATAAAATATTTACAAAAATGGGAGGGGTGTACTCACTTTTGTGACATACAGTATATATCTCTGAAATTCTAACTAAAAAAATAGACAAAATATAGAATTTTGTCTCCAGTCTTTTCTCAGTTGTAAGACATCACTTAGAGTGTTACTAAATCCACAACAGTAAAAAATCAGTCTGTATATGCAGTAAAGCATGCTTGTTATACTCACTGTGGAACCCAAAAGGTTAATCATCTGTGTAAAAAGGCTGTTTGATCCTGTCTTCTCTTATCATCCCCTTCTTTTACTATCCCTAATCCATCTACTGATATAACAGACCCTTGGTGGCACTTTGCACATGCTCAGCTTGATGTGTATTGCTAGAGAGTTTTTTTTTTGGGGGGGGGAGGGTGCATATGACCAGCACATGGCCAATCAACACCGTCCAGACAGAAAGTCAGTGGTCCTGCAGCATCATAGGACAGTCAGAGCAGAAACTCCTCCTGCAAGCTTTAATCAGAAATTGATAGAAGTCACAAGACTGCTATATACTGTTGATGAGAGAAGGTATTTAGTAGTTTATATTTACTAAAATGATTGCATCTCCATGTCCTGTGTACTGTGGGAGACCCGATATAGTAAATGCAGGGTCCCGGGTTTATTAACACTGTAAAGTAGGGAGGGAGAGAGTGGAAGCAGAGCAAGGAGGTGCGTAAGGTCAGTGGCTGGTGAGGCGCTGGCAAGTATCAGAGCCACATACACACAGGTTACATACCCCGCAAACATTAGAGTGAGAGCAAAGATTCTAGCACTAGACCTCTTCTGTAACTCTAAACATGTAACCTGTAAAAAATGTTAAAGCATTGTCTATGGAGATTCATAAGTACTGAAGTTTGGCGCCATTCCACAAGTGTGTTTTAAAGCGTGACATGTTAGGTATTCATTTACTCTGCATAATATCATCCTTCACATTATCCAAAAAAAATCGGGCTAACTTTACTTTTTTTTTTAAATTCATGAAACAGTTTCTTTCCAAAAAATAGCGTATGAAAATTATTTGCAAATACTGTGTAACATAAAAAGTTGCAATGACCGCCATTTTATTCCCTAGGGTGTCTGCTAAAACAATATATATATATATATATATATATATATATATATATATATATATACTGTGTATATATATATATATATATATAATGTCTGAGCAGTAGTTTTTTGAGTAGTTTTCTAGCAAAAAAATGATGATTTTGTACATGTAGAAGAGAAGTGTGAGAATTGGCCTGGGTGGCAAGGGGTTAATTACCATAAGTACGTAATATACAAATAATTATTATAGATTATTTTTAAGGTAATTCACTATATTTTCAAAAACTGTACTCAAGCAGGTGGCTTAATGGACAAATTACTGAAGTTTGAAATTATAACTAGAGTTGAGCGAACACCTGGACGTTCGGGTTCTGCTGGTCCGTCCGAACTTCGGGACAAAGTCCGGGTCCGGGTCCGGACGGAACCCGAACGATCACACGGACAACGAACCCCATTGAAATCAATGGGGACCCGAACTTTTAGGCACAAAAATGGCTATAGCAAAGTCCTGGAAAGCCCCAGAGGGCTGCAAAAGGAAATAAAATGGGGGTAAGGGTAGGGCAAGTGCCCTACAAAAAAATGGGGACATGGAAATAACTTTAAATATTTTTTAAAAAATAAAAACAAAAAAAAGCAAAAATGGGGTTGAATGTGGATCATCTTCAAACTGTGTCTGAAAAGTATTAATTAACGGTAGAAACCATATAACTGTTCTAAAATCATCTTCAAACTAGGGCAAGTGCCCTACAAAGCAACAGGCACACTAGCAAGCCCAAGGCAGGCCTGGGCCTGGGCCTGAAACAGGGCTTCAAGCCTGCCTGGTCGTCTTGGGCTTGCAGGTCCACAAGCGAGTTGAGATCAATATTAAAGTTTGAAGTCATTAAACAGGTAATTCGGTGGACGAACTCATGTCAAAAACTTTTATATCACTTAATGGAATTTTTATTAGATATTATTAATAAACATATAATGCATGAATACCATTAATTGGGGAACGGTGGGTCCGGTTAAGAGTGTGAAGAGAAGATGTACATGTTTTAGTAGTAAAAAAACGATCTTTTGATGAGTT
>BLSH010486858.1:149314-167909 GCA_018402905.1 Glandirana rugosa | reverse complement strand
GCGCTCACTGTGCGCGATCTGGCGGCCGCCGTCGTATGACGGCGGTTTGCCTTACAGAGCCACTTTGCCGCCGTCAGATGCCGATCGGCGGTCGGCAAGTGGTTAAAGCAATTCAAAAGGTCATAAAAACACAGATTTAACTTCCACGCAAAGCCCCCTGACGCCACTGAGCTTCAAGCCGGGATTTTGGTCAGGTCTGATGGCTCATCTACAGTGGAAGACAGTAAGAGGTAAACCACTATTGGCAATGCATTGCTTCAAAGGGGCCAAACTAAAATCGCTGGTGGAGATCAATGTGGATAGGGAACAAAACACCTTCACAAATTGGGATTATCGTCAGCTAATTAGCTTTGTAACAGACTCCAAAAGACGCCAAAATTTCTCTAGATCTATGTCACAATTTGAAGAGATTTGTGTGAAGGGTCTTGCAATTGATAATCCTACATCTCTTCTATATGGCTGACTACAAAATGCCAGGCCAGGAGATGCAGAGCTGAATAAAAATAAAAAGTTTGGGGAAAAGACCCTCCATACAATCCTCAGCGAGGAACAATGCATATGTATTTACACATAAGTGTTCAATTATCCCACATCATCAAGAAGCTTCTTATAAGCTCCTAACGAATTGGTACAACAGTCACGACAAGATCCATAAATGGTTTCCCTCAGTGGCGGACACATGCTGGTGCTGCAATATAGAGAGAAGTACATTGTATCACATTTGGTGGGAGTGCACATTAATAAGGCCCTTTTGGCAAAAAGCAAGTGATGTGATAAAGAGAATCACCGAAACCACAATTCAGCTGAATAATACTATTATTATTATATTATTATACAGGATTTATATAGCGCCAACAGTTTGCAGAGCACTTTACAATATAAAGAGAGACATTACAGCAACAGTACAGTTTAAAACAAGAGGGTTAGAGGCGGACAACTGTTAAACACTGCACTACATTAACACACTATACTATACTGACAAACTATACTCCCACAATATACTAACACTACACTCACACTCAGAGTCAAATGTTATGTAAAGCTGTGTTAAACACTGTACTACACTTTTTACTTTAATGCATTCCATTAACTGTGGCAGAAAAACGATGGCCACTTGCTGTGCCAACCCCCCTCCTCCAAAAACTTACCTGAGTCCTGTATCAATCCATCACTGTGTCCATCTTCAGTTCTTCTCCCCTGTTTTGCTCTTATCACAGGAGATTCTGGCAGCAGTGGGAGCCATTGGCTCCTGCTTTTGTGAATCAAATCCTGTGAGCAGAGAGAGCGGTGGGTGGGACTGAGCCAGGGTTTGTGTGTCTATGGACACACACAGTCTGGCTCGAGAGCAAGCCTGCACATCTGCTGCCATAGCAACCAGATACAGAAGAAGAGGGTCCAAGTAGAGGAGGTTCAGGGCTGCTGTGTGCAATACCTTTGCACAGAGCAGGTGAGTATTACATGTTTATTATTTGAATTGAAAAAAATATCCTTTTAAAAACAATTTAAATTAAAACAAGTTTGTATAAATAGTAAAATATGTACAGTTTATGGGGTGGATTATAGACCCCTACTGCATCTAACTAGATAAAGACATAAAAATTAGTAGCCACATAATGTACATGTTCTAGTTATATATTTTTCACACAATTGCACATTATTCCACGTGATGAGTGACTTTGAAAAAAAAAATCTGCGTTGATAGTCTACACTCATGTTCTACCTGTTGTATGTATTAGCCATATACATGTAGACAATTTGAAAATAATTAAATTACACTTTTTTTCTTCTTCTTTTTTTTTTTTTTAGCTATTATTAAAGCCTGTGCTGATGGGGGTGCAAATCGTTTACATGATATCACAAATGGTCAGCAAAATGAGTATGTTTAAACATTTCTACCATAACAGTGGAGTGCATACTTATGCTTTATACTGTGGTATATATGTATCAGATTGGTAGCAAATGTAAACATAATGCATTAAATATTTTTTGTATTTGAACCCTAAAATAAATCAGTATGGTTGTATTGCCCAAGCTCCTTATCGTTACTTTAAAAAGTGTAATCAAAATAGCATTTTGGCTGTAAAGAGATCCTCTTCAAGTCTCTCAACAGTTTAAATGTAAATGTAACCACCTTACCTCCAGGCCAATGCTGACATTTCTTACATACATGTAAAAATCTGCATTTTCTCAACTATCTCTAGTTTACACTAAATTTGAGAAACCTGACTGGGTGAGGATGGAAAGGCAGGCCACACCAAGGCATACTTTGGACTATGTCCTATGGTGCCCTCTGAAAAATAGGCCTCCGGTCCTGGCCCCAACACTATCGCATGCTCTGGCACTTTGGGACAAACTAAGCCAACTTCCATCACTAGTGTCTCCAATCAAACCTTTATCACATCTGTTCCACAACCCAATCTTTCCACCGGGGATGAACATCAAAGCCTTCCAATGGTGTTTGGACAAAGGTCTCTATCGCATAGGACATTTTTACACTTCCTCGGGTTTAAATGTAAATGTAACCACCTTACCTCCAGGCCAATGCTGACATTTCTTACATACATGTAAAAATCTGCATTTTCTCAACTATCTCTAGTTTACACTAAATTCGAGAAACCTGACTGGGTGAGGATGGAAAGGCAGGCCACACCAAGGCATACTTTGCACTATGTCCTATGGTGCCCTCCGAAAAATAGGCCTCCGGTCCTGGCCCCAACACTATCGCATGCTCTGGCACTTTGGGACAAACTAAGCCAACTTCCATCACTAGTGTCTCCAATCAAACCTTTATCACATCTGTTCCACAACCCAATCTTTCCACCGGGGATGAACATCAAAGCCTTCCAATGGTGTTTGGACAAAGGTCTCTATCGCATAAGACATTTTTACACTTCCTCGGGTCCAATCTCTTCAAGTTTCTGTAAAAGTAAGTTGGATTTACCTAACACGGAAAGTTTCAGGTTCCATCAAATCTCTAACTTTCTACACAAAATCTGGACAGAGAAACCTCTCCCCCCCAACTTTACCACCTATGAACGGTGGTGTGGTCAGCCTATTGAACAAAAGAGGGGTATCTCGGTCATTTATGAGGCGCTCGCCCAGCCCTTGGAGAAATCCACCTCCATGAAAGATTGGGAAATAGATTTTAATATTCAATGGAACTTAGAGAAATGGCAAACAGCTTTTTTTAAATCATTTAAGGGGGTCTTAAATACAACTATATCCGAGGCTAGTGTAAAGGTTATCTCGAGATGGTACCTTACTCCAGCAAGGCTTTCAAAGTTTTACTCGTCAGCTAATCCGCTGTGCTTTAGAGGCTGCCAGATGACGGGAACCATGGCACACATATGGTGGGAATGTCCTAGAATAAGATCCTTCTGGTCTAAAATATTCTCGCTAATTAAAAAGGTCACAGACATCCAGCTTCCGAGGTCCCCTACCATAGCTTTGTTAAATGACTTTATTCCCAGTATATCCAAGCCGGCCCGCAAATTAATCCATCACATTCTCTTAGCTGCCAAAATAACCATTGCTGGGGCATGGAAACAACAGTGTGTTTCACTGAGAGTGGCTAAACAAAAAATTTCCTGGCTGATGGCTCAAGAAAAAATGGCCAGTTCCATTTCCAGCAGTAAAGAACGTTTTGAGGCGGTTTGGGAACCCTGGGCAAACTATAGGGGTATCTCCCTTGTTCCTGGCATTCAGGTTCTATAGGTTTTCAAAAGGGAACACCAGGTCAGGCGCGACACTTCTTTTTCTCTCTCTTTCAGAGGCAATTTAAACCTCTCTCTTTTCCCCCATTCTCTTTTCTCTTCTTTTCTCGCTCTCCCCTTTTCCTTTCTCTATCATTTCCCCCTTCTAGTCCCATTCCCTTATTTTTCTCCCCTCTGTAGAAACTGGGTAGGTAATATAAATGATTTCACGCTATGAAGTTCCTTTAGAAGGATCTCCTAAGGTGTTTTCATGGGAGAATCCTCCTCCAGACTCTTGAGGGCAAGCTAAGGCTACTTCGTCCCGAGGGGGGGACACCTGGACCTCTGGCACAGCAAGTTCCCTTTTGGGGTGTTGGGTGCCTGGGATTTCCCCCTGCTCTCCCCCTCATGCACAGTTTACCAGCTACGAGCGGGGAGACAACTCCTCAGTCGACAGTTAGCTCTACAGGACATCCTGTATCGGCTTTAGCAGGATCGCAGCTCTTGTTAGTCACCATGTTGTTTCTATTTTTTATGCGCTCCCTTTGCTTTAAGCTGTATCAGATCTTTCTTACCAGCCTAACTCTATAATTGAATGTTACTCACACGCTTGTGTTTGTATGTTTATATAATCTCAATAAAATCTTTGAAACAGAAAAAAAAAAAAAAATCAGCATTTTTTTTGTCTAGAAAACGACTTAAAGCGGTAAAAAAGTGTAGCTGCTGACTTTTAACAATTGGACACTTACCTGTCCCAGGCTCCAGCGATGCAGTCACTTTATGCAGCGGTGTATCTGCGTATCAATTAGATAATTATGTAGTCCTGTGTACCATACAGGTAAGTCATGATAATAAGCCAAAAACATACATATAGAGAAATTATCCCAAGAGAGGGCAAAAGTGGCTTCATAAGCGACTATGTGTGTGACAGGTCTGAAATATGCTGAAAATACTAATTTTATTATGTAAGCAAAATCTAAAATTACAATCAAAAAGAGCCCTCAGTATATGAGGTACTCTAATGAATTACATACAAATGGGGTGACACAAAACATGTGGCGTCAACGCGTTTCGCAACAGATGTACGTAGCTTCATCTGGACGTCCACTTGATAGGGAGACAAGTCTCTCCTTCCCATAGGTGGTCCAGATATTACAGTCTCCCCGGCGTCCGGACGTTGTATGTTTGTTGTGTATTGTCCGTCAGTCCGTGGTCCACATGTTTTGTGTCACCCCATATGTATGTAATTCATTAGAGTACCTCATATACTGAGGGCTCTTTTTGATTGTAATTTTAGATTTAGCTTACATAATAAAATTTGTATTTTCAGCATATTTCAGACCTGTCGCTTATGAAGCCACTTTTTCCCTCTCTTGGTACCATTTCTCTATATCCAGCGATGCGGTCACCCGAGACCTCGCTCTTCTCCCCCTGTTCTCAGCGGCACCGGCATCACAAGTGTGGGCACACTCACAAAGATGGGCGCGCTGTGCGCATGTGCAAGTCGTGCTGCACCTTGTCAATGGCCAGCATATCTTCTGGGACCTGTGACGTATCCCAGAAGATCACTGAGAGGGAGGGGGAAGAAGGTGAACTTCCTTCCGGCTCCACGGCTCTAGGAGAGGAAGTGGACCTGGGACCCTTTGAAAACAGAGTCCCTGCCCCCCCCCAAAAAAAATTACATGCTAATTGTGGCATGTCAGGGGGTCACCTTCCTTTAAAGCGGAAGTTCAACTTTTGGGTGGAACTCCGCTTTAAACCCTCAAACATTATATATATATTTTTTTTTCAAATATAATGTTTATTGAAAAGGGAGAGATCCGACAGCATACAAGAAAATACATTACAGTCCATTGCAGATCATTACAGTTTATTACAAGGTGAATGGTGAGTCAACAGTCTTCCCATGGTCTTGAGGCATTGTTATCTCATATATGTGTTGTCTAGATTCCACAGACCCTATTTTCCAATCACCTGTTAGTTGGAGCTAGTCAGTAACAGATCACTTCCCCCTTTTTTTTTTTTTTTAAGTAGACATATCCCTGGGATATGCTCTACAAAACCTAAAACTATATGCATCCCAGAAATGGAGAGCAGAGAGAGAAAGAAAGAGGGAGGAGGGGGGGAGGGGGGGGGGGTTGTGCGAGACCCGGGTTTCTCCAGGGCAGTAGTCATTTTTACCTCGGCTATGTGTTCAGAAGAGATAAACCTTCGTCTGATAAGATGAATATGTTCCACAGCCTCCACATTTTGGAGTATTTTTCAGTCTTGTTCTGAGCTGTCAAGATCAAATCCTCCATCTTGTTGATGTCTTCCACTTTGCGCAGCCAGCTTCCCACAGTGGGGGGAGTCTGTTTCTTCCACATTGTGGGGATGCATGCTTTGGCTGCGTTCAACAAGTGGCGGACTATTGATTTCCGGTATTGTGCGGGAGGGATGTTTGTGGCCTGAAGTAACATAAATGCTGGGTCGTCTGGTAACTCGTGGTCCATGAACTTCTGTGTTATGATGCGTACCGTTGTCCAGAAGTGTCGTAGGGCAGGACATGCCCAAAAGATGTGTAGGAGTGTGCCTTCCTCTGTCTGGCATCTCCAGCAGCGGTCTGAAGTGGACGGGTAGCACTTTTAAGTCTCTGGGGGGGATAGTACCATCTAGTTAGTATCTTGTAGTTGGTTTCTTGTGCTTTGGTGCATGTTACGGACTTAAGGGAGAATTGCGTGATTGTCTGATGTTGGGTGGCTGTGAAGGTGTGCCCCAGGTCAGTTTCCCATTGTTGGAAAAATGGTAAGTTGGGCGTTTCGTCGGGAGTGTTGATTAACATGTACCTTTTGGACAAAACCTGAGTGAGTGTCCCTTCCCCCGAGCAGTAGTCTTCAAGTGTAGTTAGGTCTCGTATAAATCGATGTGGTTCTGGGAGAGAATGTAAGAAATGGTGAAGCTGTATTGCGTTCCAGAATGGGATCTGAAATTGTCCCTGCGGCTCTGTCAGTTCTTGTATTGAGGGCCAACCATTTGTCTTTGCAAAATGAGAAACAGTGGTATGCCTCTCACCTCGCAAAGCCTGGAATGAGGCCGTACCCAGGCCCGGAGGGAATGCTGGGTTTCCCTAAATCGGGAGGAGTGGAGATTCTGAGGTGGTGAGGGCCATTCGAAAAGCCACCTGATGGCTTATTCTTAAAGTGTTGCCTATTGTGACGTGGGATTTTATCAAGGGTGTCAAAGAGTCATAGCACCACAGGGCACCCTGCAGGGGGACTGGGACCTGTGACTGTTCTATTTGTACCCAGAGTTTCTTACTGGCGTGTCTCCCCCAGTCTATGATTCTGCCCAAATGGACCGCCCTATAGTAGTTTCTAATATCTGGCAGGGCTAGTCCCCCCATATGTTTAGGGAGCGTCAGGTATCGTCTAGCTATGCGAGGCTTCTTTTTGGCCCAGATAAAGTTTATGAATAGAGAATGTACTTGCCGAAAGTAGGGCTTGGAGTAGCTAGAGAAACTTCGGAAGGATGTTCATTTTAAGCAGGTTACATCTGCCAAACCAGGAGTGTAAACCTTCGGACCACTTCTCCAGCAGTGATTTAGCTGTTGTCAACAGGCGTGGGAAGTTGAGGTCAAACGTGTGCCTCACCTCCTTTGGGATTTGGGTGCCGAGATATCCAAGGGCTTTATCCGACCACCTAAAACTGAAGCTTGATTTTAGTGAAGACAAGATGTCCGGGTTCATATTAAGTCCCATCGCCACTGACTTTTCAAAGTTTATCTTTAGGTTAGCTAATTTGCCGTATTTCTCGAATTCCCGCATTAGATTGGGCAAGGATATCACAGGGTTGGTGAGTGAAAACAGGAGGTCGCCTGCATATGCCGACACCTTCTGTTGTGTGTTCCCAGTCACCAGGCCCATCATGTCCCGGTTTTTTCTGATCGTGCATAGAAACGGCTCCAGTGCTAGCGCGAACAGGAGTGGCGACAGTGGGCAGCCCTGTCGCGTACCGTTCGTTATGGTAAAGGGGTCTGACAACAGACCGTTTACTTTCACTTGGGCTGTTGGGTGTAAGTACAATTTAGCTATCCAATTTGTCATTGTTTCCCCTAACCCTACGTGTTGTGAAACTGTCTGCATAAATTTCCAATTTACCCGATCAAACGCCTTTTCGGCGTCTGTGCTCAGGAATACGCACGGCGTCTTAGCGGTGTTGGCTAGGTGAAGCAGATTTAGGGCTTTCGTGGTATTATCACTCTCTTCTCTGGATGGTATAAACCCTACCTGGTCCAGATGAACTAACTCTTCCATGTGTACCGACAGCCTGTTTGCCAAGATTTTGGCAAAGACCTTCAGGTCCAAGTTAAGAAGAGATATCGGCCTGTAGCTACTACACGCCAATGGGTCTTTGCCCTCTTTTGGGATTACAGAAACATGTGCGCAGAGCATGTCTCGTGGTAGGGGCCTATTCGAGTTTGAGGCATTAAATAATTTCACCATGTAGGGGTTAAGGATCGGGAGAAATGTCTGGAAGTATCTCAGTGTAAAGCCATCCGGACCGGGGGCTTTGCCGGGTTTCATCATGCTCAGAGCTGCCTGGACTTCCTCCTGGGTGATGGGGCTTTCCAGCTCCATTCCTACCTCCTGTGGGAGCCTCGGCATCATTGAGGATGTTATGTATTCCTCCATGTCTGTTTGGTGAATGTTCTGAGTGGGTAGATTATAAAGTGTCGAGTAAAAATCTTTGAAGGCTTGTGCGATCTGGTTTGCTAAGTGGAGTTTGGTCCCCGAGGTGGAAGTTATTTGTGGGACATAAGTAGATGTTCTATGTCCTTTAGTGGAGTTAGCTAACAACTTGCCACACTTATTGGCCTGTTCATAGCTAATCCTCCGGCCCCATTGGATCGCTGCCTTGGCCCTGTACTGCAACAGGTTCACCAGTTGCTGGCGGATGGAGTTAAGTTCTGCTCCTAACGCGGGGGTGGGGTTTTGTTTATGGAGGGTCTCCGTCTGGTGCATTCTATCTAAGAGAAGTTTTAGTTGGTGTTCCCTGTCTCGTTTGATCCTGGCCCCGTGTTTGATGAATATCCCCCGTATAACTGTCTTATGGGCCTCCCATAATGTCCCGGGGTCACAGTCTTCTTGGTCATTAGTGCGAAAGAAATGTTGTAGCTCTGTCATGACTTCTGTCATCACTTCTGGGTTTTGTAATAAGCTCTCATTTAGTTTCCACAGTCTCATTTTGGTAAATGCCAGTGATGACAGTGTGTATCGGATCGTGATTGGTGCATGATCCGACCAGATTATGTTGCCAATAGTCGAGTCAGTCACTGCCTGGAGTTGTCTATGTGGTATCAAGAAAAAGTCAATTCTAGAATACACTTTGTGGGGTGTTGAGTAAAATGAGTAGTCCCTTTCTCCAGTATGTTGTAGCCTCCATACGTCAATTAACTGGTGATCACGGATATGTTGAGATGTTTTCCTGCTGATATTTACGTGTGTCAAAGTACCCCCAGATGAAGTGTCTTCTGATGGTGTCAGGGCTACATTCCAGTCCCCTCCTAGTATTATTTGTCCTTCTGAGAATTCTTCTAATTTGTCAAGTGTAGCCTTGCAAAAGGCATCTTGTCGGTCTTTGGGCGCGTATACCGTAGCTAACGTCAGTTTCTCACGTCCGATTTGAGCTTTTATGAATATATAACGTCCCCCAGTGTCAGATAGTATGTCCGTGCATGTCCAGGGCACTTTACTAGATAGGAGTATCAAGACTCCCCTGGACTTGGCCGTGGAGTTGGTCGCATGGTATACCGTGGGGTAGTGTTTGTTTTTTAAGCTAGGTGTTTTGGCTGACCTGAAGTGTGTCTCCTGAATGAAGGCCACATCAGCATGTGTGCGCCTGAGTTCATTCAGGAGCACTTGTCTCTTTTCGAGCGTGTTTAGCCCTTTCACATTAAGTGATGTGATCTTGATGGCGTCCATAGTCACCCGGGTCCCGCACAGGGTGGGAGTAGGGATGGGAGGGAAGCGGGGGGGGGGAAGAGGGCGATGAAGGGGGAAGGGTGGTAATTAAGAGTAGAGGTTGATACTAGGGCACAGAAATGGAATGGTTAGAACACAAGTGGGTGAGCTTAGTGCACGAGGAGAAAGGAGGATGAAAAGAGAAAAGAAAAAGACGAAGAAGAATAAGAAGAAAAAAAAAAAAGAGAAAGAAGGGAGACAAATAAAAACTTTGTGTGAGTACGGCCTGTTCCAGGGGATTCCTGGGAATCAAAGCCACTGCCTAATTGGGAGAGTGGTTAGGCCTGTCCAAGTGAGCAGGTCCCTTTCCAACCCCCCATCCAGGCGTGAAACATTTAGAAGTAAAACCGTAACCCGTAACAAACATGAGAAATAGTGCAACAAAGCAACCTTACTTAGGGCCTGGGTATGGCAAACAATTACACAACTAGTTTTTCACAGTTATAACCAGTGAGGTTCCCGCCGTGCAATCTCATCCCTATAGTAGATTCAGGGTCCGAGTAGTCTCCTCCAGGTCCCACTTCTCTAGGTAGGAAGAGACCCTCGCCCCCTTACGTCACTGGATGGACCCTAGGTGCAGATCCACTGCTGCAATCTCGGCGTGCCCCGGAGGCGCCCGCCCCCCGTCCCCCCGCCATGCGGTACAAACGGGATGACACGCGCCTCCATTGGGCAACCGCCCTGTCCCCAACACATTGTTGGTGAGATCAGAACCTCTGTGTTCAAGTTTCTGGCCCCCATTGCGTGCAGTCTATTTGTTGCAAGATGCCTCCCCTCCCCCTTAACTGCGGCGGCTCAGACCAGTACCCCACAGGTCCCCCCCCTTCTCCACAGTTATTCGAGTCTATCCCCTACGGTTCCATGTTATCCAGAGTTTCAGTATAGAATGACTGCTCCACAGTTCACTGTACCCATGTTGGAGGTGTAAGTCGCTTCACAAAACCGATAAGTTCCGGAAGGATAGGGGGGGCTGCATTGAGGGAGCGGATGAGATCTAATGAGTTCTTGCAGGCAGACTGAACTGTGTAGTCTAAGTATCTAAGTCTAAAGTCAGAAACCCGGGGCTGGGTCTATGTGACTGCATCTCGATGATAATACTGTAAGTCTCATCTGGGCTGGATCATGGTGCAGCCACCCGCCAGCCCACAGCCCCCAAGGCACGTAGTGAATGTATAATCATTGAGGCCAAAAAGCAAGGTTTTTGGATCACGTTTGTTCCATGTGTGATGTAGAAGGTTCTCTAGTGGCCATGATTGTGTGTCTTTCAGCAGTGGCCAGATGCCGGCGGAGCGAGGGCGCCCGCACTACCCCTGTGTGTCCCAGAAAATTAGTCTATAGGCAGGCCAGCGGCACCCCTCACCCCCCCGCTACCCAACTGTGTTACCTGTCCCGTGGTTTCATGGCCCCTAGCCGAGCAGATCCGTTTTGGATTCCCGCAGAGCCTCCGGGGAGGCAAGGCGGGAGCGTCTCTGGTTCCGTTGTGGTCTCGGCGATGCTGGTCTCCTGTTTCCAGTGGTCGAGGGTCTGCTTGATGAGCGCATCTGTGCCCTTGGTAGTAGTTGGAGCCAGTTGGTCACCGGTACCGGTTCCGTGCCCAAGAAGGCGAATAGGTTAGGAAGATCCTCCAGCGATCTCAGTGTGAAGGAGCGCTGTGCTTTGTGGAAAGTAGCTGAGAGGGGATATCCCCACCTGTAGGTTGCTCCGTTCTGGCGTGCCACTTCCAGGATTGGTCTCATCATGGCTCGCCGCTGCAGTGTAGCTCTGGAAAGGTCCGGGAGGATCTTTATTAGGGCACCATCGAAGTCACGGTCCCCGGCTTCCCATGCCTTTCTCAGCACAGTTTCCTTATGGGCATAATGATGGATCTTGCAGATGATGTCTCTCGGTCTATCAGGGTCTGTGGACCGCGGGCCCAGGGCCCTGTGGATGCGGTCAAAAGAGAGATCCGTGGGGAGCGACTCACCCACTACAGCACGGAATATCGCTAGTGCTGTGTCCTTCAGATCCTCTGGCCCTGTTGCCTCCGGGAGGTGCCAGAGCCTCAGATTATTCCTTCGGCTCCGGTCCTCCATTTCCTCCAGCCGAAGTTGTAAGTCCACTGCCGTGGAGTCTCTGGTCTCCATTTTTGCTTCTAAGGTCGTTATCCGCTGCTCCAGGGCTGCTACTGTTTTTTATCCACTTCCCAGTCGGTTAGATAGTGTAGAGATATCTTGCCTGACTCCCGCTATTTCTTTGCGGTGGGCGGCCACCATGCGGCCTATTAGGCTTTCAATATATGATCGTGTCGGGAGCGCCTGTAGCAGGGCTCGGAGTTCTGCATCTGCCCGGAGGGTGAGCAGGGGGTGCGGAGAGCTCTGTGTGTCGGCCTGGAGTGCCGCCGGGATGTCCGAAAGAGACTCCGATAGCGTGGAGGTGGATGGAGATACACAGGTTGCTCCATGTGGCGAATCAGCCAGGTCCGCCATCTTAGTTGGAGGTGAGGTGGAATGAGGAGTCGCCCAAAGTTTCACCAAGGCCCTGTCCAGGGTGTCTTTGGAGGTCTTCTTCGCACTCTTTCCTCTTTTCTTCTTTGTTGTGTACATTCCGTTCAGGGTCTCCGGTGTGAAAACATCGATTTTAAGCCTGGATGGGTGTGTGTGGTTCAGGAGCTCTGCAGTTGTGCTGCTTCACTCGGCCATGTCCAGACCACGCCCCAAACATTATATATTTTTTAAGCAGAAGACCTGGAGAATAAAATTAATGTTGTTGAATGTTTTAAGTCACAAGTTATTTGCGCAGTGGTTTATCAAATGCAAATTTTCAGGAAAAAATGCACTTCATTTTTTTTATGGAGAGATCAGGAGGCTTTTAGACCCCATGTCTTTCTTCTGGCCTCTAAATAAAAAACCAAAACTGTAAGTGACAAAATCCTCATCTCTTCCAGTTTGTGACATCACAGAAGGGGAGGAACAATATCAGTTCCTCTCACTCTGTGCAGTTCAGCCTTTGCCGCCGATTGTTTCAATCCCAGGCTCTCCTGTTCCAAAGGCAGGGGCCCCCCCTTCCGCTGCCAAGAAAAGTAATTGAGCCTCAGCCATGATTCCAGTCTAACCACTTCAATATGGGGCTATATATATATATATATATATATATACTGTATATATATATAGTAGTTCCGCCACCACGCCTCCAAAAAGCTGGTGGTGATCTCCTCCTTCACCCCCTCCTCTTATTCTACCTCTGTGGCTTCTTCTGCAGAATTGTCCTCTGAACCTGCAGTGCTCCCTAAGCATTCAAGGGGCTATGCAAGCAGTCAGGCTAAAAGATGACATGCGGGGGCAGGCTCAGAGGTGGCTGATGCCACGGTAGCTTGAGCCAGGAATGGTTGTATGCGACAATAGCACCAACCTTCTCTCTGCCCTCCGACTGGGACAATTGACACATGTTCCATGCTTGGCACACGTCTTGAATTTGGTGGTGCAGCATTTCTTGACCAGGTACCAAGGCTTACCAGATATCCTGAGGCAGGCCAGAAAGGTCTGTGGTCATTTCAGGCATTCATACAATTACAGTGCCCGGCTGGCTGACATCCAGCAGGAATTCAACCTGCCCAACAACCGCCTCATTTGTGACATGCTCACCAGGTGGAACTCAACATTGGCAATGCTGCAGCCACTGCATGCACAACAGAGGGCCATCAATGAGTACCTCTGTGAGCCTGGCACCAGGACAGGCTCAGGGTAGCTTGGCTTTTTTTCATCACGTCAGTGGCTAATGATCAAGGATGCATGCACTGTCCTGTCACCATTTGAGGAGGCCACAAGGATGGTGATCAGCGACAATGCATGCATCAGTGAGACTGCCCCACTAATATTCCTTCTGGAGCACACGCTTTGTGAAATCATGGACAGGGCACTTGAGACAGAACAGAGGGAGGAAGAGGAGGACTTCCTTTCCTCTCAAGGCCCCCTTTATGCAGAGAGCATTCCTGCAGAGCCGCTAAACACACGGGAGGAGGAGGAAGACGATTGTGTCAGCATGGATGTGGAGTATAATGCGCAGCAGTCTTCAAGGGATCATGGCTTTCAGGCCCCAGAAACCCAAGCAGTTGAACGTGGCTGGGAGGAGGGAGTTGCTGATAATGTCATCCTCAGTGACCCAGAAGACTCTCATGCCTCCTCAAACTTATGCTGCATGGGCTCTCTGATTCTGAAACGCCTGCAAAAAGACCCTAGGATTCGTGGTATCAAGGAGAGGGATCATTATTGGCTGGCAACCCTTCTTGATCCACCTTACAAGGGTAAAGTTGCAGAACTCATCCTGCCTGTGCAGAGGGTGCAGAGGATGAAACATCTTCAGGATACCTGAAAAGTTTGTGCAACACCTTTCCAGACCCTGGGAGTTTACCATGTCCTGCTGCTGGCCCTGGACAATGTGTTTCTGATGCTTCAGTCGTTCAGAGGCAGAGTGGTGGAGAAGGTGGCTGGCTGAGCGATGCCTTTAAAAAATGTTTCAGTCCTCAGCACCCAGGCCTGATAGGTTCAAGCAACCATTGTCAGCGTGTGCATTATATGGTGCAGGAATATATAGGGGCAAGAGCAGACTGGGAGACCTTTCCAACTGAGCATTCACTTAGTTACTGGGTCTTGAGGATGGACCACTGGCCGGAACTTGCTCAATATGCAATTGAGCTACTGGCCTGTCCTGCATCCAGCGTGCTTTCTGAATGAACATTTAGTGCTGCTGGAGGGTTCGTAACCGATCAAAGAGTGCACCTGTCCACAAACTTGGTTAATAGGCTCACATTTATAAAAACAAATCAGTCCTGGATCAGCAGCTATCAAGCCCTTGATGCTGATGCAACTGATTACATTTTCTATTGATCTGAGATCCATTGAAGACTGCCGCTGCTCCTATTCCTCCTGTCCAAAATCTAGAACTATATGTTGTATTTAGGGCACCACCAACACCTAAGGCCCAATTTTTCTGCAATTGATTTACAGGGGCATGCCATAACAATTTTTAAACTAATTTACAACTGCAGGCCCAGTTCCTCCGTCCAACAAGAGTAACTGCAAGGGGTTACAGTGTTCTGGCACCGCTAACACACAAAGCCCAATTTTTGGCCACCTTTTTGACTGGGGGCTTTCGTCACAATTTGTAAACTAATTGACATCATCAGGCCCAGTTCCTCCGTCCAACAAGAGTAACTGCAAGGGGTTACAGTGTTCTGGCACCGCCAACACACAAGGCCCAATTTTTGGCCACCTGTTTGACTAGTAGCTTTTGTCACAATTTGTAATCTAATTTACAACTTCAGGACCAGTTCCTTTGTCCAACAAGAGTAACTGCAAGGAGTTACAGTGTTCTGGCACCGCCAACACACAAGGCCCAATTTTTGGTCACCTGTTTGACTGGGGGCTTTCGTCACAATTTGTAAACTAATTGACAACATCAGGCCCAGTTTCTCTGTCCAACAAGAGTAACTGCAAGGGGTTACAGTGTCCTGGCACCGCCAACACACAAGGCCCAATTTTTGGCCACCTGTTTGACTGGGGGCTTTCATCACAATATGTAACCTAATTGACATCATCAGGCCCAGTTCCTCTGTCCAACAAGAGTAACTGAAAGGGGTTACAGTGTTCTGGCACCGCCAACACACAAGGCCCAATTTTTGGCCACCAGTTTGACTGGTGGCTTTCATCACAATTTGTAAAATCATTTACAACTTCAGGCCTAGTTCCTCCATCCAACAAGAGTAACTGCAAGGGGTTACAGTGTTCTGGCACCACCAACACACAAGGCCTAATTTTTGGCCACCAGTTTGACTGGGGGATTTTATCACAGTTTTTAAAGTAATTTACAACAGCATGGCCCGCGCAAATTTTTTTTAAAAATTATGTGCGTGTCCCCCCAAAATCCAAACCAGGCCCTTCAGGTCTGGTATGATATTTAAAGGGAACCCCGTGCCAAAATGAATTTAAAAAATGACGTGGGGTCCCCCAAAATCCAAACCAGGCCCTTCAGGTCTGGTATAGATTTTAAGGGGAACACCGCACCAAATTTAAAAAAAAATGGTGTGGGGTCCCCCCAAAATCCAAACCAGACCCTTATCCGAGCACGCAGCCCTGGCATGGCAGGAGGGGGTGGGGATGAGCAAGTGCTCCCGGAACCATACCAGGCCACATGTCCTCAACATGGGGAGGATGTTTTGAGGTCCCCCCCAAAGCACCTTGTCCCCATGTTGATGGGGAGAAGGGCCTCATCCCCACAACCCTGGCCTGTGGTTGTGGGGGTCTGCGAGCAGGGGGCTTATCAGTATCTGGAAGAAGCCAGGAGAAGATGGAGGAAGAAAGAAGAAAGAGCTATAATACAAAATAAAGGACTTGTCAAAAACTGCCTATTGTTTTTTTTTTCACACTACACTCCTCTTTTGGTGAATAGGTAGGGGCACAATCAACATGGGGACAGGGTGCTTTGAGGTGGGGGACCAGAGCCCCCCTCCCTAAAAGCACCCATACTCCCCCATTTGAGGGCATGTAGCCTGGTGCGGTTCAGGAGGGGGCGCTCACTCGTTCCCCCCCCCATCCTAACCGGCCAGGGCTGCATGCTCGGATAAGGGTCTGGTTTGGATTTTAGGGGTACCCCCACGTCAATTTTTTTTTTTAATTTGGCGTGGGGTTCCCCTTAATATCCAAACCAGACCCGAAGAGCCTGGTTTGGACTGGGGGGCGCACACACTTTTTTTCAGCGATTTTTTTGTATCTTGCCGAGAACTGGCAATACATTACAGCCACGATTTTAAATGACAATTTTTCCTGTGGAAATGTAATTTTGCTCTGGCTATGTTCTACACCTCACAGAGATGCGCTCTTTTACACACAGACTAAGGACACCCCCCAGGCACAATATTTAAAGGAATTTTCCTTTTTTTTTTTTCACTTTAATCATTATTAAAATCACTGCTCCTGAAAAAACGATCGATTTAAAAAGCTTTTTTTTCATTGATACATGTCCCCTAGGGCTGGACGTGGGATCCCATACACTTTTTAGGGAAATAACATTGCATATAAGCCTTTAAAATTAGAACTTTTGATTTTTCATATTCACGTCCCATAGACTTTAATGGTGTTCGGATGTTCGCATTGAACTTTTATAGTGCAGGGTGGGACTATGAGCACTGGCCCGTGATTGGAGAAAGGCATCATCACTTCCTCCAATCAGGGCTCTGACAGTGCTATTTGGCTTCATCCAATTAGGGCCCTAGAATACACTGTGAAGTGTGCAGTGCATTGTGGGGTACTCGGCAGGCGAACATACTGCTGAGCAACCCAAAAATTCAGGTGTTCATCGAACATCGAACTAATGCCATTGGGTGCTTAGTAAATACACTTCAGAATGAATGGATTTGAATAAAATATATTACTTACAATAGTATCTCTAAATGCCAAAGGCCAAAATTCTCCAGAAAAAAGAGCAACACTATTAGGAGATCATAAAAAAACAAGGAGCATCTGCAGCTCTACTACAAGCAACTCATTTTAAATAACCGGCTTCTTAAATTCTAGAGGAGGTGTTTCACACCACCACACAATCTAACAAATCTAAATGAATATGTATATATATGGAGGTTTAATTTTGTTTATTTTGTAAAGAGAATGATTAGAACTTCCCGAAAAACAATAGCTAGTATTTACTTCTTTAATAAGGGGGAGACATACAGTATCTCGCAAAAGTGAATACACCCCTCACATTTTTGTAAATATTTTATTCTATCTTTTCATGTGACAACACTGAAGAAATGACACTTTGCTACAATGTAAAGTAGTAAATGTACAGCTTGTATAACAGTGTAAAATTTCTGTCCCCTCAAAATAACTCAACACACAGCCATTAATGTCTAAACTGCTGGCAACAAAAGTGAGTACACCCCTAGGTGAAAATGTCCAAATTAGGCCCAATTAGCCTTTTTCCCTCCCGTTGTCATGTGACTCATTAGTGTTGCAAGGTCTCAGGTGTGAAAGGGGAGCAGGCGTGTTAAATTTGGTGTTATTGCTCTTACTCTCTCATACTGGTCACTGGAAGTTCAACATGGCTTCTCGTGGCAAAGAACTCTCTGAGGATCTGAAAAAAAGAATTGTTGCTCTACATAAAGATGACCTAGGCTATAAGGAGATTGCCAAGACCCTGAAACTGAACTGCAGCTTGGCGGCCAAGACCATACAGCAGTTTAACAGGACAGGTTCCACTCAGAACAGGCCTCGCCATGGTCGACCAAAGAAGTTGAGTGCATATGCTCAGCATCATATCCAGCGGTTATCTTTGGGAAATAGATATATGAGTGCTGCCAGCATTGCTGTAGAGGTCGAAGGGGTGGGGGGTCAGCCTGTCAGTGCTCAGACCATAAGCCGCACACTGCATCAAATTGGTCTGCATGGCTGTCGTCCCAGAAGGAAGCCTATTCTAAAGATGATTCACAAGAAAGCCCGCAAATAGAGTTGAGTGAACCCGAACTGTAAAGTTTGGGTCCGTACCAAACTTTGGGGTGTCCGGGACCCAGACCCGAACCCAGACATTTGAAAAAAAGTTTGGGTTCGGGTTCTGGGTTCAGGTATTTGATCACGCATGTTGAATAGCTGCAGGGCAGCCAATCAACAAGCGTTTCACTGGTTTGCCCTTAGAAGTTTGGTCACTTTGCGAACAACTAACCGACGGGACGTCGATAAGTTGTACGCACTAGTTTATGGACTTGGGTCTTGGGCTTGGGTTTGAAAAAAAGTTTACAGACCCAAGCCCAGACCCAGGGCCTGTGGGGTTTCAAACCATGCCTGGGTTTGAAATGTCAAGCCCAAGTGAGTTGAGATAAACGCCCGAAAGAACACTTAGTAGAAATCTTATCCGAAGGAAGACCCTGCTGTCGGTACG
>BLSH010486858.1:104111-119419 GCA_018402905.1 Glandirana rugosa | reverse complement strand
ATACGTGGACCAGTAAGCACGGGCAGGGACTCTATATCTCGCTAACTGCACACTGGGCAAATGTAGTGGCGGGTGGGCCTGAGGCGGCTAGCCGTTTGGCACATGTCCTTCCGCCACCGAGGATTGCAGGGCATTTCTCTTTGCCTCCTGTTGCCTCCTCCTCCTTCTGCGCTTCCTCCTCTTCCTCTACCACCCACTCATCTGCTCAGCGTAACAACTTCACCACCAATTTCAGCACATCCAGGGGGAAACGACAGCAGGCTGTTTTAAAACTGATATGTTTGGGGGATAAACCCCAAACTGCGCAGGAGCTGTGGATGGGCATTGAACAACAGACCGATAAGTGGTTGTTACCACTGAGCCTCAAGCCCAGCCTGGTGGTGTGCGATAATGGGCGAAATCTCGTAGCAGCTCTGGGCCTTGCCGGTTTGACGCACATCCCTTGTCTGGCGCATGTGCTGAATTTGGTGGTGCAGAAATTTCTAAAAAACTACCCGGATATGTCAGAGCTGCTGCAGAAAGTGCGGGCCGTCTGTGTGCGCTTTCGGCGTTCTCACCCTGTTGCTGCTCGCCTATCTGGCTGCAGCGGAACTTCGGCCTTCCCGTTCACCGCCTCCCATGCGATGATGGAAGAGGATGTGGCACAGGAGGAGGAGGAAGAGGTGTTATTTCCACGGTTATCAGGCCAGGTGGGTTCCTGCACCAGCATAGGCCAGGTCAAAAATGTTCAAGCCAGGGGACAGTTCTGGAGGATGAGGAGGACGAGGATGATGAGGAGGAGGAGGAACCGTGTTCACAGCAGGGTGGAACCCAACGCTGCTCGTGGGCATCACTGGAGCTTGGCTGAGGGGATACGGAGGACACAAATGATACACCTCCCACAGAGGACAGCTTGTCTTTGCCTCTGGGCAGCCTGGCACACATGAGCTACTACATGCTGCAGTGCCTGCTCAACGACAGCCGAGCTGCCCACATCTTAACTTGTGCTGATTACTGGGTGGCCACGCTGCTGGATCCCCGTTACAAGGACAACGTGCCGTCCTTAATTCCCTCACTGGAGCGTGATCGAACGATGCGTGACTACAAGCGCACTCTGGTAGACGCGCTGCTGAGGGCGCTCCCAAATGACACCGGGGGCTCAGTGGAAGCACAAGGCGAAGGCAGAGGAGGAGGAAGAGGTCGCCAACGCAGCTGTGGCACCGCCAGCACCTCAGAAGGCAGTGTTAACATGGCCAAAATGTGGCAAAGCTTTGTCAGCACCACGCCTCCGCAAACAGCACCAGCAGCTTATAGGCAACGTCTTAGCAGGAGGCAGCATTTCAGCAACATGGTGGAACAGTATGTGTGCACACGCCCACACGTACTGAATGATGGGTCTGTCCCATTCAACTTCTGGGTCTCCAAATTGGGCACATGGCCTGAGCTTGCCCTTTATGCCTTGGAGGTGCTGGCCTGCCCTGCAGCCAGTGTATTGTCTGAACGTGTGTTTAGTACGGCAGGGGGCGTTATCACAGACAAGCGTAGCCGCCTGTACACAGCCAATGTGGACAAGCTAACCTTTATTAAAATGAACCAGACATGGATCCCACTAGACTTGTCTGTACCTTGTGCAGAATAGACATTTAGACTGGCCTCACACAGCCATTGGTATCCTTTTTTTTTTTTTTGAATATGTCTCAATATTTTGGGGGCTACCCCAATTCTAAAAGAAAAAAATAAACAAAAAACAGTGTTGGCTACCTCCTCCTCCACCACCGCCACTTCCGCCTACACTGCCAAGGTCACGGCCTAGTCAACCTCTAGGCTCCTACTCCACATCCATCTCCTCCTCCCATTTTTATTTTTTTATTTGATTTTAAGTTATTTACCCAATCCACATTTGTTTGCAGGGCACTTGTCCTACTCTTACCCCCATTTTTCTTACTTTTGCAGCCTTCCAGCCCTTTCCATTACTTTTTTACAGCCATTTTTGTGCCCAAAAGTTTGGGTCACCATTGACTTCAATGGGGTTCGGTGTCTGGGGTCAAGTTCGGATCGAGTTTGGTACTGAACCCAAACGGTTTCACGAGGTTTGGCTGAACCCGACGAACTCGAACTTCCAGGTGTCTGCTCAACTCTAAACATTACCAAAGATTGGATAGCTTCTACCTTACTAGATGTTTATAATGGCATATGGGAAGGGGGTCCTTATCTACCAACAGGGCACCAGGCACACATAAAACTGATTGCGAAAAAAGGCAAAGATCCAACGGAGCCAGCCTCTTATTGCCCAATCTCCTTATTAAATGTTGATTCCAAGATCCTTTCCAAGATAATAGCAAACCGATTAGCAAGCATTATGCCCTTCTTAAACCACCCGGCACAAGCAAGCTTTACCAAAGGCAGATCTGCCTCATCACACATTCGGAAAGTTCTAGCGGCCTTAGAATTTGCTAAACAACACCCTTTAGATGACCTTGCAATCATAACATTAAACGCCGAAAAGTTTCCATTGGCTTTCCCTAGTTATGCAAAAATTTGGACTAACAGGCCCTCTATGTCACTTTATTCATAGCATATACTCGGCACCATCAGCCAGGGTAATGGCGTGGGAATGCATCCGGACCCAATTACTTTACATAACGGAACAAGACAGGGCTGTCCCCTGTCCCTCCTTTTGTTTAATTTAGCCATAGAGCCCCTATCTCGCTACCTAAACAATATTGCCCCCATACATGGGATCCCATTTGGCCAGAAAGATCTGCGAGTCGCTCTCTTTGCAGATGACATTTTAATCTTCTTGTCTTCACCTTCTACTGATATAACCTGCATACAATCTAGTTTCAATTTGTTTTGCAAGTGCTCAATAAAAGTGGGGTTCTACACTAGGTACCCAGCATTCACAACCATGGATCTCATCATCCCCCTTCATTATCAATAATATATTCATCACCTATTTAGGTATTAAACTAGGGAAAGAATGGCCCTCTCTCTACTCTCTAAGCCTCCCTCTTTGGCTTTTTGGGAGATGCTCATTATTCAAGATGGTTTGTTTTGCGCGTATCCTATACCCACTGCAAACCACACCCTTGCTGTTAAAACATAAGGACAATAATTAATAAGGCATCCACAGCCTTCTTATGGTGCAATAGAAAACCCAGAATAGCTCTGACCAAGCTGTATCTCCCGAAGAGCGAGGGAGGAGCAAACTTCCCAAACATCAGGGTTTAAAATCTATCCTGTTTATTAAGAAGCAGATTGGACTGGATTCTCCAAGCTTCAAAATACACTAATTATGGTCTTAAATCTGTCATGGTCCACCCCTATAACTTATCTGCTCTTCTGCACAGCTCACTGAAAGCAGTTCCTGATCATATTAAGCATAATATGCTTATTAGAGACACAATAGTAGCGTAGAGGGAATCAAGGAAAAAGTTGGGTCTCTTTCCTTTTATCTCCAAATTCTTACCCATACAAGGAAACCCAATGTTCCCCCCCAGGTTTCTAATATGAACCTTTTTCAAAATGGAAAGACAAGGGACTGGTTAATGCTGTCTCCCTGTACCACGTGGAAACCAAGACTCTTAAGCCTTTCCTCTGCATAGTGGAGGACTTCCACCTACAACACCACCATCAATTAGCGGACTTCATTAGTAAAACCTGCCCCTAGAAAAGCAAGGGATTCTATCCTACCTTTCTGGACAAGCTTGTCAAGGACATCTACCGCCCACTGAACTCCACTTTTACAAAAGCTCTCCATCACACTTCTCTAAAGTCTTGGTTGAAATATCTGCCGGGGGCAGCCAGCATAGACAGCATCGTCGAAGGATACAATACCACCATGAAAATAATTTCAAATGAAACCCGGAGGGAGACACAATTCAAGCTAATACATAGAGCTTACTTTTCCTTCTCAACAAAATACCCCCTACTAAGAAGACCTGCCTTGGGTGCTTGATCCAGAAACCGACCTTACTTCATCGCCTGTGGTCCTGTCCACCAATTACAGACTTTTGGTCACAAATCCTATCATTTATCTTTGGGATGACTAACTGCCAGCTTAACAAAGACCCTATGCTTCTACTATTTGGATTCTTCAAACCAACTATATCCACAATGGGAATTCATAAAACGAAAATTCAGAGCAACCAGCAATTGATCCATCTTGCACTTCTTGTCACATGCAGAAACATTTTCAAACTCTGGATCTCCCCTCTAGCACCCACCCTGTCAGAAACTAAACAAGACCTTAAAACTCTTCTTTGCCAAGAAAAACTAGACACCATGCTCCAGAACGACTGGGACAATAAATGATTTGATAAAAGATGGAGCTCCTTCATCAACAAATGCCTAATGACCTCTGAACAATCATCTTTATTAACCCCCACTTCCTTTATTAAGAGTGGTATGTCACGCTCTTCTATTTCTCCTGGATAGACCCATATGTTACCACTTCTTCTAGCTTGCATAGCTAAATATGCTTTGGCTGTAGTTTTACTAATTGATAAAAGGCGCTGCTGTGGTTGCATTATTATTGATGTAAAAACATACAGACTGTATGCTGTCAAATACCCATGGACCCCATGGGTAAACAGGAGGGGATGGACTCACGGCACCCCTCCCTGGGCTACCCTAATCTCCATCTACTTTCTTCCTGCATTCCTCCTTTTCATTTCCACCCTATCTTTTCTTCTCTCTTTCCTTCAAACACCATTGGTTGATAAGCAATATGTTCTTACCGTGTTTGTTTATTTATCCTGTAACCTTATAAAACCCAATAAACTATATTTGAAAAAAACATGGGGACAAGGTGCTTTGGAGTGGGGGGGTGCAAAGCCCCCCCTGCCCCAAAGCACCCACCCCCCCATGTTGAGGGCATGTAGCCTGGTATGGTTCAGGAGGGAAGCGCTCGCCTGTCCCCCGCTATCCTGCCCTGCCAGGTTGCATACTCGGATAAGGGTCCTGGTATTGACTTGGGGGGACCCCCATGCAATTTTTTTCAGTTATTTTTTTGTCTATATTGCTGGGAGCCAGCAATAAATTACATTTTTCCTTTAGAAATGTAATTTTGCTCCAGCGGTGTTCCAAGCATCACACAGATGTGCCACTTTACAGGCATGCCAAGAGGACCCCCCAGGCACGATATTTAAAGGAATATTTTATTTTTATTGTTTCACTTTAATCATTATTAAAATCACTGCTCCTGAAAAAGACAATCTATTTTAAAACTTTTTTTTGCATTGATACATGTCCCCTAGGGCAGTACCCAGGTCGCCATACACTTTTTATGGCAATAACTTGCATATAAGCCTTTAAAATGAGCACTTTTGATTTTTCATGTTCGGGTCCCATAGACTTTAATAGGATTCTAATGTTCGCACAAATGTATTGCCTGTTCACATGTTCTGGTGCTACATACAGCGTATTAAAAAAAACACATATATGATTGCTTTAGATTGATTAAAACCTAAAGGATAAGGAAAATTTAAAACAGCATTTTCTGATTTCCACACGCCCATTACGCTGATCTACCTCCCACCCGTATGCTCACACAGTCCACCAGCAATTTACTGCTATGTATCCCTTTGGCCAGTGCTTCTTATTACCACTGTTTGTTTGCAATAGAACTGCAAGGACATTTAGAGGCCAAGACACTGGTCTGTTCCTTGTTGCAGCACCAGGCTTGTATACCAACCCCTACCCTCACCATTTTCTCCGACTCTCACCAACTCTTCCACAAACCTCCCATTTCACTCTCCACTGCATCAACACCAACCCCACTCACTGCCACTGCACCGACACATGCCTCAGTACTTGCTGTTCCTGTACCATTGCACACTTCTGTGTTCTCCACCACTGCAACCCTCAATATTCAGCCCATTCAACAAACTGGCACACCTTTGCTAGTTTCAAGGAAATCTATGGTCATAACATACATTTCCAAATTATAACATCAGCATTGTAATAGCAATACAAACAATAGTTGTTTTTGACAATCCAATATAAGCTTACTTAAAAAAAAATTCCTTTCATCCTGTCAGTTTTGCCTATCTGCTGGCCATCTCTTTCCATTACTTTCTGGATTCCTTGCATGATTTGCAGCTTCTCTTTTGCTGTTTACTTTCAATTTCTAAGGACTACATGTCCCATGGTACCCTGCTGCCTGCAAGGAATGATTCCTGACTCCACCCCCTAAAAACCATCCTCTTAACATCTCTATGGTTCAGAAAGCAGGCTCTGTGAAATGTGTGACACAGCAGGACCTTCTCACAGGATATAGTGAATATATGTCACAGAATTCGGGAATTAAATGTGTGGGGATCTTCAAAAAGTACGTTTACAAACTTCAAGATCATTTGGAATAGTAAACGTAGGCTAGAAATAATTGTAATACAATGTAGAAATAAATATATGATTTTTATATGATTTTACATACAATTTATCTGTAAAAAAACAGATACCCAATCTGAGGTAATCAATAAAAACATAAACTTATTTCCACAATCAACTTTCACAAAATTCTGAGAAGTGGTATTGATGAGCATAAATTCATAAACTCGCAGAAAACATTTCTTCTTGTATTTCTTAATGTCTTGAATACACAGTATGTAACACTAAAAAATATTAATTTATAAACAATTGTCCATGTGTTTGTATACATACATAGATATACAGTGGGAAAAGACAATACAATATATATTTATTTACAAGGCCTTAAGAGTATATTATTATACCTGCACCATATGATGCAGGAATATAAGCATTACTTTTTGGAACAACATCAAACCATACACCTGTGATTTCCAATCAAAAATGCCACACTTTGGGGTGGAGCTGGTGCGCAGCATTTGAGGACGGCAGGGACAGATCTCCATCCATAGATCTCTAATTCTGCCATGATCCTGACAGCAGAACTCTTGATCCTGACCTGGACTGCTGGGGTATGTGTGCAGGGACATCGCGGGCACCCCGGAGGATGGTCAAATACGGACTACCTCTGCCTAAAACAACGGCTGGCCTGTTTTGCCTGGGGATCCCAAGATGGCGCAGCGGCCGGGAGGAGGAGGAGGAGGAATGGCCCCCACTGGTAAGACAGGAGGAAACTGCCCAGCCAGCGTCTCCTCCACCAGGCGGGGTGAGTCCTAGACCCCAGAGGCACACCTGAAATGTAGAGGGAGATCTTTGGGCAGATTGGATGCCCACACAGGAAGAGCAGGCTGGAAGGAGGTAGGTGTGGATGAGCTATCCCTTACACAGATCATGGCAGCCATACTGGGATGTCAGAATAAGCTGATTGATCATTTTGGGGAACTTAAGCTAGAGTTCTCATTCATGAAGCATGACATGCAGAAGATTAGAGAAAAGGCTCATGCTGCAGATCAATGTATTGCCTCATTGGAGGATACTCTCAGGCCTATGGACACTGCTGTACAGGTGGCTAAGAAGACCTTATCTGAGCATACTTTAAAAATGGCTGACATGGAGGACCACATGCGAAGGAATAATATCCGGTTGGTGGGGTTCCTTGAGGGGGCTGAAGGGAGGCACCCCCAGGAGTTCCTGGAAGGTTGGCTTAAAGAGCATATGGCACCTGGCACTTTTACTAATCTGCTTGCTATTGAACGGTCTCATCGTATCCTGTGTAGGACTGTGTAGGACTCCACCGAAAGGTGAGGTCCCTTGCCCCATGATAGCGAAGATTTAGCATTTCTGTGAAAGGGAAAATATTCTGAAGGGGGCCAGGAATGGTCCGGAGCTGGAGTTTAATGGATATCGGATATCAGTCTACACTGATTTTTTGTCCGCCACTCAGAAACAGAGAGCCATCCCTGGTGGGATGGTTGTCTACCTATGGATTCTGGGATGTCTGGCATTTTCAACATCCGATCCCTAAAGAATATGTGACTATGCAGAATAGACACCGTCCTTGCTGAGGGGGAGGGACTAGAGTTGGTGCGGGAGATTGCATACTTACTTAGAGCACTCTCTGACCACTCTCCCATTATGATGGTCCTTAATCTGGGGCCTAAACTGGGGATCTGTCATTGGCGGATGAAAGCTAGCTGGTTGCAGGAGGAATATGTTCAGATCAAATGTACTAAGGCTATCAGTCTCTTTTGGGCTGAAAATGGGGCTGCAGGGTCTGCTCTCCTTCATTGGGAGTCTTTTAACCACTTCCCGCCCGGCCTATTGACAGGGGGGTCTGCACTGAACATTTATCAGTGCAGCCCCCCTCAGGATAGCCACACTGGACCACCAGGGAGCCTGCCCAGGACCACCAGGGAGCCCCCCCCCAGGGACACCATCAGGATGCTGCCCAGGACCACCAGGGAGACAATCTGGAAGCCATGCAGGGACCACTAGGGAGCCCACACTAGACCACCAGGTAAGAGGTATACAGTGCACTGTAGGGATGGCACTGTGCCCATATGTGATGCCTGCCAGTGCCATCCCTAACAGTGCTGTATACAGTGCCATGTACCAGTGCCATATGCCAGTGCCCCAAATCAGTGCCCATCAGTGCCGCCTATGAGTGCCCATCAGTGCCACATATCAGTGCCACCTATCAGTGCCTGTCAGTGCTGCTTATCAGTGCCGCCGATCAGTGCCCATAAGTGCTGCATATACAGTATCTCACAAAAGTGAGTACACCACTCACATTTTTATAAATATTTTATTATATCTTTTCATGTGACAAACCTGAAGAAATGACACTTTGCTAAAATGTAATGTAGTGAATGTACAGCTTGTATAACAGTGTAAATTAATGTCTAAATCGCTGGCAACAAAAGTGAGTACACCCCTAAGTGAAAATGTCCAAATCGGGCCCAAAGTGTCAATATTTTGTGTGGCCACCATTATTTTCCAGCACTGCCTTACCCCTCTTGGGCATGGTGTTTACCAGAGCTTTTCAAGTTGCCACTGGAGTTGTCTTCCACTCCTCCATGACGACATCATGGAGCTGGTGGATGTTAGAGACCTTGCGCTCCTCCACCTTCCGTTTGAGGATGCCTCACAGATGCTCAATAGGGTTTAGGTCTGGAGACATGCTTGGCCCGTCAATAACTTCAGTATGTCACAGTACGTGTTGGCATTCATGATTCCCTCAATGAACTGTAGCTTCCCAGTGCGGCAGCACTCATGCAGCCCCAGATCATTACACTTCATCCACCATGCTTGATTGTAGGCAAGACACACTTGTCTTTGTACTCCTGACCTGGTTGCTGCCACATACGCTTGACACCATCTGAACCACATAAGTTTATCTTGTTCTCATCAGACCACAGGACATGGTTCCAGTAATGCATGTCCTTAGTCTGCTTGTCTTCAGCAAACTATTTGCAGGCTTTCTTGTGCATCAGCTTTGGAAGAGGCTTCCTTCTGGGATGACAGCCATGCACACCAATTTGATGCTATGTGCGGCGCATGGTCTGAGCACTGACAGACTGACCCCCCACCCCTTTAACCTCTGCAGCAACGCCGGCAGCAATCATACGTCTGTTTCCCAAAGACATCCTCTGGATATGATGCTGAGCCCATGCACTCAACTGCTTTAGTCGACCATGGCGAAGCCTGTTCTAAGTGGAACCTGTCCTGTTAAACTGCTGTATGATCTTAGCCACCATGCTGCAGCTCAGTTTCAGGGTCTTGGCACTCTTATTATAGCTTAAGCCATCTTTATGTAGAGCAACAATTCTTTTTTTCATATCCTCAGGGAGTTCTTTGCCATGAGGTGTCAAGTTGAACTTCCAGTGAGCAGTATAAAAGAGTGAGAGCGATAACACCAAATTTAACACACCTGCTCCCCATTCACACCTGAGACCTTGTAACACCAACGAGTCAGGTGACATTGAGGGGGGGAAATGGCTAATTGGGCCCAATTTGGACATTTTCACTTAGGGGTGTACTCACTTTTGTTGCCAGCAGTTTAGACATTAATGGCTGTGTGTTGAGTTATTTTGAGGGGACAGCAAATTTACACTGTTTTACAAGCTGTACACTTACTACTTTACATTGTAGCAAAGTGTAATTTCTTCAGTGTTCATATGAAAAGATATAATAAAACATTTACAAAAATGTGAGGGGAGTACTCACTTTTGTGAGATACTGTATGTGCCACATCATCAGTGCCACCTTATCAGTGACACCTCATCAGTGGCAATCTGTACTGCCTCATCAGTGCCCATCAATGTAGCCTCATCAGTGCCCATCAGTGTAGCCACATCAGTGCCCATCAGTGAAGGAGAAAATGTACTTATATACAAAATTTTGTGACAGAAAAAAAAAGTATAACTTTTTTTTTTTTCAAAATTTTCAGTCTTTTTTTATTTGTAGTGCAAAAAATAAAAACCGCAGAGGTGATCAAATACCACCAAAAGAAAGCTATATTTGTGGGAACAAAATGATAAAAAAATTTGTTTGGGTACAGTGTTGCATGACTGCACAATTGTCATTCACAATGCAACAGTGCTGAAAGCTGAAAATTGGTCTGGGCGGGAAGGGGGGGGGGGGGGGGGTAAGTGCCTGACATTGAAGTGGTTAAAGCTACTGTGAGAGGGGTGTTTATGGTAGAGGTGAGTGGGTTCAAGAAGCAGCTGGCCTCTATGGTGAAGGATAAGGAGACAGAGGTATCTTTAGCGGAAGCAGCCTATGTTAGGGCCCCAGGGGTTGCTGGCCTTGCAGGAAAAAACACTGGACTACCGTTCTATCCTGACTGAAGACTACTAAACTTAGGCTTGCACAACAGAGGCGCATATTTGAGTTTGGAGATAAGAATAGCCGGCTTATGGTGTATTTGGCTAGACCAGAATATGTCCCTGTATATATAAAGAGTGTCTATAACAGACATAAAAATGAGGGAGCTTTATGTGTCCTGTGCCTCTGCGGGACTAGATGAACTGGAGACCTATTTAGCGAATATTGATCTTTCTGTATTGAGAAATAAAGACAGTGATATCCTGGAAAAGGAAATTACCGTGGAAGAGGTTGAGGGGGCAATTTCTTCTTTTGCTCCCAGAAAATCTCCCGGTCTTGATGGGCTCCCCTCGGAGTGGTACGGCACATTTGGGGAAAGTTTGACATCCCTGCCTGCTGCGGGTGTTTCAATCGGTCAGATTGGATGGTAGTTTGCCACCCTCTATGAGAGAGGCTTTAGTGGTTCTGATCCCTAAAGGGGGAAGTGTGATTCCTACCGCCCTATCTCGATGAATGTGGACAGATTTAAGCTAAGATTATAGCAGCAAGATTGCAGAGTTATCCTAAAGCTTGTTAAAGCAGATCAAATGGGATTTATCCCAGGTAGATGCTCTCAGATGAATGTAAGGAGGCTTTTTGTGAACTTGCAGACTAGGCATGACAACTCTGGGGTAAGGGTGGTGGCCTCCTTAAACACTAAGAAGGCTTTTGATTTGGTGGAGTGGCCTTATTTGTTCCATCTCTTGGAATTCTTTGGGTTTGACCCTGTTTTTGTCTCCTGGGTGAGGCTTCTGTACACTGAACCACTAGTGAGATTACGGGTTAATAGTATTATCTCTGAGCTCTTTCCTATTTTCCGTGGGACTAGGCAGGGGTGCTCATTGTCTTTCCTCCTATTTGCCCTGGCCATAGAGCCCCTCGCGGCTAAGTTGCGATCTAGTATTACCTTTTCTGGTCTTTGAGTAGGGCAGTTGGAGGAACGCATCTCATTATATGCGGATGACATGCTACTGTATCTGCAGGATCCAGGTTCCTCACTCTCAGTTGCCTTGGCATTGATCCAGGAGTTTGGGGACTACTCTGGTTTCCAGATTAACTGTCATCCCTATTTCCCATCAATGAAAATGTAGCGGTTTCTGCAGCTTGCCCCATTCCACTGTCCGGATCTTTTAAATATTTGGGGATCCTAAAGCAGCTCCCTGTTTCTAGGTTCTTGGAGCTAAATTTGGCACTGATTATAGGAGCTTTTCGTGAGAAGGTGCAAAAATGACAGACTCTACCACTTACGGTGATAGGTTGAATACATCTATTTAAAATGATTTTTCTCCCTAAATTTTTGTACATTCTCTCAAACTCTCCTGTCTTTGTGTCAAAACAAGTCTTCAGGAGCATAAATTCCATTGTGGAATTGTCTCAACTGTCCTTCCTACATTGGCATTTTTTTTCCCCAGATTCCTAATGCAACAACATTGCTGGAAGCTGCGGTGGCCACTTCCCAGGAGACTCTCCTAAATATGGTGTATAGGAAGGGGGTAAGGGATAGAAGGGTGGGTTCTATGCTGGCACTTCCTGTTCGGAATTTTCTACTCTGTGCCCAGCTGGTGGGGGATGCACCCTTAAGGCTGTCACCTAATAGTCCAATATGGTATAATAGATTGTTGATGGAGTTCTGTAAACTGGAGAATGGATATGTGTAGGTAAAATTTGGGGTAAAGTACTTACATCATATATACCAGGAAGACAAGCTGTGCGCCATTGCTCAACTACGGGAACAGTTTGGGATGCCCAGGACTTGGCATTTTCGATATGCTCAGCTGCATCAAGCTGTAGCTCAGTTTGGTAGTGGGGAGGTTCGAGTTCAAAATACTTCCATGGAAAGGGTCCTTTTGGATCCTGAACGAATTTCCAGATATATGGCAGTGGGGCCTGGGGATCCTGGGTTGATAGCCAGGGCTAAGTCTCGATGGGTGGCTTTTGTACTTGAGTTGTCAATGGAGATGTGGCAAAAGGTTCTGGCAATTACCTCAGCTCTGTCATTTCTTCAATGGATATCATGTTTCAGAATAGGTACTACCGTCAGATGTACTATACACGGTCAGATTATTTAGTATGCATAAAAGAGACTCTGCAGCTTATATGGCTATGTCTAAGCGTCCCTGTGAGACATGAAAAGTGTCAGCTGTGTGTCCCCATTGGAATCATATTGTGCCTTTGACTATATGGATTTTATTATCTTCAATAAAGGTTTATTCATTTGGATTGTGGCCATGCAGTGATCCTTTTTCTACCCGTCTACGCAGCAGAGCCTGCATCCCTTTGATGGACTCACGCAAAGGTTGGAGGGGATAAACAGCTTGGAGCAGGTGTGGTTCCTTATAGACTCTGCAGCTTGTCACAAATATCTGGGGGCAGAAGGGACTTTTATTCCCATGGTGTGGGAGTGAGCCAAGATACGATCTGTGTAGTCTATGGTGACTGAATTTATAGCGGATAAATCTGACCTCCCTAACATGTGTTCCCCTTGAGATGCCTCCTGGGAATTTTTGACCAAGAAGAGTTGGATGTGTATACCAAATTATTCCTCATAGCTAGGAGGTGGATCCATGGGGAACAACTGACGTTAGGGATGTGGTTGAAAGTTGTCTTCTCTACCGTATGATGTATGAGGCCAGGGGGGCTCCCAAGAAGTTTAGGAAGGTCTGGTTTAGGTGGGTTGACTCAAAGGAGACATTGAAGGAAGATGTGGATCAATAAATGTTACTGGGTATGAAGATTCTGTTCTTTATTTGTTTCTTTTCTTTTTTAATAGGTTTACCTAAGGTGAGGGTGTAGGTACAACACGCTGATGTAAATGACGTGGTTTTAGAGTACTATACTCTATATACCATTGCCCATGGTTTCATGTAGGAAGTTTGGATACCTGAGGGGGAGGGAGGAAGGTGATTTGGTCTTGCCGGGGCTTATGGCCCTTGTGGGCGAGGAAGGGCATTCTGCTAATTTCCTCCTGTTGGTATCGTTGGGGTGCAACTGTTTCATTGGCTTAATTAAAATGAAAAAAAAAAAAAGCAGAATTACTGGATTACAGGTTGAGTTTTGAGACTCTGGTTAGAGTTTTCTATGCCTAGTAGAGATGGTCCTATGGTCTTCATACATGCTTTTTCACTTACCTGTCATTTTGTTAAATAAAACTTTTTGAAAAAAAATGCTGAGTGTACAATTTCATATACTAAAAAGTGGTTCAGCTAGAAACAGACATGTAAATGTATGCGCAATAGAAAATTTCTACTTAATGACACAACTGTGACTTTATGATTTAAATGTATATTGGAGTCCACAGTGCCATCTTTTGTTAAACACATGTCACTTCTGATTATTCTTCCCTGAAAAGAACTAGAGACAAATATTCAATAAATACCCCATGGTATAATATTTATATCCTAGCAGACAGACACAGAATGTTTGCGTGCAAACCTAGATCTGAGCAAATAATTTTACTCATACTTAAACCTATTTTTTTTTTTCATTTCACTTGGATACAGCAAGGGAGTGTCCGATTGCAGAGATTTCCCTTCACTTCCTGTCCATAGCCAAACAGGAAGTGAAAGGAAACCCCTGCAAATTAAGGGTATTCCTTGGAGACCCCAGGTCACCATAACTATTGTCTTGATTGGAAGAATTCCCCTATATTACTTTTCTGGGGACAACCCACAATTTGTGGTTTTCTTTTACTTTACTAGTAAATAGGACAAATGGAGAGGGTGAATCTCCCTTAACGGGGGGCACAGACCACAATAAAAAACTGACAGGGGTTCTAATCCCTCTCCCCTGCTTCCAAAACAAGATCTTTGCATTTAGTAATATATTAACTATCTTATGTAGGTATAAGATAGGTAGGTACGACAAAAATTTACTAGTCTGCACATCCAGCTTTTGTCTGACTAAAAATGTAAATCGGATGTCGAAAGGAGCATACTAACGGTAAGAATTTCAGACGACAGGCTGTCGTATAAAAATTTCCATCTGAAATTCGCCTCATGTGTATGGACCTTTAGAATGATCATGCTGCTTAGCCTCTTGTCTTATTTCTATCCTTTCTATTTCTCTCCGATCTACTGCTTTCTCTTTCTACGTGATGTTTTTTGTCCTCGCGGGCTGGCCTTGCCTGCTGAATGACGAACCATACCCTTTTTGACTCTGCACTAATGCCATAGACCAGGATTGTTACCATGGTTATATCCCCCTCTTTTGGTTGCACGGTACGAGGATTAAATTAAGCAACATCTAGCTTGGCAGATCCCTTTGATCTGTCCTCGGGCAAGCCCTAAGGACTAAAGCTAAACAAGTCCTCCAATCCATGGAATCTGTTCCTGAGCCAGAAACCAGAGCCTTCAGTATGTTTCCTCTTACCGTGCTCCCACCCCCCCCCCCATTGTCTTCCACCCGCTCCCTAAGCCCGCCACAATTAGATCCCATTAGGGGTGGCGGGCAGACCCTGGGGAGCCTATGGTTATTGGTGAACTCTTCTTGTAACACATAGGGTTCGATCTACAACGAATTAAATTAGGAGCATGGCACGTTGGTTTTCTCCCCCTATATTGGTACCATTGTTAGGACCAGATACCGTAATCACGTCT
>BLSH010486858.1:47402-63924 GCA_018402905.1 Glandirana rugosa | reverse complement strand
GATGTGTGAAGAACAGATGTTCAGTTATTAGCGGCTATTTTTAAAGTGACACACAGACTTTGCAGATGTGTGAAGAACAGATGTTCAGTTATTAGCGGCTATTTTTAAAGTGACACACAGACTTTGCAGATGTGTGAAGAACAGATGTTCAGTTATTAGCAGCTATTTTTAAAGTGACACACAGACTTTAAAGATGTTTGCAGAACAGATGTTCAGTTATTCCAGGTTTCATTTAAAGTGACACACAGACTTTAGAGATGTTTGCAGAACAGATGTTCCGTTATTCCCGGTTTAATTTAAAGTGACACACACAGTTTCCCGATGTGTGCAGAACAGTGATATGGGTTCTCCCGGCTAATTTATACTTTTTTGACACAGTTTGAAGATGATTTTAGAACAGTTATATGGCTTCTACCGTTAATTAATACTGTTCAGACCCAGTTTGAAGATAATCCACATTCACTTCCATTTTTGCTTTTTTTATGTTTTTATTTTTTTTTAAATATTTAAAGTTATTTCCCTGTCCCCATTTCTTTGTAGGTCACTTGTCCCACCCTTACCCCCATTTCCTTCCTTTTGCAGACCTCTAGGACTTTCCAGGACTATTTTACAGCCATTTTTGTGCCTAAAAGTCTGTGTCCCCATTGATTTCAATGGGGTTCGGGGTCCGGGACAAAGTTCGGGTTCTGTCCGGACCCAAACCCGGACTTTGTCCCGAAGTTCAGCCGAACCAGCAGAACCCGGACTTCAAGAAGTTCGCTCAACTCTAATTATAACTTAAAGTTCATCATGAGTGAATAAAAAGAAATTCATCATAAAAAATGTGATATAAAGTGCATGTGTGCTGTAAAAAAGTGTCCAAAGAGAAATCAAATGTGCTCTAGTTGAATTTGTTCACAAAGGGCCTCCTTGGGACTCCCAGCCGAACAGTTGATAATCGAAACTGCAATGTGGATGGTACTCATCACCCAAGGGTGGACAGGAGGGAAAGAGAATGGAGCCGATAATGGTGCAGTACGTCCGGAAGATTTATTGGTAATATTAAAAGCATAAAAAAGCATAAAACATAGATTGCTTACGATCTCTTGAAGAAAGCGCAGGGGACGCCGTATGCGGTCCATCTGCGTGTCACTGAGCGGAAATGGCGTTCTGTAGTCCACAATGCCCTATGCTGCGTTTCTCCGGCAGCATGCTGACATCATCAGGGGGTCATGTGGTACAGAACGCCACTTCCAGTATTATACAGACATCCACTCTGAATAGGCCAATCACAACCCATTGTGGGGCCCCAAGCTAATTGTTTTTATGCAAAGGACACACCTTTACTGCTGTGGGCCTGATTTAGTGTCAGCAATGCATGTAGCCAATCTCATTAACGGGGCATGTGTGACGACCGGAAAGGACAAATAATTAATAAAAGACAAAAATTGTAAAAGCTTTTGGCAAAAATAAAGCGATTAAAAATAAGAAAAAAAGAAAAAGGCTATATGTAAAAAGAAAATGTTAATACAAATATATGTGATTAAAATGGGACTTACTGGTGAATGTGTCCCAATGGGATGAACGTAGTTTTAAAGGAACTGCTAGATAGTGTCTTAAACGTGGTGTGAGGGGAAGGACAAACATTTGATGATTGGCCTATTCAGAGCGGATGTCTGTATAATACTGGAAGTGTCATTCCGTACCACATGACCCCCTGATGACGTCAGCATGCTGCTGACGAAACGCAGCATAGGGCATTGTGGACTACAGAACGCCATTTCCGCTCAGTGACACGCAGGTGGACCGCATACGGCGTCCCCTGCGCTTTCTTCAAGAGATCGTAAGCAATCTATGTTTTATGCTTTTTTATGCTTTTAATGTTACCAATAAATCTTCCGGACGTACTTCACCATTATGGACTCCATTCTCTTTCCCTCCTGTCCACTCTTGGGTGGTGAGTACCATCCACATTGAAGTTTCTGGTATCAACTGTTCGGCTGGGAGTACCAAGGAGGCACTTTGTCAACAAATTCAACTAGAGCACATTTGATTTCTGTAACAGAAATCAACATCTGGTGAGTAAGAATTCTCACTGGGTGTGTTGGTGAAGGTTCTGTCCATTTCTGCATGCTATTTGGAACAAGAAAATTTTCTTTCAGCACACTTGGAGCACTATCTGAACCTGATTGGGAATTCAATCTTTTTCTTGAATTAATAGGACTTTGGACACTTTTTTACAGCACACAAGCACTTTATATCACATTTTTTATGATGAATTTCTTTTTATTCACTCATGATAAACTTTAATTTATAATGATTTATTGCATGTGTTATTTATATAAGGCTGTTTCCTTCATTTACAAGTATTCTTGCCATATATTTACCAGCCGGTTACCCCTAAAGCATCCTACCTGGCATCTAGTTTACTAGTAGTCAGTGGGTGATAGGGCACCAGCCTTATTGTATTTATGAAATTAGCCAGCCCTAAGTCATTTTGTGTGTTAGCGCAGTTTTATTTAGCATTATAACTACCACTTTAATAGGAGACTAATATATCATAAAAAAAACACTTTATTTATACCAGATTTACTAGACTTTTTAAGTGTTTCTAGACATGTCTGCAAGGTTTTATCTAATGACTCTTTCTTGCATGACTTTTTTTTTTTAATTGTTTTTATTCAGAGAATTTGTAATATAACAAACAGAGTATAGGTGTCGTACAAAAAATGAAGAGGCATAATAGTATCATATTATATTACACCGAGCCAGAGAGATAAAATAATAACTGGGTTTTAGGTAAATTAGAATAGAAAGGTAACAAATGATATTAAAAATAATATTAGAAACAGTATGAAATAGTAAGAGAAAGTATATAGAATAATATACAAATAATATGGAGATGGACATTTCTGGATTATTAGTAGGAAGGAAGTAGAAGGAGGAAGGCACTTTGTGAGATATGTAGTCATCATAAAAGACATCATTGGGCTAATGGGTTTGCTCCCTTCAAACCTGCCACTTTGCACCAGAAATATTAGTTATTAGGGATTCATATATGTAATGGGATTGTGCCAATTCAAGAGTAGTAAATACATTGGGCACTGTATTTGATTTCCAGCTTCTCATTATTAGTGATCTTGCTGCTAGAAATACATGTGTCACCACAGTGCGAAAATTCGGAGGGAAGACCTCAATACCCAGGTTTAACAAGGCTAATCCCGGATCTGGAGTGATGAAGATACCTGTTATAGTTGAAATTTGTTTAAATATACTTTTTCAAAAACTAGTCAGTTGTTTACAATACCAGAATACATGTATAATATTGCCCACCGCCCCACAATCTCTCCAACATTAGGGGAGAATTTAGAACAATAATATGGCTCTCTATGTGGCTGGAAGAACAGTAATATGGCTCTATGCGGCTGCAAAAGGCTTTTCCCATACACTTTGGAGATGATTTTAAAACAGTAATATGGCTCTATGCGGCTGCAATAAGACTTTTCCCATACACTTTGGAAATGATTTTAGAACAGTAATATGGCTCTATGCGGCTGCAATAGACTTTTCCCATATACTTTGGAGATGATTTTAGAACAATAATCTTTCCCTTAAAGCAACAGCTGGAACCTTTCCCTGTACAACTTGATGATGATTTTAGAACAATAATCTTTCCCTTAAAGCAACAGACTCTACCTAGTCCAGTCAGATCGTTCTGTGCAGCAGGATGAGGTCTGCAATCTGTCCCTCAAAGCAGCAGTACTAGTATTTCTCCCTAGTCCACAATCAGATCGTTCAGTAATGCAGGATGAGATGTTCTGCAATCTGTCCCTCACAGAGCCAGCAGCATCCTCTCCCTAAACTATCCTGAGAGCATATGACATGCAGCACAATGACTCCAGCCCCATATAGAGGCTGGGTCACATGGTGCACTGGCCAATCACAGCCATGCCATTAGTAGGCATGGCTATGATGGCTTCTAAGGGAAAACCAGTGAAACACTTATTGATTGGCTGCCCTTGGCAGCTGTTCAACACATGGAATAATATACCAGAACCCCAGACCCGAACCCGGGCTTTTTTTGAAAAGTCCGGGTTCGGGTCTGGGTCCCGGACACCCCAAAGTTCGGTACGGACCCGAACTTTACAGTCCGGGTTTTATCAACTCTAGTCATCAGCAAACAAATTGATATTATGGGACCTATCTTGAAGGAAAATCCTAATATCTTCAGGTGAGTTCTGATTTTTTCGGCTAGGGGCTCTATAAGAAGATTAAAGATGGGGATAAAGGGCACCCCTGTCTCATGCTATTCGATATGGAGACGGGTTGGGAAAGAGTGTTTGATGTGTAAACTTGTGCACAGGGAAATTAATAGAGGGCTAAGACAGTGGAGAGGATGGGGCCAGTGAATCCAAATTTACTAAGAGTATGGGTCATGTAACCCCAGTGTATCCTGTCAAATGCCTTCCAAAGTTTTTGCGTAGAGTTTAACATCTGTATTTAACAGCGATATGGGCCTAAAATTGGGTGGGATGGTGGGATCTTTGTCTGGCTTAGGGATGGTGACCACATATGCCTTAAGCATTTCTGAGGGAAAAGAGGTCTGTGAGTAAACCAACTGCAAGGTTGGGGATCATATATTTTGAAAGGTTTTATAATAATCATTTATAACAAATCTGGGCCAGGTGACTTACCATTCGGGAGAGTATTTATTGCTCTGAGAATCTCCGACTCCGCTATAGGAGCATTTAGACATAGCAGTTGGGCCTATGACAAAGAGGGGGGCTTAATGTCTGTCCAAAAAGTTTGTATAGCCTCATCCATAAGTTGAGGGGTGTTGGGGTCCTCTTTGAGGTTACATAAGGAGGAATAGTAGTCACCGAAAGTATTCCCTATTTCTTTTGCTATTGTGCTTAGTACGGATTTAAAATGGGATTTTGGATCGCAGTTTACATTCTTTCAATATTTGGGCCAAAAACTTACCAGCTCGATTGCCAGCTGAGTAGTGTGTTAGTTTAAGGGAGTTGATGTATTTGTTATATTGTTCTATAAAAATGAACCTGAGTTCTGAGCGAAGTTTAGCTAGCTTTTTTGCCAATTCAATGCTTTCGCGATCTGTGTCTCTATATTTTTGATTTCGCTAAGCACAGGTGGTCCATTTTTTTTGTCCTCTGCCTCTTTGCCCATGAGCTGAGTTGTAGGATAATCCCTCTAATAAAGGACTTATGGGTGCACCACATAGTAGTAGGGCTTGACACAGATTTGACATTAGGTTCAAAAAAGGTTTTCAAATGATCAGAAATATAAGACACATAAGTAGGAGAATTAGCTTGCCATATATATGCAGGACTAGGAGCATTCTTCTCCACAATCGTTATAGAGACAGGTGCGTGGTCAGACCAGGAAATGCCATGGATGGTGGAGGAGGATACTGCCTGTATCAGTGTACAATCAACCACAATCATATCAATGCGAGAGTATGTATTGTCTCTGGAGGAGTGGAAGGTGTAGTCATGCTTATTAGATGGCTGACATCTCCAAACATCATACACATCTTCTACATGGCTAGTAGTAGTGTCCACTTTATAGTCCACTGTGATATTGTAGTCCCCACATATGATCAGGCCCCCTTTTCTACATGCAGTCATTTTTTTAAAGATTCTCTTCGTTAGAGTTCAGCGGACACCTGGATGTTCGGGTTCGGCGGGTTCGGCTGAACTTCGCAGAAACGTTCGGGTTCTGTACCGAACGTTACCAGAACTTGACCCCGGACCCTGAACCCCATTGAAGTCAATGGGGACCCGAACCTTTCGGCACAAAAATGGCTGTAAAAAAGTCCTGGAAAGTGCTGCAAAAGGAATAAAAATGGGAGATGTTATTAGATCTGCAATCTGTCTCTCAAAGCAGTAGTAATCTCTACCAGTCCAGTATCAGATCGTTCTGTAATCAGATCGTTCTGTAATGCAGGATGAGAGATTGTTCTGTAATCAGATCATTCTGTAATGCAGGATGAGATGTTATTAGATCTGCAATCTGTCCCTCAAAGCAGTAGTAGTAATCTCTACCTAGTTATTAGATCTGCAATCTGACCCTCACAATCTGTCCCTCACAATCTGTCCCTCACAGCGCCGGCAGCATCCTCTCCCTACACTAACCTGAGAGCATGTGACATGCAGCATTGTGACTCCAGCCTCATATAGAGACTGGGTCACATGATGCACTGCCCAATCACAGCCATGCCATTAGTAGGCATGGCTGTGATGGCTTTTAGGGAAAACCAGTGAAACGCTTGTTGATTGGCTGCCCTGCAGCTATTCAACATGCGTGATAAAATACCAGAACCCAGAACCCGAACCCGGACTTTTTCTCAAACGTTCGGTTTCCAGACACAGACACCTGAAAGTTCGGTATGGACCCGAACTTTACAGTTCGGGTTCGCTCAACTCTACTCTTCATGAAACTGAGCTGATGGGAGTTGGGTGCATATACCTTTACTATGGTAAATAGTTGATTGTTGAATTCCCCTATTAAAATCAAATACCTTCCCTACGGGTCTACCTGTACTTCTTTAGGAACAAAGGCAACAGAGTTTTTGATAGCTATTAGCACTCCCTTTTGTTTATAGTGGGCTGTGGCCTTGTAAAGATGGGGAAAGCTTTTATGGTGGAAAACAGGTGAGTTGGAGGCCAGGAAGTGCGTCTCCTGAATGTACAGTATATCAGAGTTCAACCTCAAGTCCTCCTTCTAGACCAGAGCTCTTTTTGCTGGGTGGTTAAGCCAATGTACATTGAACAAAACTATGTTAAGTTCCATGGGTGGTTGTGAGAGAGAATGCTAAAGGTACCTTTAGCGAGGCAGGCTTGACTTGACTGGGTGTAGTCTATCTCAAGTGAAGCCAAACAGAAAAGGAAAAAATATGAATAAAGAAGTGAAAAATAGGGAAAGTCAAACATTGCGAATTCGACCAACAGGATAAAAAGTGAGATTCTAACGTGAATCTGATGGCAGAATAATTACACATACACAATTTCCACTTGTGGGTTATCATCTCGAGGTAATGAGGGGTGTTTTAGGGCATGGATGGTGCTTGTGGAAGCAGTCTGGTGCATCTTGGCTTGCTGCGATTCCTAGTGCTGGAGCAGAGGTGGTGTCTTAAAAGTCCATGCAGCTACGCGGTAGCCACACCCCCTCCTTGCATGACTTTTTAATGTAGCTAAGCATGTTTGTACAGTACTGGCCTTTTATTGTGTTCTTAATTATCCATGTTATTTGAGAATGAAGGAAGTATTGCAAATGTATGGACTTCAGCTTTCAAAGAGTCCAGGACTGGGAATCGTATGCACTGTGTGGTGTTGCAAGCTAGTAAAGTCTAGCTGCACAAATGTAACTAAACGTTTAAGAGCCTATTCTCATTAAAGCATACATGTTATTGTGTCCATAATGCACACACGGGTGCTGGCTTTGCATCGTGTTTCAATGCATTGTTAACATCCATGAAAGTTTTTTCTTTATTTCTACACTTGCATACCTCCCAACTTTTTTAAGATGGGAACGGGGGACACCTATTCGCAAAAATATGTATGCATAGGACACCTCTGCCACTCCCCCTTAAAGGAAAAATCTACAAAAAAAAGATTGGTTAAACCCACAAGTGCTTTTTTTAACACTATTATTTCTTTATATTGGGCTTTGAAATTTACAAACTATATAGAGAAGGGCCGATTAGACACTGGTCTTCAAAAAAAGAATATGGCGGACCTCCATCAACCATCACACCTATTCTCACTGACCTATTGATCCAATTCCCCATTGTGGGTGAAACATTTTTACTTTCGCTTAAGGTCCCTGTAAGTGCAGGTGTGCACGGCTGCACCTATGTCCCCTACTCTCCCCTTTCCTCCTGGGCCAGCTCGGTAAGTGTATAGACACATCTTGATGGAATATGCTATTGTTTTATATATCCCCCCTCATTTTGTGATGACCATATATTTTTGCACCCTTCTCTCTCCCTGAAGAAGGAAAAAACAAATCTCCGAAATGCGTAGGTTACCCTGTAAACACCTCCAAGGATCTGGCCATATACCCTTCACAGACCAGCCTGGTGCTCCAGTATTTTGAGCTAGAGGGTTCCATTTGTTTAAAATATTCTGTGTCATCATGTTTATTGTTTTTATTGATGCAGTTAATGGTTGACCATATGGTCATCTTTTATGACTGTTCAAAAATAAAGTCTTTGTATTTTTATTATACTTTAGTTATACATTCTCACTACTTCCCTATTCTGCCTAAAAAGTCCCAATTGGGGTGCTATTGTTCTCTATATGAAATTTGCCAATGCAGCAATTTAGAAACTGGATGAAAGGTTTAGCCCTGTAAAATACAATTCTGATAGATAAATAGTGCATTTTATGTACAGCTATATAGATCAGACCAAAATAAAGGACAAATGAGGAGGAAAGAGGGACATAGAGACTTTGTTCTAAATGAGGGACAGTCCCTCGAAACCAGGGACAGTTGGGAGTGCTCTTGTAGGCACTTGTCTGTTGTTATCAGAATGCAATGTACAAAAATACAACATGTTGTATTTGTTTAAGCATACTCAAACACACTGCAAATTCTTACATTGGGACTACATTGTTCAGTGCAACGCAATGCTGCTGGGGTGAATAGGCCCTAACTGTGAACCAGGTCTGCTACTTCTATGTGTTTATCTGTTTCTTATGGTTTTAATGTGAACCTAAGCTCACCATTTAGATCATTTTGTATAGTGAAAATTCCCTACACATTTAGTAAGACAAGCTCACTGTCCTTAACAGGAAGGAATCTAGCTTGCATGCTATTTCTCTTTAGCAGTTAAACACAGTAAGCCTTTCGAATATTAAGAATATTTAATTTATTAAAATACAACTATGGCAAATAGAATATTTTGATTATTCAGGTCTAGCTTTATTACATTCATAAAACATTTGTTTATTATACACAGAAATGAAAGGAAATTAGTCATAAGTTATGGCCAGCACTTTGAAAAAGATTTAAAGTTTTTTTGTTTTACTAAAATCCTCATTTTACCTTTACTAATCAAAATAAGAAAAAAATGTAACAGGAAAATAGTATACTTTATCCGGATGATCTGTGTCTGCTGGCTGCAGTAGGAGAGGTAAAGGCAGACCTATACTCTCCTCCTAGATACACACAAGGAATTTAAAAAATCTGGGCTCCGTGGATACAATCCACCCATCCCCCCATGTCCACAGAAAGCTATGCACTGCTATAGGCACTGAATGCCCTGGGTTTCTGTCTGGATTATCCCCAAAGTCTTTTTGTTATCTCCTTCTCCTTTCCATTCTGTTCTTTTTCTCCCTCCCTTTCTTTTTCTTCTCTCAGTCCCCTGTTCTGGGAGGTCCTGACAACTGCGTCTCTTGTCTATCCTCTGTGCATGGCTTGACTCTGATATCTACTATATCTACTCCAAGAGTGTCTCCTGGTTTAGGGGCATTACACATTTGTCCCCCTTCCCTTTCCCCCACCTCCCCTTTTATACCTATCTCATATGCTCATAATATGTGTATTGTTGCTGTAAACCTAACTTATATTATGCCATGCCTATTAATCTGTATTGTTATAACCATTGTTGTTTTCTATGGCTCACAGCCACACTCAGTACCTTTTTACAATGTTGATTACATTTGAACATTTGTACAGGTCATACCATGTATATTCCGAAACTTTAATAAAGACCTATTGGAAGTGAAAGCAGACCTATAATCAAAAAGTGAAGGTTTGCTGTCTTACAGAGAACATATGTAATGGTTTAATGAGGCTGGGCAGTAGGCTGAAATAAATCCCTGTTTTACATTTGTTCCTGAGAAGTAGAAGTGCTCTTCCTGACATGTGATATTGCCTAAGCGCTGCTATTCTTGTAGCTTTTTAACTGGATATCTGCAGTTTGAGATCACCTAAGGCAAGGGTAGGCAACCTGTTGCCCTCCAGCCGTTGTGGAACTACATTTCCCATGAGGCATTGCAATGCTGACAGTTACAATTACTCCCAAATGCAATGGGACTTGTAGTTCTGCAACAGCTGGAGGGCCGCAGGTTGCCTACCCCTGACCTAAGATGTAGAAATACAGAGGAGTAATGGTGGAAAAAAACAAGTGGTCCAATGAATCAGACTCTTTTCATTGTTTTTTTTTTTTAGTTTTGTTTTTTGTTTTTTTTCTGCTTGTTTTGCTTGTTTCCTTTTTTTATCTATCTATATGTTTGTCTAAAGCATATTTAAATTTAAATTTATTTATTGTTCACTCACTCACTACCTCTGCTGGAATTCTGCTCTAAGTATTAAATACTCTTTTGGTAAAAAAAAACTGATTATGGTTAGTTTTGAACTTTCCTTAGCGTTTGAGGTCATGCCCCATGTTCTTAGCATTCTATTGAAAGTATTGCTCTCCTGTACCTATTCATACTCATACTGTTTTTATATACAATACATACTGTATAAGCTTTTGCAGTCTGTCCTGATATGTTTCATCTATAGGACCTTTCACAACTTTTGAACATCTTTGTGTCTTTAACAAAAAAAAGACATGCCTTGCTCACCGAACAAAACAATCCTTGATCCTTCTTTTAGGAGCATTTTCATTAATGTTAGTACCACATATGTTAAACTCACTGGCCTGTAATAATTAGCTGCTGGTTTGGTCTGGACCCATGTTAATGGGGAAAAGGACCTCTACCCCAGATGCCTGGCCTTGTGAAAATGTAGCCTCATCTGCGGTTTGCTTTTCTTTCTCTAAATCACCCATATATCTCTTTAAGACATTTATTATAAAACTGTTATTTTAGAAATTGGCAGAATTATATCATCAATAGTAGAAGCATGTTCACCTTCTAGCTAAGTATGGCATGCCAGGGTTATCCCATGGGCATTTGACTGACCCTTTCTCATTGCATTGCATTTCTCTAAACTGGGAGAGGTAGGACTATGTGACTAAATAATATAAGAGTATTGTTTCTCATCACTTTTCATATTCCTAGTCATTGTGATTTGAAGGCCTCAGTAGCCATTCCATGTACTTCAGCTAACAAGTAGATTTTTTGGGGCTTCCATTAAGTTGTACAGGTTCTCAAAATCCAAAGAATTCCACAATATCATCAGTTGCCTTTATAAAAGATTTAAAGTATTTTCTGCTGGCTTTGGATGCTGAATGAAAGCTATCTCCTTTTCAGCTTGAACCTTCTGCTCGCAAAATAAGTGCATTTTCTCTGAATTTCCTTTGATTTCCCTTTCATCCAGATTGGCCTGTTCTCCCATTATACCAAGCAACTCATTCACTTTTTGCAATTGTCGATATCTACATCACACATGTTCCTGGATTAGGCTCTTAAAGTAATGGGTGTTGTGCAGCAACAACCAGCTGGAAATTGGAACATGCACTGTACAGCGAACAATATTTGCCAGCACGCCATGGATCTTCAGTCTAAACATTTTTTTTATCAAAGAGAGATTACATCACAGCAAAGAAGTGTAATGTTTCAGAGCTGCACAGATCCCCATTGTCAGTGTTGATGAAGGGGTCCTGCGCAGCTCGGAAACATTGCACTTCTTTACTGATGTGATCTGTCTTTAATAAAAAAATGTTCAGACTTTGTCTGAAGATCTGTGGTGTGCTAGCAAATATTTATGCTGTTTCATTCACTGTCTGGGGACAATTTGCTCCAGTCTGTGTAGCCATGAATCCTTCAAGCCCTTGCTTGGATCTCTCCCTGAATGCCACAGGTGCCAACCAGTGTCAAAGACTGCAAAACAGGAGTAAAATTCTGGACCCCAAATCTATAATTATTTACACTCAGTTGATGACCACAAATCATGTTCTATGTAGGATATAGGATTGCTGTAAATCAGTCTATTTCTGTGTCACTCCAGCACATCGCACTGCCCCTCTCTAATAATTAATATTCAACAGGAAGAAACTTATGAGATTGACAACAATCTTCTCAAATATTTAGGCCATACACACCCATCCCCTGACCAAACCATAAATAGAAAAAACTTCTCCAAACACTACAACGGCTTGTACAGCACTTCACAAGCATGTCCCAAAAAAAAGCAAATATGATTTATAAATATCATGCTCTCCAACATATACACTTAAACTTAGATATTTGTATTACCTCAGCGAAGGCTTTGATCTTGTTTGCTAATAAAATTTCAATGTACTGTTTGTTGAAAATATTTTGACAAACATTTGCACAATTGCTAAATAATATACAAAATGAAATCTACTAATTCTGGAAGCGCACAAGTATAGTGTTTTGCTAGTTTGTAATGAACTTTTAAAGTAGTATTAAACCCCAAAGCAAACATTTATTATATTGCAGTTTACCATTTCTTACATTTGATGGCTGCATTCGTTTTCTTTATTAAGTTTTCTTTCTTTCTTCTTCTTTTTTTTATCTGGTGATCTTGCCAGTAAGTCTATAGTATTTTGCAAAAGAACAAGCTCTCTTTCAGATGTATCAGTCTACAGGGATGAGACAACCCATTTAACACTGACAGAGGTGCTTAAAATCATCAGCTTTTATTAATTCATGTAAAACCTTTATCCCGAAAAGAAAATAAACGTTTGCAGTAACGGATTATAAAATGTGAGCTGGAGATTGTATTTAAATCTGCTAATGCATCTGACACTCCCCTCCCCTTAGAATGAAAATGCTGCTTTCCAAATCACCCTACTGTGCTCCTTCATCCAGAGTGGGGGCACTCTAACACTGGAGGTGTGTTACTGTCTAGATCACGAGGTGAAAACAGAGGGATAAAGCCTAAAAAAGAAAATGTATGCAGCCACCACATGTAGTGATTGGTAAACTGCAATATATTACATTTTTGGTTTTGAATTTAATATCGTTATAAGTTTGTAATATGCATATTATCAGCACATGTGAAAAATAGAAATATTAGCTTGTTCATCTTAGATGCAAAATAGGAGGCAGCCCAAGGAGGTGAAAGCATTAAAGTACAGTATGTATGTTTCCTGCATACCCTTTTGTGTCCATCACCTAATCTCAAGAATTCCTTGGCCCGTGTACTCTAATTATCTGTATCTTTAACTTTTGTATACATTTTTTTAAACAATCGGTTTTTAAAGGAGTACATGCACTTACTGATATCTGTTTTATATCAAAGTTGTTTTATTTGTTGAAATTCTAAAATGTAACTCCAACCAAAACATTTTTAATTACACAAGTACATACAGTGTATAACGCAGAAGATTGTGAAGCCATGCTGTGGCAATCATGTCCAACAATTTACTTGTTTAATGGCTTTGCTTTGCATAATAAGCACAACGGGTGAGGAAAATGGTATCAAATAAAGGGCAATTATTGTCAACAAAATTGTTACAATAGATTTTGCAAGATAGTCTTCTATTTGAGTCATTTAAAAGGGTAATATATAGTGGTTTGGCACATGTTTTCCTAAAGTATTAAAGTCCAGAAATAAATATATATATTAACTATAATGTATTTTAGTCAAGTATGTATTAAATATTGCATTTTAGTATTAAATTAATCTTCTTCCTAGACAACAGAGGGAGCTCAGGTCATCTTTTCACATATTTAGCTAGTTCAGCTTTTATCTGTGCTTATAGAAGCCACTCTTTCACTGGACTGGAATGAGTTATCACCACAGTGCCTCGTCTTTTGTCAGACAGCTTAGTATCAGATCTTTCTCGGATAATAAAAACTGTAATTGCTGTGCTGTCTCTTTAGCTACCCAGAGTGCTTTGTCATGCATTAACTGTTTATTTGTAATATCTACTAGACAAGAGATACTATATATCCCATTCATACAGGTTCTGAGACTTTAAGGGCCACTCTAATGATTATCTGGTCAAGAGAAGTATTTATCAGTGTGCTCATGAACCAATTAGAGCTGCTTGCAAGTACAAAATCCCTGGAAAAGTGCTTGAGCTGTGCTACCTGAGAAGTGTGGGGGGCCTTGGGACTTTTTCTCCTGGCTGATAAGCTCTGTACATGGGTAAGTGGGGTATTGAATTGAAGAAAAGACATTCTATTTTGAGAATTTGTCATATTGAAATTAATCTCTTCCAATTGGCATTCATGTACGCTAAAAAGAAGCCTTTTGGAGAAGGACGCAGCTTTACAGAGCTCTGGGAACCTGCCACACTACCCAGCAGCATCCCAGCTTTCCAGGGACTGGTGAGCACCTATCTCCACCTGGACTGCTTCCCCACATCTCTGGGTACATCCCGGACTCGAAATCAGGGCAGGTTGACACCAGCTTGCAGAGCAGACCGGACCGCTGAAGCGCTCACCCTCTATTGCGGCCGTCGCCATCTTTACGGCCTATACAACATCCAGCGGCATCATGACTTCTCATAAACTGGTGAGCATCCAATCCCCCCTGGGCTGCTTTCCCACATCCCTGGGTATACCCTAGACCTGAAATTGGGATGGATTAACACCCGCCTGAGGAGCGGATTAGGCCGTTGTAGCATCTGCCTCTCTGCGGCCAGTGCCATCACTGTGACCTACACCCCTGACCACACAAGGATCTCAACATCCCCCACCTGATCCCCGGGCTGCCATTCAACTTAATCTAAAACACCCAGCATACCCCTCCAGGAGGACCACACAGCCCGTTGGCCTCCCTACCATCTCGCCAGACCCAGCCTCCTATCCCGGCCTGCTCAGGCCCTGCACCAGATACAGGGAGTGAGACCCAGGCTGGAAAAACCTATGGCATTTGAGTTATTGAGTGCCCAATCCGGCCTTATCTCATCGATATATAAAATCCTCCTTGAGTCCCCTCCACTTACAGAGACTGCTCATAGCTATATGCAAAAATGGGCCAACATCATTCAAACACCCATATCTCTCCCACAATGGGGAAAAATCTGGGACTCAATTTCCAAATCCTCCAGATGTGTTGGACAGAGGGAGATGGCCTATAAAATTATTTTATCCTGGTACAGGACACCAGAAATCCTTCATAAATACAACCCCTCTCTCCCCCAGACATGTTGGAGATGTTCCAAGGCTACAGGCACACGCTACCACATTTTTTGGGACTGCCCAGCGATTCAACCTTTTTAGATTTCAGTGCATTCCCTCCTACAAGATATATTCAGCTTAGACCTTCCCTTAGACCCAGTGAACTATTTACTAGAACTCCCAATACAAGGGATCTCTGAATACACCAGAAGGTTGATGACCTTTATCCTATTAGCCGCCAAAAGAGCAATACCTAAATGTTGGCTGTCCTCTACACCCCATACACAGTCCCAATCCACGGCACTCTACCTAACTCTTCAAAGACCTGGGATTTATGGGATAATTCTAGCTATAACCCAGAAGCCACACCCCACATCTCTGAATAACTCCTGCAATTCTAATTGAATACCTTACAGATTTTTTCTTACCCTCACCCCTAAAACAGCTGATGAGCTAAAATCCATGGTATATCCCCCCTCTTTTTATAACTCCTATCTCTCCTTATGTTATATTGTGTTTTATTAGTGTTACCATATGGAGCATTGTTTCACCTTAAAGACTGGCTGGTTGAGCTACAGTAGGACATTGAGGATTTTCTTCATATTATCAAGCAGCTCTACAGGCCGAAATATTTGATTTCATTCTCTTGTTATGTCTTCATTTTGAAAACCTGAGACTTTTCCAATGTATCATTACTTGTTTACTTTTACAAGGTTTGACATATATTTTTTCAGACATATCCTGATGTATGCTGTTTGTATTACCTTGAAAATACTTAATAAATATACAATTATAAAAAAAAGAAGCCTATCTTGTATAGGAAACTGCATTTAATTGTAGTGTCGATCTAAAAAAAAAGGGAAGATATATATTGTCCCGGTGGTGTTCAGGAATGGGGTTCAAGCATAAAATGTTAACAACCAGTAGTGTGTAGTATCCTTAGAAAAATTGCCGCTCTCCCAGGACAATCAATGTTGTTAACATGTGTGAGATGGCTTCAGCCTTACACCATTTCACAAGCCACACCCTCTGACATATTTCGTCCTACACACTGGAGCTTAGTCATTGAGGTCAAGAGGTTTTTTTAGTTGGAGCTATATATACTGTATCTCGGCTCAGAAACTCACTTTCCATACTGTGCCACCATCCTAAAATATAGAGAAGAACACACCAAAAAACGGATCCCCGTATATGGTGAAGAAAGTGGATTTTGCCGGCACTTATGAGGCTGATGGATTTAAAATGTCAATATGTTAGGCAAAAAACCACACAAGAAGAGATATAAAATCCTACCACCGTGTCATACCTTTCACTCAAAGACTCGGCTCTATGTCATATATATCGAGGTTGATTTTTTTGGAGAACTGGAGTTACTGATTCGAGGTCACACATCCTGCTTTATACAGTCTCCCACACCGAACACTTTACCACATTCCGACTTCGGTAGAGTGTGTACAATTGTTGTAACTAACAGGACCCTCTCGCCGTTAAAAAGATTCCTATGATGTGTGATGACCAACAATTGTAAAATA
>BLSH010486858.1:35771-46723 GCA_018402905.1 Glandirana rugosa | reverse complement strand
TAAAATATAGAGAAGAACACACCAAAAAACGGATCCCCATATATGGTGAAAAAAGTGGATTTTGCCGGCACGTATGAGGCTGATGCATTTAAAATGTCAATATGTTTATTTCATCATTAAAAGTAAAAAAGTAGTACAAAAGAAAAAATACATAACAAAGTATACATAAAATGCAACACCAGAAATTCCACTTAGGGAATTCTTATTAAAATGCAGGAAAAACAATTCCACATGGGTCAGGAAGATGATACATGTTACCAAACCAATGTACAATAGTGGAATGAAAGAGGGTCGATGCGTTTCGCAACAATGTGCTTCTACTGGACCTTTTTTCCTGCAGGTTGTGGTTCAACAAGCAACCCCCGATGAGGCGTGCTATCAGGGGGGCAGGCACAGGGGACCAAACGGCAATCCAGCACGAAGGTATGGGATATCTGTCACAATGGACTAGGTGTTCTCACTCGACTGTTTCAAACACTATGTATAAAATAGTAGGTCATTTTCAATGGAAAGATATCCTACAGGGGCTGGGATATAGGAAAGCTGTATAATAGACCAAAGCCTTCTCAGCGCGTGTATATCTGCATAGAGTATAATTGTATTTCGAGGATTGGTATAAATCGAAATCCCTCTTTATATATGTCTTCGTCCAGTCAAGACCAATGCTGGAGCCGGACCTGGTATTTTATTTCTATGTAAGCCTTCCGTGTCCGTAATGCCGCCGTCCTAACCCGTAGGAGCGTTCGTTCCTATATCGCCATGTGGGCCCTAAGTACCTCCGATGCTGCTTGGAAATAAAATACCAGGTCCAGCTCCAGCATTGGTCTTGACTGGATGGAGACATATATAAAGAGGGATTTAGATTTATACCAATCCTCGAAATACAATTATACTCTATGCAGATATACACGTGCTGAGAAGGCTTTGGTCTATTATACAGCTTTCCTATATCCCAGCCCCTGTAGGATATCTTTCCATTGAAAATTACCTACTATTTTATACATAGTGTTTGAAACAGTCGAGTGAGAAGACCTAGTCCATTGTGACAGATATCCCATACCTTCGTGCTGGATTGCCGTTTGGTCCCCTGTGCCTGCCCCCCTGATAGCACGCCTCATCGGGGTTGCTTGTTGAACCACAACCTGCAGGAAAAAAGGTCCAGAAGAAGCACATTGTTGCAAAACGCGTCGACCTTCTTTCATTCTACTGTTGTACATTGGTTTGGTAACATGTATCATCTTCCTGACCCATGTGGAATTGTTTTTCCTGCATTTTAATAAGAATTCCCTGAGTGGAATTTCTGGTGTTGCATTTTATGTATACTTTGTTATGTATTTTTTCTTTTGTACTACTTTTTTACTTTTAATGATGAAATAAACATATTGACATTTTAAATCCATCAGCCTCATAAGTGCCAGCAAAATCCACTTTCTTCACCATATACGGGGATCCGTTTTTTGGTGTGTTCTCTATATACTGTATCCCCCCTCTCTTCCTATGTTAGTGATTAGAGTTGAGCGAACTCGACCTGTAAAGTTCGGGTTCGTACCGTACATTGGGGTGTCCGTGTCCCGAACCCGGGCATTTGAGAAAAAGTCTGGGTTCTGGTTCGGGGTTCGAGTATTTTTTGCGCCTTTTGAATAGCTGCAGGGCAGCCAATCAACAAGCGTTTCACTCGTTTGCCCTTAGAATCCATCACAGCCATGCCTACTAATGGCATGGCTGTGATTGGCCAGTGCATTATGTGAGCCGCTATGAGCTGGAGTCACGTAGCGCTGCATGTCACATGCTCTCAGGCTAGTGTAGGGAGAGGATGCTGCCGCCGCTGTGAGGGAAATATTAGCGTTCTAAAATCATCTCATATTTAGTATAGGGAGAGGTTCCTGGTGCTGGTGTGAGGGATAGATTAGCGTTCTAAAATCATCTCATACTGCTATAGGGAGAGTTTCCTGCTGCAGCTGTGAGGGACAGATTAGTGTTCTAAAATCATCTCATACTGCTATAGGGAGAGGTTCTTGGTGCTGGTGTGAGGGAAAGATTAGCGTTCTAAAATCATCTCATACTGCTATAGGGAGAGGTTCCCGCTGTTGCTGTGAGGGACAGATTAGTGTTCAAAAATCATATCATACTGGTTTAGGGAGAGGTTCCTGCTGCTGGTGTGAGGGACAGATTAGTGTTCTAAAATCATCTCATACTGGTATAGGGAGAGGTTCCTGCTGCTGCTGTGAGGGATAGATTAGTTTTCTAAAATCATCTCATACTGCTATAGGGAGAGGTTCCTTCCTGGTGCTGGTGTGAGGGATATATTAGTATTCTAAAATCATCTCATACTGCTATAGGGAGAGATTCCTGCTGCTGTGAGGGATAGATTAGTGTTCTAAAATCATATCATACTGGTATAGGGAGAGGTTCCTGCTGCTGCTGTGAGGGACAAATTAGTGTTCTAAAATCATATCATACTGGTATAGGGAGAGGTTCCTGCTGCTTGTGTAAGGGACAGATTAGTGTTCTAAAATCATCTCATACTGCTATAGGGAGAGGTTCCTGCTGCTGCTGTGAGGGACAGATAAGTGTTCTAAAATCATATCATACTGGTATAGGGAGAGGTTCCTGTTGCTGGTGTGAGGGACAGATTAGTGTTCAAAAATCATATCATACTGGTATAGGGAGAGGTTCCTGCTGCTGCTGTGAGGGACAGATTAGTATTCTAAAATCATTTCATACTGCTATAGGGAGAGATTCCTGCTACTGCTGTGAGGGATAGATTTGTGTTGTAAAATCATCTCATACTGCTATAGGGAGAGGTTCCTTCCTGGTTCTGGTGTGAGGGATAGATTAGCGTTCTAAAATCATCTCATACTGCTATAGGGAGAGGTTCCTGCTGCTGCTGTGAGGGATAGATTAGTCTTCTAAAATCATCTCATACTGCTATAGGGAGAGGTTCCTGCTGCTGCTTTGAGGGATAGATTAGTGTTCTAAAATCACCTCATACTGCTATAGGGAGAGGTTCCTGCTGCTGCTGTGAGGGACAGATTAGTGTTCTAAAAGCATATCATACTGCTATAGGGAGAGATTCCTGCTGCTGCTGTGAGGAACAGATTAGTGTTCTAACATCATATCATACTGGTATAGGGAGAGGTTCCTGCTGCTGGTGTGAGGGACAGATTAGTGTTCTAAAATCAACTCATACTGCTATAGTGAGAGGTCCCTGGTACTGCTGTGAGGGATAGATTAGTGTTCTAAAATCATCTCATACTGCTATAGGGAGAGGTTCCTGCTGCTTCTGTGAGGGGTAGATTAGTGTTCTAAAATCATCTCATACTGCTATAGGGAGAGGTTCCTGGTGCTGGTGTGAGGGACAGATTAGTGTTCTAAAATCATATCATACTGGTATAGGGAGAGGTTCCTGCTGCTAGTGTGGGGGACAGATTAGTGTTCTAAAATCATCTCATACTTATATAGGGAGAGGTTCCTTCCTGGTGCTGCTGTGATGGATAGACTAGCGTTCTAAAATCATCTCATACTGGTATAGGGAGAGGTTCCTGCTGCTGCTTTGAGGGATAGATTAGTGTTCTAAAATCACCTCATACTGCTATAGGGAGAGGTTCCTGCTGCTGCTGTGAAGGACAGATTAGTGTTCTAAAGTCATATCATGCTAGTATAGGGAGAAGTCCCAACTGCTGGTATTTTAAAGACAGATTAGTGTTCTAAAATCATATCATACTGGTATAGGGAGAGGTTCCTGCTGCTGGTGTGAGGGACAGATTAGTGTTCTAAAATCATCTCACACTGCTTTGGGAGAGGTTCCTGGTGCTGCTGTGAGGGATAGATTAGTGTTATAAAATAATCACATACTGCTATAGGGAGAGGTTCCTGCTGCGAGGGATAGATTAGTGTTATAAAATCATCTCATAATTTTATAGGGAGAGGTTCCTGCTGCTGCTGTGAGTTACAGATTAGTGTTCCAAAATCATATCATACTGGTATAGGGAGAGGTTCCTGCTGTTGGTGTGAGGGACAGATTAGTGTTCTAAAATCATATCATACTGGTATAGGGAGAGGTTCCTGCTGCTGGTGTGTGGGACAGATTAGTGTTCTAAAATCATCTCATACTGCTATAGGGAGAGGTTCCTGCTGTTGTTGTGAGGAATAGATTAGTGTTCTAAAATCATCTTATACTGCTATAGTTAGAGGTTCCTTCCTGGTGCTGGTGTGAGGGATAGATTGGAATTCTAAAATCATCTCATACTGCTATAGGGAGCGGTTCCTGCTGCTGCTGTGAGGGACAGATTAGTGTTCTAAAATCAGATCATACTTGTATAGGGAGAGGTCCCGGCTGCTGGTGTTTTAAGGACAGATTAGTGTTCTAAAATCATCTCATACTGCTATAGGGAGAGTTTCCTGCTGCTGCTGTGAGGGATAGATTGGTATTCTAAAATCATCTCATACTGCTATAGGGAGAGGATCCTGCTGCTGCTGTGAGGGATAGATTGGTGTTCTAAAATCATCTCATACTCCTATAGGGAGAGGTTCCTGCTGCTGCTGTGGGGGACAGATTAGTGTTCTAAAATCATCTCATACTGCTATAAGGAGAGGTTCCTGTTGCTGCTGTGAGGGACAGATTAGTGTTCTAAAATCAGATCATACTGGTATAGGGAGAGGTTCCTGCTGCTGGTGTGAGGGACAGATTAGTGTTCTAAAAACATCTCATACTGCTATAGGGCGAGGATCCTGCAGCTGCTGTGAGGGATAGATTAGTGTTCTAAAATCATCTCATACTGCTATAGGGAGAGGTTCCTTCCTGGTGCTGGTGTGAGGGATAGATTAGCATTCTAAAATCATCTCATACTGCTATAGGGAGAGGTTCCTGCTGCTGCGGTGGGGGACAGATTAGCGCTCTAAAATCATCTCATACTGCTATAGGGAGAGGTTCCCTCTGTTGCTGTGAGGGACAGATTAGTGTTCAAAAATCATATCATACTGGTATAGGGAGAGGTTTCTGCTGCTGGTGTGAGGGACAGATTAGTCTTCTAAAATCATCTCATACTGGTATAGGGAGAGGTTCCTGCTGCTGCTGTAAGTGATTGATTAGTGTTCTAAAATCATATCATACTGGCATATGGAGAGGTTCCTGCTGCTGGTGTGAGGGACAGATTAATATTCTAAAATTATATTATACTGGTATAGGGAGAGGTTCCTGCTGCTGGTGTGAGGGACAGATTAGTGTTCTAAAATCATCTTATGCTGCTATAGGGAGAGGATTCTGCTGCTGCTCTGAGGGATAGATTAGTGTTCTAAAATCATCTCATATTGCTATAGGGAGAGGTTCCTTCCATGTGCTGGTGTGTAGGATAGATTAGCATTCTAAAATCATCTCATACTGCTATAGGGAGAGGTTCCTGGTACTGCTGTGAGGGATAGATTAGTGTTCTAAAATCATCTCATACTGCTATAGGGAGAGGTTCCTGCTGCTTCTGTGAGGGGTAGATTTGTGTTCTAAAATCATCTCATACTGCTATAGGGAGAGGTTCCTGGTGCTGGTGTGAGGGATGGATTAGTGTTCTAAAATCATCTCATACTGCTATAGGGAGGGGTTCCTGGTGCTGGTGTGAGGGATAGATTAACATTCTAAAATCATCTCATACTGCTATAGGGAGAGGTTCCTGCTGCTGCTGTGAGGGACAGATTAGTGTTCTAAAATCATATCATACTGGCATAGGGAGAGTCTCCTGCTGCTGTTGTGAGGGACAGATTAGGGTTCTAAAATCATGTCATACTGCTATAGGGAGAGGTTCATGCTGGTGGTGTGAGGGACAGATTAGTGTTCTAAAATCATATCATACTGGTATATGGAGAGGTTCCTGCTGTTGGTGTGAGGGACAGATTAGTATTCTAAAATCATATCATACTGGTATAGGGAGAGGTTCCTGCTGCTGTTGTGAGGGTCAGATTAGTGTTCTAAAATCATATCATACTGGTATAGGGAGAGGTTCCTGCTGCTGTTGTGAGGGAAAGATTAGTGTTCTAAAATCATCTCATACTGCTATAGGGAGAGGATCCTGCTGCTGCTGTGAGGGATAGATTAGCATTCTAAAATCATCTCATACTGCTATAGGGAGAGGTTCCTGTTGCTGCTGTGAGGGATAGATTGGTGTTCTAAAATCATCTCATACTGCTATAGGGAGAGGTTCCTGATGCTGTTGTGAGGTATAGATTAGTGTTCTAAAATCATCTCATACTGCTATAGTTAGAGGTTCCTTCCTGGTGCTGGTGTGAGGGATATATTGGCATTCTAAAATCATCTCATACTGCTATAGGGAGGGGTTCCTGCTGCTGCTGTGAGGGATAGATTAGTGTTCTAAAATCATGTTATACTGCTATAAGGAGAGGTTCCTGCTGCTGCTGTGAGGGACAAATCAGTTTTCTAAAATCATCTCATACGGCTATAGGGAGGGGTTCCTGTTGCTCGTGTGAGGGCTAGATTAGCATTCAAAAATCATCTCATAATGCTGTAGGGAGAGGTTCCTGGTGCTGCTGTGCGAGACAGATTAGTGTTCTAAAATCATCTCATACTGCTATAGGGAGAGGTTCCTGCTGCTGCTGTGGGGGACAGATTAGTGTTCTAAAATCATCTCATACCGCTATAGGGAGGGGTTCCTGCTGCTGCTGTGAGGGATAGATTAGTGTTCTAAAATCATCTCATACTGCTATAAGGAGAGGTTCCTGCTGCTGCTGTGAGGGACAGATTAGTGTTCTAAAATCAGATCATACTCGTATAGGGAGAGGTTCCTGCTGCTGGTGTGAGGGACAAATTAGTGTTCTAAAATCATCTCATACGGCTATAGGGAGGGGTTCCTGGTGCTCGTGTGAGGGATAGATTAGCATTCAAAAATCATCTCATAATGCTGTAGGGAGAGGTTCCTGGTGCTGCTGTGAGAGAGAGATTAGTGTTCTAAAATCATATCATACTGGTATATGGAGAGGTTCCTGCTGCTGGTCAGAGGGATAGATTAGTATTCTAAAATCATATCATACTGGTATAGGGAGAGGTTCCTGCTGCTGGTGTGAGGGACACATTAGTGTTCTGAAATCATCTCATACTGCTATAGGTCGAGGAACCTGCTGCTGCTGTGAGGGATAGATTAGTGTTCAAAAATCATCTCATACTGCTATAGGGAGAGGTTCCTGCTGCTGATGTGAGGGATAGATTGGTGTTGTAAAATCATCTCATACTGCTATAGGGAGAGATTCCTGATGCTGGTGTGAGGGACAAATTAGTGTTCTAAAATCATCTCATATGGCTATAGGGAGGGGTTCCTGGTGCTCATGTGAGGGATAGATTAGCGTTCTAAAATCATCTCATACTGCTATAGGGAGAGGTTCCCGCTGTTGCTGTGAGGGACAGATTAGTGTTCAAAAATCATATCAAACTGGTATAGGGAGAGGTTCCTGCTGCTGGTGTGAGGGACAGATTAGTGTTCTAAAATCATCTCATACTGGTATATGGAGAGGTTCCTGCTGCTGCTGTGAGGGATTGATTAGTGTTCTAAAATCATATCATACTGGCATATGGAGAGTTTCCTGCTGCTGGTGTAAGGGGCAGATTAGTATTCTAAAATCATATCATACTGGTATAGGGAGAGGTTCCTGCTGCTGGTGTGAGGGACAGATTAGTGTTCTAAAAATCATCTTATGCTGCTATAGGGAGAGGATTCTGCTGCTTCTGTGAGGGATAGATTAGTGTTCTAAAATCATCTCATATTGCTATAGGGAGAGGTCCCTTCCTGGTGCTGGTGTGAGGGATAGATTAGTATTCTAAAATCATATCATACTGGTATAGGGAGAGGTTCCTGCTGCTGCTGTGAGGGATAAATTGGTATTCTAAAAGCATCTCATACTGCTATAGGGAGAGGATCCTGCTCCTGCTGTGAGGGATAGATTGGTGTTCTAAAATCATCTCATACTCCTATAGGGAGAGGTTCCTGCTGCTGCTGTGGGGGACAGATTAGTGTTCTAAAATCATCTCATACTGCTATAAGGAGAGGTTCCTGCTGCTGCTGTGAGGGACAGATTAGTGTTTTAAAATCAGATCATACTGGTATAGGGAGAGGTTCCTGCTGCTGGTGTGAGGGACAGATTAGTGTTCTAAAATCATATAATACAGGTGTATGGAGAGGTTCCTGCTGCTGGTGTGAGGCACAGATTAGTGTTCTAAAATCAGATCATACTTGTATAGGGAGAGGTCCCTGCTGCTGGTGTTTTAAGGACAGATTAGTGTTCTAAATCATCTCATACTGGTATAGGTAGAAATTCCTGCTGCTGCTGTGAGGGACAGATAAGTGTTCTAAAATCATATCATACTGGTATATGGAGAGGTTCCTGGTGCTCATGTGAGGCATAGATTAGCGTTCTAAAATCATCTCATACTGCTATAGGGAGAGGTTCCCGCTGTTGCTGTGAGGGACAGATTAGTGTTCAAAAATCATATCATACTGGTATAGGGAGAGGTTCCTGCTGCTGGTGTGAGGGACAGATTAGTGTTCTAAAATCATCTCATACTGGTATAGGGAGAGGTTCCTGCTGCTGCTGTGAGGGATTGATTAGTGTTCTAAAATCATATCATACTGGCATATGGAGAGGTTCCTGCTGCTGGTGTGAGGGGCAGATTAGTATTCTAAAATCATATCATACTGGTATAGGGAGAGGTTCCTGCTGCTGGTGTGAGGGACAGATTAGTGTTCTAAAAATCATCTTATGCTGCTATAGGGAGAGGATTCTGCTGCTTCTGTGAGGGATAGATTAGTGTTCTAAAATCATCTCATATTGCTATAGGGAGAGGTCCCTTCCTGGTGCTGGTGTGAGGGATAGATTAGTATTCTAAAATCATATCATACTGGTATAGGGAGAGGTTCCTGCTGCTGCTGTGAGGGATAGATTGGTATTCTAAAATCATCTCATACTGCTATAGGGAGAGGATCCTGCTGCTGCTGTGAGGGATAGATTGGTGTTCTAAAATCATCTCATACTCCTATAGGGAGAGGTTCCTGCTGCTGCTGTGAGGGACAGATTAGTGTTTTAAAATCAGATCATACTGCTATAGGGAGAGGTTCCTGCTGCTGGTGTGAGGGACAAATTAGTGTTCTAAAATCATCTCATATGGCTATAGGGATGGGGTTCCTGGTGCTCATGTGAGGGATCGATTAGCATTCTAAAATCATTTCATACTGCTATAGGGAGAGGTTCCTGGTGCTGCTGTGAGAGACAGATTAGTGTTCTAAAATCATATCATACTGGTATATGGAGAGGTTCCTGCTGCTGGTCAGAGGGATAGATTAGTATTCTAAAATCATATCATACTGGTATAGGGAGAGGTTCCTGCTGCTGGTGTGAGGGACAGATTAGAGTTCTAAATTCATCTCATACTGCTATAGGGCGTGGATCCTGCTGCTGCTGTGAGGGATAGATTAGTCTTCTAAAATCATCTCATACTGCTATAGGGAGAGGTTCCTGCTGCTGCTGTGAGGGATAGATTAGCATTCTAAAATCATATCATACTGCTATAGGGAGAGGTTCCTGCTGCTGCTGTGAGGGACAGATTAGTGTTCTAAAAACATATCATACTGGTATAGGGAGAGGCTCCTGCTGCTGCTGTGAGTAACAGATTAGTGTTCTAACATAATATCATACTGGTATAGGGAGAGGTTCCTGCTGCTGGTGTGAGGGACAGATTAGTGTTCTAAAATCATCTCATACTGCTATAGTGAGAGGTTCCTGGTACTGCTGTGAGGGATAGATTAGTGTTCTAAAATCATCTCATACTGCTATATGGAGAGGTTCCTGCTGCTGCTGTGAGGGATAGATTGGTGTTCTAAAATCATCTCATACTGCTATAGGGAGAGGTTCCTGCTGTTGCTGTGGGGGACAGATTAGCGTTCTAAAATCATCTCATACTGCTATAGGGAGAGGTTCGCGCTGTTGCTGTGAGGGACAGATTAGTGTTCAAAAATCATATCATACTGGTATAGGGAGAGGTTCCTGCTGATGGTGTGAGGGACAGATTAGTGTTCTAAAATCATCTCATACTGGTATAGGGAGAGGTTCCTGCTGTGAGGGATAGATTAGTGTTCTAAAATCATATCATACTGGCATATGGTGAGGTTCCTGCTGCTGCTGTGAGGGACAGATTCGTATTTTAAAATCATATTATACTGGTATAGGGAGAGGTTCCTGCTGCTGGTGTGAGGGACAGATTAGTGTTCTAAAATCATCTTATGCTGCTATAGGGAGAGGATTCTGCTGCTGTTAAGGATAGATTAGTGTTCTAAAATCATCTCATACTGCTATAGGGAGAGGTTCCTTCTGCTGCTGTGAGGGACAGATTAGTATTCTAAAATCATATCATACTGGTATAGGGAGAGGTTCCTGCTGCTGGTGTGAGGGACAGATTAGTGTTCTAAAATCGTCTCATACTGCTATAGGGAGAGGATCCTGCTGCTGCTGTGAGGGATAGATTAGTGTTCTAAAATCATCTCATACTGCTATAGGGGTAGGTTCCTTCCTGGTGCTGGTGTGAGGGATAGATTAGCATTCTAAAATCATCTCATACTGCTATAGGGAGAGGTTCCTGTTGCTGCTGTGAGGGATAGATTGGTGTGCTAAAATCATCTCATATTGCTATAGGGAGAGGTTCCTGCTGCTGCTGTAGATAGGGAGTGTCGTCGTTGTCCTTGGAGAGGGATATCGTCATACTCTACTAAAATCTTACGATTAGATAGGGAGTGTGGTCGTGGTCCTTCCTTGGATGGGGATATCGTCATACTCTACTAAAATCTTGTGATTAGATAGGGAGTGTCGTCGTCGTCCTAGGAGAGGGATATCGTCATACTCTGCTAAAATCTTGTGATTAGACAGGGAGTGTGGTCGTCGTCCTTGGAGAGGGATATGGTCATACT
>BLSH010486858.1:11372-23712 GCA_018402905.1 Glandirana rugosa | reverse complement strand
CTGCTGGTGTGAGGGACAGATTAGTGTTCTAAAATCAGATCATACTTGTATAGGGAGAGGTCCCTGCTGCTGGTGTTTTAAGGACAGATTAGTGTTGTAAAATCATCTCATACTGGTATAGGGAGAAATTCCTGCTGCTGCTGTGAGGGACAGATTAGTGTTCTAAAATCATATCATACTGGTATATGGAGAGGTTCCTGCTGCTGGTGTGAGAGACAGATTAGTATTCTAAAATCATATCATACTGGTATAGGGAGAGGTTCCTGCTGCTGGTGTGAGGGATAGATTAGTGTTCTAAAATCATCTCATACTGCTATAGGGAGAAGATCCTGCTGCTGCAGTGAGGGACAGATTAGTGTTCTAAATTCATTTCATACTGCTATAGGGAGAGGGTCCTTCCTGGTGCTGATGTGAGGGATAGATTAGCACTCTAAAATCATCTCATACTGCTATAGGGAGAGGTTCCCGCTGCTGCTGTGAGGGATAGATTGGTGTTCTAAAATCATCTCATACTGCTATAGGGAGAGGTTCCTGCTGCTAGTGTGGGGGACAGATTAGTGTTCTAAAATCGTCTCATACTGCTATAGGGAGAGGTTCCTGATGCTGTTGTGAGGTATAGATTAGTGTTCTAAAATCATCTCATACTGTTATAGTTAGAGGTTCCTTCTTGGTGCTGGTGTGAGGGACAGATTGGCATTCTAAAATCATCTCATACTGCTATAGGGAGGGGTTCCTGCTGCTGCTGTGAGGGATAGATTAGTGTTCTAAAATCATCTCATACTGTTATAGGGAGAGGTTCCTGCTGCTGCTGTGAAGGACAGATTAGTGTTCTAAAGTCATATCATACTAGTATAAGGAGAGGTCCCTGCTGCTGGTATTTTAAAGACAGATTAGTCTTCTAAAATCATATCATACTGGTATAGGGAGAGGTTCCAGCTGCTGGTGTGAGGGACAGATTAGTGTTCTAAAATCATCTGATAATGCTATAGGGAGAGGTTCCTGCTGCTGCTGTGAGGGATAGATTAGTGTTATAAAATCATCTCATACTTTTATAGGGAGAGGTTCCTGCTGCTGCTTTGAGGGACAGATTAGTGTTCCAAAATCATATCATACTGGTATAGGGAGAGGTTCCTGCTGTTGGTGTGAGGGACAGATTAGTGTTCTAAAATCATATCATACTGCTATAGTTAGAGGTTCCTTCCTGGTGCTGGTGTGAGGGATAGATTGGCATTCTAAAATCATCTCATACTGCTATAGGGAGAGGTTCCTGGTGCTGGTATGAGGGATAGATTAGTGTTCTAAAATCATCTCATACTGCTAAAGGGAGAGGTTCCTGCTGCTGGTGTAAGGGATAGATTAGTGTTCTAAAATCATCTCATACTGCTATAGGGAGCGGTTCCTGCTGCTGCTGTGAGGGACAGATTAGTGTTCTAAAACCATATCATACTAGTATAGGGAGAGGTCCCTGCTGCTGGTATTTTAAAGACATATTAGTGTTCTAAAATCATATCATACTGTTATAGGGAGAGGTTCCTGCTGCTGGTGTGAGGGACAGATTAGTATTCTAAAATCATCTCACACTGCTTTGGGAAAGGTTCCTTGTGCTGATGTGAGGAATAGATTAGAGTTCTAAAATCATCTCATACTGCTATAGGGAGAGGTTCCTGCTGCTGCTGTGAGGGATAGATTAGTGTTATAAAATCATCTCATACTTTTGTAGGGAGAGGTTCCTGCTGCTGCTGTGAGGGACAGATTAGTGTTCCAAAATCATATCATACTGGTATAGGGAGAGGTTCCTGCTGTTGGTGTGAGGGACAGATTAGTGTTCTAAAATCATATCATACTGGTATAGGGAGAAGTTCCTGCTGCTGGTGTGTGGGACAGATTAGTGTTCTAAAATCATCTCATACTGCTATAGGGAGAGGTTCCTGCTGCTGTTGTGAAGTATAGATTAGTGTTCTAAAATCATCTTATACTGCTTTAGTTACAGGTTCCTTCCCGGTGCTGGTGTGAGGGATAGATTGGCATTCTAAAATCATCTCATACTGCTATAGGGAGAGGTTCCTGGTGCTGGTGTGAGGGATAGATTAGTGTTCTAAAATCATCTCATACTGCTATAAGGAGAGGTTCCTGCTGCTGCTGTGAGGGACAGATTAGTGTTCTAAAATCAGATCATACTTGTATAGGGAGAGGTTCCTGCTGCTGGTGTGAGGGACAGATTAGTGTTCTAAAATCATATCATACTGGTATATGGAGAGGTACCTGCTGCTGGTGTGAGGGACAGATTAGTGTTCAAAAATCAGATCATACTTGTAAAGGGAGAGGTCCCTGCTGCTGGTGTTTTAAGGACAGATTAGTGTTCAAAAAATCATCTCATACTGCTATAGGGAGAAATTCCTGCTGCTGCTGTGAGGGACAGATTAGTGTTCTAAAATCATATCATACTGGTATAGGGAGAGGTTCCTGCTGCTGGTGTGAGGGACAGATTAGTGTTCTAAAATCATCTCATACTGCTATAGGGGGAGGATCCTGCTGCTGCTGTGAGGGATAGATTGGTTTTCTAAAATCATATCATACTGCTATAGGGAGAGGTTCCTTCCTGATGCTGGTGTGAGGGATAGATTAGAGTTCTAAAATCATTTCATACTGCTATAGGGAGAGGTTCCTTCCTGGTACTGGTGTGAGGGACAGATTGGCGTTCTAAAATGATCTCATACTGGTATAGGGAAAGGTTCCTGCTGCTGTTGTGAGGGACAGATTAGTGTTCTAAAATCATATCATACTGGTATAGGGAGAGGTTCCCGCTGCTAGTGTGTGGGACAGATTTGTGTTCTAAAATCATCTCATACTTCTGTAGGGAGAGGTTCCTTCCTGGTGCTGCTGTGATGGATAGACTAGTGTTCTAAAATCATTTCATACTGCTATAGGGAGAGGTTCCTGGTGCTGGTGTGAGGGATAGATTAGCGTTCTAAAATCATCTCATACTGGTATAGGGAGAGGTTCCTGCTGCTGCTGTTAAGGACAGATTAGTGTTCTAAAATCATATCATACTAGTATAGGGAGAGGTCCCTGCTGCTGGTATTTTAAAGACAGATTAGCGTTCTAAAATCATATCATACTGGTATAGGGAGAGGTTCCAGCTGCTGGTGTGAGGGACAGATTAGTGTTCTAAAATCATCTCACACTGCTATAGGGAGAGGTTCCTGGTGCTGGTGTGAGGGATAGATTAGTGTTCTAAAATCATCTCATACTGCTATAGGGAGCGGTTCCTGCTGCTGCTGTGAGGGATAGATTAGTGTTATAAAATCATCTCATACTTTTATAGGGAGAGGTTCCTGCTGCTGCTGTGAGGGACACATTAGTGTTTCAAAATCATATCATACTGGTATAGGGAGACGTTCCTGCTGTTGGTTTGAGGGACAGATTAGTGTTCTAAAATCATATCATACTGGTATAGGGAGAGGTTCCTGCTGCTGGTGTGTGGGACAGATTAGTGTTCTAAAATCATCTCATACTGGAATAGGGAGAGGTTCCTGCTGCTGTTGTGAGGTATAGATTAGTGTTCTAAAATCATCTTATACTGCTATAGTTAGAGGTTCCTTCCCGGTGCTGGTGTGAGGGATAGATTGGCATTCTAAAATCATCTCATACTGCTATAGGGAGATGTTCCTGGTGCTGGTGTGAGGGATAGATTAGTGTTCTAAAATCATCTCATACTGCTATAAGGAGAGGTTCCTGCTGCTGCTGTGAGGGACAGATTAGTGTTCTAAAATCAGATCACACTTGTATAGGGAGAGGTCCCTGCTGCTTGTGTTTTAAGGACAGATTAGTGTTCTAATATCATATCATACTGGTATAGGAAGAGGTTCCTGCTGCTGCTGTGAGGGACAGATTATTGTTCTAAAATCATATCATACTGGTATTTAGAGAGGTTCCTGCTGCTGGTGTGAGGGACAGATTAGTGTTCTAAAATCAGATCATACTTGTATAGGGAGAGGTCCCTGCTGCTGGTGTTTTAAGGACAGATTAGTGTTCTAAAATCATCTCATACTGGTATAGGGAGAAATTCCTGCTGCTGCTGTGAGGGACAGATTAGTATTCTAAAATCATATCATACTGGTATAGGGAGAGGTTCCTGCTGCTGGTGTGAGGGACAGATTAGTGTTCTAAAATCATCTCATACTGCTATTGGGAGAAGATCCTGCTGCTGCTGTGAGGGACAGATTAGTGTTCTAAATTCATTTCATGCTGCTATAGGGAGAGGGTCCTTCCTGGTGCTGATGTGAGGGATAGATTAGCACTCTAAAATCATCTCATACTGCTATAGGGAGAGGTTCCTGCTGCTGCTGTGAGGGATAGATTGGTGTTCTAAAATCATCTCATACTGCTATAGGGAGAGGTTCCTGCTGCTAGTGTGGGGGACAGATTAGTGTTCTAAAATCGTCTCATACTCCTATAGGGAGAGGTTCCTGATGCTTTTGTGAGGTATAGATTAGTGTCCTAAAATCATCTCATACTGCTATAGTTAGAGGTTCCTTCCTGGTGCTGGTGTGAGGGATAGATTGGCATTCTAAAATCATCTCATACTGCTATAGGGAGGGGTTCCTGCTGCTGCTGTGAGGTATAGATTAGTGTTCTAAAATCATCTCATACTGCTATAGGGAGAGGTTCCTGGTGCTGGTGTGAGGGATAGATTAGCGTTTCAAAATCATCTCATACTGGTATAGGGAGAGGTTCCTGCTGCTGGTGTAAGGGATAGATTAGTGTTCTAAAATCATCTCATACTGCTATAGGGAGCGGTTCCTGCTGCTGCTGTGAGGGACAGATTAGTGTTCTAAAATCATATCATACTAGTATAGGGAGAGGTCCCTGCTGCTGGTATTTTAAAGACAGATTAGTGTTCTAAAATCATATCATACTGGTATAGGGAGAGGTTCCAGCTGCTGGTGTGAGGGACAGATTAGTGTTCTAAAATCATCTCACACTGCTATAGGGAGAGGTTCCTGGTGCTGGTGTGAGGGATAGATTAGTGGTCTAAAATCATCTCATAATGCAAAAAGGAGAGGTTCCTGCTGCTGCTGTGAGGGATAGATTAGTGTTATAAAATCATCTCATACTTTTATAGGGAGAGGTTCCTGCTGCTGCTGTGAGGGACAGATTATTGTTCTAAAATCATATCATACTGGTATATAGAGAGGTTCTTGCTGCTGGTGTGAGGGACAGATTAGTGTTCTAAAATCAGATCATGCTTGTATAGGGAGAGGTCCCTGCTGCTGGTGTTTTAAGGACAGATTAGTGTTCTAAAATCATCTCATATTAGTATAGGGAGAAATTCCTGCTGCTGCTGCTGCTGTGAGGGACAGATTAGTGTTCTAAAATCATCTTATGCTGCTATAGGGAGAGGATTCTGCTGCTGTGAGGGATAGATTAGTGTTCTAAAATCATCTCATACTGCTATAGGGAGAGGTTCCTTCCTGGTGCTGGTGTGAGGGATAGATTAGCATTCTAAAATCATCTCATACTGCTATAGGGAGAGGTTCCTGCTGCTGCTGTGAGGGATAGATTGGTGTTCTAAAATCATCTCATACTGCTATAGGGAGAGGTTCCTGGTGCTGGTGTGAGGGATAGATTAGTGTTCTAAAATCATCTCATACTGGTATAGGGAGAGGTTCCTGCTGCTGGTGTAAGGGATAGATTAGTGTTCTAAAATCATCTCATACTGCTATAGGGAGCGGTTCCTGCTGCTGCTGTGAGGGACAGATTAGTGTTCTAAAATCATATCATACTAGTATAGGGAGAGGTCCCTGCTGCTGGTATTTTAAAGACAGATTAGTGTTCTAAATTCATATCATACTGGTATAGGGAGAGGTTCCAGCTGCTGGTGAGAGGGACAGATTAGTGTTCTAAAATCATCTCACACTGCTATAGGGAGAGGTTCCTGGTGCTGGTGTGAGGGATAGATTAGTGTTCTAAAATCATCTCATAATGCTATAGGGAGAGGTTCCTGCTGCTGCTGTGAGGGATAGATTAGTGTTATAAATTCATCTCATACTTTTATAGGGAGAGGTTCCTGCTGCTGCTGTGAGGGACAGATTATTGTTCTAAAATCTTATCATACTGGTATATAGAGAGGTTCCTGCTGCTGGTGTGAGGGACAGATTAGTGTTCTAAAATCAGATCATACTTGTATAGGGAGAGGTCCCTGCTGCTGGTGTTTTAAGGACAGATTAGTGTTGTAAAATCATCTCATACTGGTATAGGGAGAAATTCCTGCTGCTGCTGTGAGGGACAGATTAGTGTTCTAAAATCATATCATACTGGTATATGGAGAGGTTCCAGCTGCTGGTGTGAGAGACAGATTAGTATTCTAAAATCATATCATACTGGTATAGGGAGAGGTTCCTGCTGCTGGTGTGAGGGACAGATTAGTGTTCTAAAATCATCTCATACTGCTATAGGGAGAAGATCCTGCTGCTGCTGTGAGGGACAGATTAGTGTTCTAAATTCATTTCATACTGCTATAGGGAGAGGGTCCTTCCTGGTGCTGATGTGAGGGATAGATTAGCACTCTAAAATCATCTCATACTGCTATAGGGAGAGGTTCCCGCTGCTGCTGTGAGGGATAGATTGGTGTTCTAAAATCATCTCATACTGCTATAGGGAGAGGTTCCTGCTGCTAGTGTGGGGGACAGATTAGTGTTCTAAAATCGTCTCATACTGCTATAGGGAGAGGTTCCTGATGCTGTTGTGAGGTATAGATTAGTGTTCTAAAATGATCTCATACTGCTATAGTTAGAGGTTCCTTCTTGGTGCTGGTATGAGGGATAGAATGGCATTCTAAAATCATCTCATACTGCTATAGGGAGGGGTTCCTGCTGCTGCTGTGAGGGATAGATTAGTGTTCTAAAATCATCTCATACTGCTATAGGGAGAGGTTCCTGGTGCTGGTGTGAGGGATAGATTAGCGTTTCAAAATCATCTCATACTGGTATAGGGAGAGGTTCCTGCTGCTGGTGTAAGGGATAGATTAGTGTTCTAAAATCATCTCATACTGCTATAGGGAGCGGTTCCTGCTGCTGCTGTGAGGGACAGATTAGTGTTCTAAAATCATATCATACTAGTATAGGGAGAGGTCCCTGCTGCTGGTATTTTAAAGACAGATTAGTCTTCTAAAATCATATCATACTGGTATAGGGAGAGGTTCCAGCTGCTGGTGTGAGGGACAGATTAGTGTTCTAAAATCATCTCACACTGCTATAGGGAGAGGTTCCTGGTGCTGGTGTGAGGGATAGATTAGTGTTCTAAAATCATCTGATAATGCTATAGGGAGAGGTTCCTGCTGCTGTTGTGAGGGATAGATTAGTGTTATAAAATCATCTCATACTTTTAAAGGGAGAGGTTCTTGCTGCTGCTTTGAGGGACAGATTAGTGTTCCAAAATCATATCATACTGGTATAGGGAGAGGTTCCTGCTGTTGGTGTGAGGGACAGATTAGTGTTCTAAAATCATATCATACTTGTATAGGGAGAGGTTCATGCTGCTTTTGTGAGGTATAGATTAGTGTTCTAAAATCATCTTATACTGCTATAGTTAGAGGTTCCTTCCTGGTGCTGGTGTGAGGGATAGATTGGCATTCTAAAATCATCTCATACTGCTATAGGGAGAGGTTCTTGGTGCTGGTGTGAGGGATAGATTAGTGTTCTAAAATCATCTCATACTGCTATAAGGAGAGGTTCCTGCTGCTGCTGTGAGGGACGAATTAGCGTTCTAAAATCAGAACATACTTGTATAGGGAGAGGTCCCTGCTGCTGGTGTTTTAAGGACAAATTAGTGTTCTAAAATCATATCATACTGGTATAGGGAGAGGTTCCTGCTGCTGCTGTGAGGAACAGATTATTGTTCTAACATCATATCATACTGGTATAGGGAGAGGTTCCTGCTGCTGGTGTGAGGGACAGATTAGTGGTCTAAAATCATCTCATACTGCTATAGGGAGAGGTTCCTGGTACTGCTGTGACGGATAGATTAGTTTGCTAAAATCATCTCATACTGCTATAGGGAGAGCTTCCTGCTGCTGCTGTGAGGGGTAGATTAGTGTTCTAAAATCATCTCATACTGCTATAGGGAGAGGTTCCTGCTGCTGGTGTAAAGGATAGATTAGTGTTCTAAAATCATCTCATACTGCTATAGGGAGTGGTTCCTGCTGCTGCTGTGAGGGACAGATTAGTGTTCTAAAATCATATCATACTAGTATAGGGAGAGGACCCTGCTGCTGGTATTTTAAAGACAGATTAGTGTTCTAAAATCATATCATACTGGTATAGGGAGAGGTTCCAGCTGCTGGTGTGAGGGACAGATTAGTGTTCTAAAATCATCTCACACTGCTATAGGGAGAGGTTCCTGGTGCTGGTGTGAGGGATAGATTAGTGTTCTAAAATCATCTGATAATGCTATAGGGAGAGGTTCCTGCTGCTGCTGTGAGGGATAGATTAGTGTTATAAAATAATCTCATACTTTTATAGGGAGAGGTTCCTGCTGCTGCTGTGAGGGACAGATTATTGTTCTAAAATCATATCATACTGGTATATAGAGAAGTTCCTGCTGCTGGTGTGAGGGACAGATTAGTGTTCTAAAATCAGATCATACTTGTATAGGGAGAGGTCCCTGCTGCTGGTGTTTTAAGGACAGATTAGTGTTCTAAAATCATCTCATACTGGTATAGGGAGAAATTCCTGCTGCTGCTGTGAGGGACAGATTAGTGTTCTAAAATCACATCATACTGGTATATGGAGAGGTTCCTGCTGCTGGTGTGAGAGACAGATTAGTATTCTAAAATCATATCATACTGGTATAGGGAGAGGTTCCTGCTGCTGGTGTGAGGGACAGATTAGTGTTCTAAAATCATCTCATACTGCTATAGGGAGAAGATCCTGCTGCTGCTGTGAGGGATAGATTAGTGTTCTAAATTCATTTCATACTGCTATAGGGAGAGGGTCCTTCCTGGTGCTGATGTGAGGGATAGATTAGAACTCTAAAATCATCTCATACTGCTATAGGGAGAGTTTCCCGCTGCTGCTGTGAGGGATAGATTGGTGTTCTAAATTCATCTCATACTGCTATAGGGAGAGGTTCTTGCTGCTAGTGTGGGGGACAGATTAGTGTTCTAAAATCGTCTCATACTGCTATAGGGAGAGGTCCCTGCTGCTGTTGTGAGGTATAGATTAGTGTTCTAAAATCATCCCATACTGCTATAGTTAGAGGTTCCTTCCTGGTGCTGGTGTGAGGGATAGATTGGCATTCTAAAATCATCTCATACTGCTATAGGGAGGGGTTCCTGCTGCTGCTGTGAGGGATAGATTAGTGTTCTAAAATCATCTCATACTGCTATAGGGAGAGGTTCCTGGTGCTGGTGTGAGGGATAGATTAGCGTTTCAAAATCATCTCATACTGGTATAGGGAGAGGTTCCTGCTGCTGGTGTAAGGGATAGATTAGTGTTCTAAAATCATCTCATACTGCTATAGGGAGCGGATCCTGCTGCTGCTGTGAGGGACAGATTAGTGTTCTAAAATCATAACATACTAGTATAGGGAGAGGTCCCTGCTGCTGGTATTTTAAAGACAGATTAGTGTTCTAAAATGATATCTTACTGGTATAGGAAGAGGTTCCAGCTGCTGGTGTGAGGGACAGATTAGTGTTCTAAAATCATCTCACCCTGCTATAGGGAGAGGTTCCTGGTGCTGGTGTGAGGGATAGATTAGTGTTCTAAAATCATCTGATAATGCTATAGGGAGAGGTTCCTGCTGCTGCTGTGAGGGATAGATTAGTGTTATAAAATCATCTCATACTTTTATAGGGAGAGGTTCCTGCTGCTGCTGTGAGGGACAGATTAGTGTTCCAAAATCATATCATACTGGTATAGGGAGAGGTTCCTGCTGTTGGTGTGAGGGACAGATTAGTGTTCTAAAATCATATCATACTGGTATAGGGAGAGGTTCATGCTGCTGTTGTGAGGTATAGATTAGTGTTCTAAAATCATCTCATACTGCTATAGGGAGAGGTTCCTGGTGCTGGTGTGAGGGATAGATTAGTGTTCTAAAATCATCTCATACTGTTATAAGGAGAGGTTCCTGCTGCTGCTGTGAGGGATAGATTAGTGTTATAAAATCATCTCATACTTTTATAGGGAGAGGTTCCTGCTGCTGCTGTGAGGGACACATTAGTGTTCCAAAATCATATCATACTGGTATAGGGAGAGGTTCCTGCTGTTGGTTTGATGGACAGATTAGTGTTCTAAAATCATATCATACTGGTATAGGGAGAGGTTCCTGCTGCTGGTGTGTGGGACAGATTAGTGTTCTAAAATCATCTCATACTGGAATAGGGAGAGGTTCCTGCTGCTGTTGTGAGGTATAGATTAGTGTTCTAAAATCATCTTATACTGCTATAGTTAGAGGTTCCTTCCCGGTGCTGGTGTGAGGGATAGATTGGCATTCTAAAATCATCTCATACTGCTATAGGGAGAGGTTCCTGGTGCTGGTGTGAGGGATAGATTAGTGTTCTAAAATCATCTCATACTGCTATAAGGAGAGGTTCCTGCTGCTGCTGTGAGGGACAGATTAGTGTTCTAAAATCAGATCATACTTGTATAGGGAGAGGTCCCTGCTGCTTGTGTTTTAAGGACAGATTAGTGTTCTAAAATCATATCATACTGGTATAGGCAGAGGTTCCTGCTGCTGCTGTGAGGGACAGATTATTGTTCTAAAATCATATCATATTGGTATATAGAGAGGTTCCTGCTGCTGGTGTGAGGGACAGATGAGTGTTCTAAAATCAGATCATAATTGTATAGGGAGAGGTCCCTGCTGCTGGTGTTTTAAGGACAGATTAGTGTTCTAAAATCATCTCATACTGGTATAGGGAGAAATTCCTGCTGCTGCTGTGAGGGACAGATTAGTGTTCTAAAATCATATCATACTGGTATATGGAGAGGTTCCTGCTGCTGGTGTGAGAGACAGATTAGTATTCTAAAATCATATCATACTGGTATAGGGAGAGGTTCCTGCTGCTGGTGTGAGGGACAGATTAGTGTTCTAAAATCATCTCATACTGCTATAGGGAGAATATCCTGCTGCTGCTGTGAGGGATAGATTAGTGTTCTTAATTCATTTCATACTGCTATAGGGAGAGGGTCCTTCCTGGTGCTGATGTGAGGGATAGATTAGCACTCTAAAATCATCTCATGCTGCTATAGGGAGATGTTCCTGCTGCTGCTGTGAGAGATAGATTGGTGTTCTAAAATCATCTCATACTGCTATAGGGAGAGGTTCCTGCTGCTAGTGTGGGGGACAGATTAGTGTTCTAAAATCGTCTCATACTGCTATAGGGAGAGGTTCCTGATGCTGTTGTGAGGTATAGATTAGTGTTCTAAAATCATCTCATACTGCTATAGTTAGAGGTTCCTTCCTGGTGCTGGTGTGAGGGATAGATTGGCATTCTAAAATCATCTCATACTGCTATAGGGAGGGGTTCCTGCTGCTGCTGTGAGGGAAAGATTAGTGTTCTAAAATCATCTCATACTGCTATAGGGAGAGGTTCCTGGTGCTGGTGTGAGGGATAGATTAGCGTTTCAAAATCATCTCATACTGGTATAGGGAGAGGTTCCTGCTGCTGGTGTAAGGGATAGATTAGTGTTCTAAAATCATCTCATACTGCTATAGGGAGCGGTTCCTGCTGCTGCTGTGAGGGACAGATTAGTGTTCTAAAATCATATCATACTAGTATAGTGAGAGGTCCCTGCTGCTGGTATTTTAAAGACAGATTAGTGTTCTAAAATCATATCATACTGGTATAGGGAGAGGTTCCAGCTGCTGGTGTGAGGGACAGATTAGTGTTCTAAAATCATCTCATACTGCTATAGGGAGAGGTTCCTGGTGCTGGTGTGAGGGACAGATTAGCGTTCTAAAATGATCTCATACTGGTATAGGGAGAGGTTCCTGCTGCTGCTGTGAGGGACAGATTAGTGTTCTAAAATCATATCATACTGGTATAGGGAGAGGTTCCTGCTGCTAGTGTGGGGGACAGATTAGTGTTCTAAAATCATCTCATACTTCTATAGGGAGAGGTTCCTTCCTGGTGCTGCTGTGATGGATAGACTAGTGTTCTAAAATCATCTCATACTGCTATAGGGAGAGGTTCCTGGTGCTGGTGTGAGGGATAGATTAGTGTTCTAAAATCATCTCATACTGGTATAGGGAGAGGTTCCTGCTGCTGGTGTAAGGGATAGATTAGTGTTCTAAAATCATCTCATACTGCTATAGGGAGCGGTTCCTGCTGCTGCTG
>BLSH010486854.1:111619-130756 GCA_018402905.1 Glandirana rugosa | reverse complement strand
TATTAAAATGCTCAAAATAGAAAAACTGGATACTCTGGCTTCAAAACACTTATCATCCCTCAACTTTCAAAGGAAATTGTCTCTCTTTCTGGAAAGGGGTACTCCCTCATCGACCAGGGAGGCTCTTGAGGCCCCATTGGCCACTATACAATCCCACTAACCCACCAAGGATAGACCTTCTGAACACAGCTGGAATACATAATGAAAATTGACTAGGGGGTCATTTCTAGCTTGAGAAAGCTTAAACATCATCTTACAAACAATCCCCTCTGGCAATTACCAAACACTATCAACGAAACACCAAAAGTAACCAGTCCAACAATGTCACGTTTTCTGTCTATAATCTAGAGGTCATCCTATGCATAATGCACATTAGTTAGTGGGTATGTGAAGCTAATTTTGTATATGTTGCTAACTTGACTGTGGTTAGGCCCCCCTCCCCCCCCCCACTCCCCCTTCACTCCTTTCCCCTCCCTCCCTTCCCTACCATCCTCCCCTCCCCCCTCCCTTCTACTCTCCCCTTTACTCAGGAATTTTATATGCTCCTCGTCCCCTTCATATTCCCCCCTTCTGCCCCAAGTTGGAGCGTATCCTCCAATACCATTTGTAAACTCTTCTGGACTATTGTTCTATATCCTTGGTCATTGACATCAGCGTATTGTACATCAGTCGCATTGCCCCACCTTACTTTTACTGTATCTGTAAACTCAAGTAAAATATTGTTGAGAAAAAAAAAATGAGATAAAACAATTTATTAACTGCTCTTCCTTGTGGGTCCTTTACCTTCTGGAGTGCCCGTGAAGGAAGATGTATGTAGGAAAGACCAGGTTTTTCGCATCGATGGGCACCTCAATAGCATTAAACCACCTAGGCATACTGAGATGACCCAATGCACCTCTACTGTCCAACGTACCCCCATTGCCCTACACTTCAATCAATTCCACAATTCATCACCTGAAGGTCTGAAAATTAAGGGCTTTTTTGCACTCACCCTTTCCAACCACGGGGGGGGGGGGGACTTTGACCGGGCCTCCTGCGGAAGTAAAAGGAGTGGATTTTTCTATGGTACCTAACGGTTTGAACACCGAGTGCAATTTTCAGGTGTTCTTGGACCCCTAATATATGGACATTTATCTCTGTATTTCCCCTACCATCTATCTCATGCACATCTGCGTGAACTCAGGTGTTACCTTCCCTGATTTCCATTATGAAGTGCACATCACTGGTCTCCTCCTAATACATCCCAAGCTCCTGCCATAGTCCTATGTTAATTCAGACAACTAGGGTGCCCCTTTAAGTCTATATATGGACACTGTACTATAGGGGTGCGTTTAGCACATTTAGTTGAATGGGAATGAGTGAAACCATACCAACAAAGATGCATACATTTATTGAATGTTCACTATATCCAATCACATGCTGTGTCAAGTTTGATTAAAATGCTGAGGGAGATGTAAGTGCAAATGGGTGGAGAGTTCAGGCCCCTTTTAAATTCTGTGAACGATTCCTCCCCAGCAGCCTGAGGAAGCCCACGTGACCAGAATTGGGACGAAATGCATCATCACCGCGTCATGTGGCGTCAGTGACCCGGCGTCCTAGCACATTAAAGCGGATCTCTCCACCCAGCCGCCACCGCCAGCATTCTGGGACAACCACCGGGCTCTATGAAGCATTAACCTACATTCCCATGGGCACACTGTGGATCTGAGGCAGTTCTACTACCTACCACTCAGACACCCCCCGGAATACTTCCAGCAGCGGACCAAAAGCACTTCATCCCGACTGTCATCCATTAGAAGTGAAGTGGATCGCATCAAGCTGGGTGAGATTTTTCTAATGGGACGCTGTTACCGGCTGCATTGTTCTTTCACGGACTTAGTGAAGCCAGCACATACTCCCAGTTTTGTCCAATTAGAGCTTGTGTGCTGTTCTCCTTCCTTCCTGAGTTGATTCTCATAAATGTTGGTCTCCTCCTCTCTCCACAGTGTCGGGCTGTCTCCCTCCTCTCCCCTTCCCTCTCCATTGCCCTGGTATACAGACAATGATTTGCCACCTTGCTGCTGTCACCCTTACCCCCTGTCCTGACACTTTCAGCAACACAGGCTGGTTAGCCTATCTGCTTCAATACTTTTTGGCCATGGTAGTTGATACAATAAAGACTTACATCTGCACTGGGCCTGTTTGAATGTTGAGGTTGAGTGTTACTAGCCCGGGCTATTGTTTTTAATGCTTATGACAACTTTGTCCTAAGATTTTATTGATGAATTTTGGTCTGTGGTCTATACACAATTTTTTTGTCATTTTTCTAAATTTTCACAATAAACATGAATTGATAAGATTACATTGCAGTGTGTTCCCTTCATAGCCCCTGCCTTTCTCCCCACATTCTGACAATTGTCAGCGGTGTGGAGATAACTAGAGTTGAGCGGACACCTGGATGTTCGGGTTTGGCGGGTTCGGCCCCGAACGTGACCTGAACTTGCCCCCGAACCCCATTGAAGTCAATGGTGACCCGAACTTTTGGGCACTAAAATGGCTCTAAAAAAGTCCTGGAAAGGGCTAGAGGGCTGCAAAAGGAAGCAAAATGGGGGCAAGAGTAGGACAAGCGCCCTACAAACAAATGCGGATAGGGAAATAACTTAAAATCACATTAAAAAAATAAAAATGGAGGAGGAGGTGGATGTGGAGTAGGAGGTTGAGGAGGGGGTGACCGTGGCGGTGTAGATGGAAGTGGGAGTGGAGGAGGAGGAGGTAGCCAACACTGTTTTTTGTTTGTTTGGTTTTTTTTTTCTAATTGGGGTAGCCCCCAAAATATTGAGACATATAAAAAAAAAAGATCACTATCTGCAGACAAACCCAGAGATGTTCTAGTACGGGTTCACTTTTTCCATATAAAATGTACCATGGTTTATTTTCCATGTTTCTCCTGTTACAAATTCCAATAAAGACTTATTCTTTTTTTTTTTTTATAGAACATACGTTCACTTAAGTATACCAATGGCTGTGTGAGGCCGGTATAAATGTTTATTCTGCACAAGGTACAGACAAGTCTTGTGGGATCCATGCCTGGTTCATTTTAATAAACGTTAGCTTGTCCATGTTGGCTGTGGACAGGCAGCTGCGCTTGTCTGTGATAACGCCCCCTGCCGTGCCAAACACACGTTCAGACAATACACTGGCTGCAGGGCAGGCCAGCACCTCCAAGGCATAAAGGGAGACCCAGAAGTTGGATGGGGCAGACCCATCAGTCAGTATGTGTAAGCGTGTGCACACATACTGTTCCACCATGTTGCTGAAATGCTGCCTCCTGCTGAGACTTTGCCTATCAGCTGGTGGCGCTGTTTGCTGTGGCGTGCTGCTGACAAAGCTTTTCCACATTTCGGCCATGCTAACCCTGCCTTCTAAGGTGCTAGCGGTGCCACAGCTGTGTTGGCGACCTCTTCCTCCTCCTCTGCCTTCGCCTTGTGCTTGCACTGAGCCCCAGGTGTCATTTGGGAATGCCCTCAGCAGCGTGTCTACCAGCGTGCGTTTGTAGTCACGCATCTTCTGATCACGCTCCAGTGAGGGAATTAAGGACAGCACGTTGTCCTTGTAACGGGGATCCAGCAGGGTGGCCACCCAGTAATCAGCACAAGTTACAATGTGGTCAATTCGGTTGTCGTTGCGCAGGCACTGCAGCATGTAGTCGCTCATGTGTGCCAGGCTGCCCAGAGGCAAAGACAGGCTGTCCTCTGTGGGTGGTGTATCATCTGTGTCCTTCGTATCCCCCCAGCCACACTCCAGTGATGCCCACGAGCTGCGTTGGGTGCCACCCTGCTGTGAACACGGTTCCTCCTCCTCCTCATCATCCTCATCCTCCTCATCCTCCAGAACTATGCCCTGGCTTGAAAATTATTTACCTGGCCTATGCTGGTGCAGGAACCCACCCCCCGAGCCACTTGTGAATGACTGGCCTGATAACCGTGGAAATGACCCCTCTTCCTCCTCCTCTTCCTCCTGTGCCACATCCTCTTCCATCATTGCCCATTTGTCAAACAAACCACCAAAGATATTGAAAAAATTAGCAAAAAGACCTCCAATCCTCAAAATGTATCTATAGCTCAAAAAACGGCCATTAACTCTTTAAGAGTGAATACCAATATTACCATAAAGATGGCCGATAAAGGGGGAAATATCATTATTATGGACACAGGGGATTATGAAATCATGTGTAAAAACATTTTGTCTAACAAAGAGTGGTATCGTCCCATTTCAAAATTAATAATCGCTAATCATGAAAAGGAATATCAAAATATTATCCTTAAAGCCTTTCACAAAGGGATAATAAATAAGGATACCTGGTCTTTCCTCAACACTAAAGAACCAAAAATACCGACTTTTTATGCTTTACCTAAAGTACACAAATCCCTTGTGAAACCTCCAGGTCGCCCTATCATTTCAGGGTGCTCTGGACTAACAGAAAATGCTAGCCTACTTGTGGATACCTATTTGAGACCACATGTAACGGCCCTGTTTTCTTATGTTCAGGATACCATTGACCTTCTCAAAAGGGTAGATGGTATCCATTTACCCCCAGATGTATGGCTTATAGCACTGGATATTGAAAGCCTATATAATTCAATCCCTCATTTCAAGGGATTGAAGGTTATGGAAAAACATCTCAATGAAAGAGGCCCATCAGCGGAGGGCTACAACAGATTCATACTGGATCTTCTCCAATTTATTCTAACATGGAATGCTTTCGTTTTTGGCTCCTCCCACTACCTCCAGGTGCAGGGGGTGGCAATGGGGACACGTTGTGCCCCGTCCTATGCCAACCTGTACCTGGGGGGGTGGGAGAGAGAACTCTTTGCCGATGACAGGCTGTCGTCTCTTTTATCACATGTAGCGGCTTGGTACCGCTACATTGATGATGTGTTAATTCTCTGGACGGGCACCAAACAGGAATTTCTACAATTTTTTGAACAACTCTCACTAAATGATTTCAATCTAAAATTTACATTTGAAATGAGTCAAGATAGGATTAATTTTTTAGACATAAGTCTGTCCATAGATGAGGATGGCTATCTATTCTCTTCGCTGTACAGAAAACCCTCGGCGGGTAATACCCTGCTACATGCAGGGAGTGCACACCCAGAACGGCTTTTGCGTAGTATTCTGTATAGCCAGTATTTGCGAGTGAAACGTAATTGCACGAAACAACAGGATTTTGAGAAAGAAGCCAAAAAACTATATGATAGACTTAGAGTTCGAGGCTACAGCCATTCATGTCTAAAGAGAGCCCACAATAAAGTTAAAAAAAAAAAGATAGATCCTCCATGATTTTCCATAAATTCATTCCAATAGAGAAACAACCAGTGAGATTGATCACACAGTATACTGCTCAGCATCAAAAAATTAAGAATGTGATAAAAAAACACTGGCCATTACTGACAGCTGACTTTGCAGTAAGTCAGCATATTGGCCAGTACCCTCAAATCACATGTAGGCGTGTTCCATCGCTTCGTGATAAACTGGTGAGGAGCCATTTTGATCCTACTCCTCCCAGTGAGGTCACTACACCAGGTACTTTTTCATGCGGACGTTGTCCCATGTGCCCGTATCTGATGAATAACTCCACTATACAGTTACCCAATGGAAAAGTTTACCGCCTTAAACATATAGTCCCCTGTGATACAATGGGTGTTGTGTACTTGGCCACATGTAGATGTGGCGGCTTCTACGTAGGAAAAACCAAGCGTACCTCACAAAACCAAGCGTGACCACATAAAACCCATCCTAAAAAAACGCATGCCTATGGCAATAGCCCGGCATGTCGGATGCTACCACAATTTTGATCCTAATTTCATAAAGTTCTCAGCACTAGAACATATACCCATGCATCCGAGAGGAGGCAGTATAGACCATATACTACTACAAAAGGAATCCCGATGGATTTATGACTTAAAGGCAACTCGTTACCCAGGTTTTAACGAGACCCTTAGCTTTAAGCCTTTTCTATATACTAATGGCTAACCAATTTACTTGATTTTGTTTTGATTTTGTTTCCCTTGTTTTCTCTTTGTTTCCTTAGTGTATGTGTCTTTGTGTGTTGTGGGGGGGGGTGGATGAGGGAGGTAGCTTTGTACCTATTTGGGGGTCTATCACCTAGGGACGTCTGTGTGGGAGGTGGGTAGGGGGTATGGCAATTGCAGGTGACAATTGATTCAGGTTTATCTGTTGATATTCTTCTTTCCCCATTTAAATTTATTCATTGTGTACGTCTTCTTAGAATAATTATGTTTACATATGTAACTGCCAAGAATGGATATGCACTTCAATGTGTAAAGAGTTTAAAGAGTACTCGATTCATTGAGACTTATTTCTATTGTATATTAACAACAATCTTTGTTGTCTGACGTTTGTTTGGTCTGCCCTGTTTGGTATTGGTGGTTAGTGCACCCCATTTGGTGCCCCCACCTTTGTCCTTCTGGCACCTGGTTCTTCCTTCTCCCCCCCTTCCATCCCTGCCTGGGTCCTGGAGGCTCCGGCCTGGGGGTCGGCTGTGGCCTTGGGCTGTCAGGGCTGCAGCCGTAGTGTGACTCCTCTATCTCGACGTTTCGGCGGCTGTACGGATGGCAGGGGGGAGTGTGAGTGGGGTCGACTGATGTTGGTCCCCTCCATCCCCCTTCCCTTCGTGGGCTCTGCCAGCCCTCCGTGGCATTCGTCTCCATCTGGTGGATGATAGGCGGCCATCTCTGTTTCCGCCACTAGATGGCGAACATGGATGGCTTCCCTGCTCCCCGCCCTGTCTCCCATAGGGCATGTGGGATCATGGGAAATGCAGTCCATCGCACAACCACATGGAGCTGGTTACGTATCCCGCGACGTTTGTCCGCACTCGGCGGGTGAAGTCATGCGCCCGCCGAGTGGGTGACGTTTAAAGGCCGGCGGCGCCATTATTCTTTTCAGAAAAGGCTAGTGGGGATGCTTTATCCCATCGTTCAACGAATTGCTGGTAATCTATCGTTGTAGGCCGGTCCTGGCCAACTATCTACTTATACTTATGGATCACACACCATTTGGGTACTTATATATCAAAAAAATGTTCCTTGTTTTCAGTGATCCGAGGGAGTCTGCTTATTTATCTCTGAAGCACGTCTGTTTGATTGACCTCGGCTGCGAGGCGATATCCTTGAGGGATATATATATGTACATACATTGATGGTAATCAGGCAATTTGTTACATACTCTCCTGCTATGTCACATATTCAGAGCCTATACATATATTTTCATAAAAAAAATTTTTGTAAATACAAAAAATTTTCCTTTTTATCTACTATTACAGCATGTCATCTATTAGCTAATTTTTCGCTCAATATTGACTTTGGACTACTTGGTTGGGTGGATCTTTTCAACATTGGCGCCCCCACTACTCTTACCGCTGTTTTCATGTAAGTCTCAGTATAGTCCACTGTAGTTCAATCCAAATTAGCTATATAAGCCACACTTGTTGTGTGGAACTCAGGCTATTAATTTTTGATAACTTGCATATGGTGGTTGGGCATATGCCTATACACTATATGTTGCCGTTGTAATTTTGAGCCCCCCCCTTTTTTTTTGTTTTGTTTCTCTTTTGTTTTTTTGTCTTTTACTCTCTTTTACCTTTTTTGTTTTTCTTTAAAGATATTTGGCCAGGACCTTAAACGTTACCTGCAGTTGCCACTTTGGTTGAGTTTTGGTCGTTGCATTTGGTTGTGGTCCATGTGTCCACGGCTTTAGGTGAGCCTCGTTCACAGTCTCCATGGTTGTTGGTTGGGGGGTGCTGGGTGTGAGCGAGACAAACCTTATAGGCAGTCAAAATACAGACAACAACGATTGGTATATTTGGAATATTGATGTATAATAATGTCTTTTTATCTCATTGTTCCTAATTAGACTTTGGAGGTCAGTACAATCCCCTGAGGAAGCCCACGGGGGCGAAACATGTTGGGATGCTAGCTGACAGAAGCCTACATCAGATCTAGGCTGGACCTCACCTTGTTACAAGTTGCCAGACATGGTTTTATTTACTCTTATGTCATTTTTATGAAAATTATGTGTAAAACAAAGATACATGTTTTTAATGTAAAATTGTAATCGGAGTCATTCTACAGCACCGTATAATCCCCCCAGGGAACTCATTCTTCTTTTGTATCGACTAATTTGGGATGAGGTGCCATATATTTACTGTGCTTTATTGGGAACTGACCAGGGTAACACTAAACAAATTGCCCAAAGTGTTTTTTCAAGGAGACATAGAAGTGGCATAGTAATGCTGAGAACAGGGTCATCGGCACTGGCCATGTTGGTGGAGTACTCGAAACACCGCAATATGGTACACAGGTCTCGCATGGAGGCCCACTCATTGGTGGTGAAGTGGTGCTGTTCCGCAGAGTGACTGACCCGTTTGTGCTGCAGCTGAAACTCCACTATTGCCTGCTGCTGCTCGCACAGTCTCTCCAGCATGTGCAAGGTGGAGTTCCACCTTGTGGGCACGTCGCATAGGAGGCAGTGAGCCGGAAGGTCGAAGTTCCGCTGCAGCGTAGACAGGCGAGCAGCAGCAGGGTGAGAATGCCGAAAATGCGCACAGTTGGCCCGCACTTTCTGCAACAGCTCTGACATATCCGGGTCGTTTTTTAGAAATTTCTGCACCACTAAATTCAGCACATGCGCCAGGCAAGGGATGTGCGTCAAACCGGCTAGGCCCAGAGCTGCTACGAGATTTCGCCCATTATCGCACACCACCAGGCCAGGCTTGAGGCTCAGTGGCAACAACCACTCATTGGTCTGTTGTTCAATGCCCATCCACAGCTCCTGCGCAGTATGGGGTTTATCCCCCAAACATATCAGTTTTAAAACAGCCTGCTGTCATTTCCCCCTGGATGTGCTGAAGGTGTTACGCTGACCAGATGAGGAGGTGGTAGAGGAGGAGGAAGCGGAGGAGGAGGCAACAGGAGGCAAAGAGAAATGCCCTGCAATCCTCGGTGGCGGAAGGACATGCGCCAATTTGCTATGCGCCTCAGGCCCACCCGCCACTACATTTGCCCAGTGTGCAGTTAGCGAGATATAGCATCCCTGCCCGTGCTTACTGGTCCACGTATCAGTGGTTATGTGGACCTTGGCACAGATGGCATTGTGCAGTGCACACTTGATCTTGTCCCCGACTTGTTTGTGCAGGGAAGGGATGGCTCGCCTCGCCTGGAAAAGTAGTGGCGGCTGGGAACCACATACTGTGGGACAGCCACAGTTTTTTTAAACTGTCCGTGTCCACCAGACGGAATGACAGCATTTCAAAGGCCAGGAATTTTGAAATGCTGGCATTCAGGGCCAGGGATCGTGAGTGGGTAGGGGGGTACTTCCTATTTCTCTCCAGTGTTTGGGAGATGGACAGCTGTAAGCTTCCATGGGACTGTGTGGAAATGCTTGGGGACAATGGTGGACATTGTGGCATTGCTGTCACATCGTCTGTTTGCTGGGTGGCAGGTGACACTGGCACTCTAGAGGTGGAGGAAGAGGCCAAGGCAGCAGCAGAAGGGGAAGCAGGAGGAGCCCGAGATCTTTCTTGGATTTTGAAGTGCTTATTCCACTGCAGCTCGTGCTTTGCATGTAGATGCCTGGTCACGCAGGTTGTGCTCAGGTTTAGAACATTTATGGGAACTTCCGGTCCAGCGCCGCATGGAGCAGCTGCCTCTCAGCTAGCTCCCAACTAGTGCCCTCACAAATCGGCATATAACGCCATCCACGCCTCGGGGATCACCCCAACATCTAGGAAGTACCCCCCTAGCCTGGCCATGGACAAATACCATCCGCCGCAGCCGCTCGAAATCGAGGCCCCGGCTTCGGCCTGTAATCCCGGAGCTCATGCCGGCGTTCCGGCGGCTCTGAATAGCCTGCCACCCGCTCGATCCTACTCAGGGGCACATGTTATTACACAGGATACCCCCCCCAGCAGACCCAGAGATGGAAGTAGGCACAGATACACAGATCTCACCACAATTTAAAGGGGACACGACCACCGATCAGATAGCACGGGCAGTGGCCGCTCTCCTCACCCCAACGATCGAAACCACTGTGCAGAAGGCAATCAACAACAGCTTGGCCCAGTTCCAGAGGGTCATCAATGAACACTCTTCCAGACTAAATGAAGTTGAGCACCGTGTGTCTAATTTAGAAGACGAATTCTACCAGATGCAAGGATCGGAGCAATCCCAGGATAAATCGATCCAATATATCGCTCAGAAACTTGAAGACCTTGAGAACAGATCGAGACGCAACAATTTGCGATTTGTAGGGGTTCCAGAATCACTACATAATCATAATTTACCAGACTTCTGCGCAAAACGTATCCCGGAGGCCCTGGGCCTCTCGTCCCCATCCATGGTTGAGAGAGCTCACCGTGTGGGACCGTATAACGAAGAGCGCGCATCGCCGAGGCCAATTATTGCTCGCTATCTAAACTATGTCGATAAATCCAATATCCTACAAAAATACCGCCAAACAAAGTCCTTCCAGATAGATGGGACCAAGATACTAATCTTTGCAGATTATTCCATCGAAGTCTCAAAGAAAAGAAAGGCCTTTCAAAGTGTTTGCTCTCAGCTCTTCCAGCGTAACATAAAATTCACGCTGGCATACCCAGCGGTGTTACGTCTCAAAGCGCCGAATGGGGATCAACTCACTTTTCAGGATCCTGTAGAAGCGGATCACTTTCTCCGCTTCCTCCAGACCTCGTCACACTCCACTCAAGTCAACATCTGTCCTACGATCAATCATCCCCAAGTACAGAGGAGCCCGAGAAAAGATTCTCCTAAGCGCCTAAAATACTCCAACTCTGGTATTCACACGACACCCCGCTGAGAATCTGCTCCTGCCATCATCCAACCTCTCATAAAGTTTGTTGTACATCAGACAGGTCATTGCTCCACTATTACCCGGTTATCCTGTTGGGCCCAATGGTTGTCTGACCTATGTGAGCATAACTATTAGTTCAAGTTTGTTATCAACATTTTCGAATTTGCCTCTTGGTTGTTCTAATCATCCTGAATATTAGAACAACTGCGGGTGCGCAGGCTAATAGCGCTGCCAGTCATTTGTTATTTGCAATGTCTATAGCCTCATGGTTCATTTTACAGTTTCTTTATTTTCCTGTATAGGTCTTCCGCCTAAACGAACTGCTACATGCACTTGCTCTCTCCTCAACCTTGGAGACACCACAGGTGCTCCCCCCAAAAGTTAGAGTGCCATGCAGTACTCAACCCCTCGGGTACACGAACCGTGCAATTGAGGTGCTTTTGAAGGGAGTCCATAGGCGCAGTTCATTCATGCGGGAAGAAGTGAAGTTCCTTCTTGTTTTACTTATATGCTCTTTTTATATGTCTTGCTCTTCGCATAACAGTCACCTCACCCTTCCTATCTACACATTCTCCTATCCTCTTGGCAAACCTTACTCTCCTACCCCGTCCAATGCACTAATTTACCCATCTCCCTCCTCACAGGTCAATTCTCCCACTTACGTCCTCAGCCTAAAGCTACGCCCCAGGCGATCACGACTTCTACACCCCCATCATCCCTTCACTTAATATGAACATAGTGTCATGGAATGTTAAGGGACTTAGATCCCCAATCAAAAGAATCAAAGTCCTTAGACACCTTAAAAGATTAAAAACGGACATAGCCTTCTTGCAGGAATCTCATCTATCCTCCTCTGATTTCCACCGCATGCGTAAATTATGGGTAGGGTCGGTTTACGGGTCGGATGCCCCCGACCGTAAGGCTGGAGTCCTAATTTTAATCCATAAAAACTTCCCGCACAAACTAATCGCATCGGACACTGATACTCAAGGCAGATTGATCACAATACGGATCCAACATGCCAATTCCGAATACCTACTAACTAACGTATACACCCCTAATAATCCAGGCAGGCAGTTTTACGGGGATCTCTCAACTTCCCTATTGAAAGACCCTGACATCCCACACATTTTAGGAGGAGACTTCAATGACATAATCCACCCCCTGGAGAACAAGTCCCCGGTAAAGAGACCTGAAACCCTTCAGGCTACACTCCACCCTACGCTCCTTGCTTCTACAATCGAATCCCTCAACCTTACTGATATATGGAGACTATTCCACCCCCTGGGCAAGGAGTTCACCTTTTTCTCCCACCCACACAACTCCCTATCCAGAATAGACAGTGACAGAGGTGGAAATTCACAGCATCGCTATTTCTGACCATGCCCCAATCTCAATCTCACTGCAGCTCACTGACCAACAACGGTCACCCAATGTATGGAGATTCCCCTCCTTCCTTCAAAATAATGAAGACTTCCGCACCTTCATATCAAAGACCTGGAGAGACTACCTATCCAACAACTCGCCCCATACAGACAACCCAAATCAATTGTGGAAGGCAGGAAAAGCCTATCTGCGAGGTCACATTATCTCATACACAGCATCCTACAAAAAACATACATGCTCGCAGTTTAAATTGGCCAGTGACACCCTCAGATCAGCTCAGAATACCCTAACTTCTTGCAACAACCCTGAAAACAGAGCAAAGTGGTTGGCCGCGAAAAAATCCTTTGAAGCATGGGCAGACAAAGTTGAACTACTACATAGAGCCCATTTTGAAGCTCACTTTCATAAATTTGGCAACAAGTCAGGTAAACTACTGGCCAGACTATGCAAGGGCCCCTCTAAGCCTACACATATAGTTTCCCTCAGAGACCCCACAGGTAATATTAAATCCAAACGCAAAGATATCAGCCAGGTAATGTTAGACTTCTACACTAACCTCTATGCTTCCGACCCTATAGACAAGGAAGAAGCGCATAAACTACTAGCCCAGGTAAATCTCCCCAAGATCACCCCCTCACAATTGGAGATGCTAAACTGTGATATATTCCCTAAAGAAATAGATACAGCCATACGACACCTACCCCCCTCCAAAGCCCCCGGCCCGGATGGTCTCACAGGGGAATTTTACAAAATTCTGAAAGATGACATCATGCCAACCTTAGAAATTGTATACGCAACTCTATGGCATGGTGGCGTTTACCCCCCCACTGGAAATCAAGCCATTATTAAATTGTTAGAAAAGAAAGGAAAAGACCCCACCCAACCCGGATCCTACAGACCCATATCCCTTTTAAATATTGATGTAAAGTTACTCTCCAAAATTATAGCCACGAGACTAGCCACAATTATGCCTGACCTCATAGACCCTGTGCAATCTGGCTGAACATCAGAAAAGTCCTAGCGGTGTTGGAAACGGCAAAACGAGATAGGGGGGGGAGCCATGCCATCATCACTCTGGACGCAGAGAAAGCCTTCGATAATGTCAGCTTCGAATGGCTACACCTAGTACTGGAGCGACTAGGTTTCAAGGGCTCTTTTACCCACCTCATCGAAGCTATGTACTCGGCACCTGCGGCCAGGCTGGTGGTGGCGGGTCTCCTTACCCCCGAATTCAAGCTGCATAAGGGAACCAAACAAGGATGCCCCCTTTCTCCCCTGCTGTTTAATCTAGCCCTGGAACCGCTTTCCAGATACATCAATTACATCGTCCCCCTCCATGGCGTTAAATTTCGAGACTATGAACTACGATCTTCTTTATTCGCTGATGATGTCCTCATATTCACTTCAAAACCTGCCACAGACATGATCACAATAAGAAATATCTTTGATACATTTAGGTTATGCTCTGGCCTTCGCATCAATTATCATAAAAGTGAGATGCTCCCACTGGGAACCTCCTCTAAACCTTCCTGGACCTCAGATTCCCCATTTGCAATAGCCCACTCCCACATAACATATCTAGGTATCAGAATCGGCAAACTGCCCTCATCTCTCTATTATCTCAACTACCCCCCTCTCTTGACTAAAATGTATCGGGAAATGGACAGCTGGATGGATCTGCCCCTCTTGCTCATGGGGAGATGTTATTTAATAAAAATGGTCACCTTTGCTCGTCTTCTATACCCCCTCCAAACAATCCCACTTCTACTGAAGCACAAAGATATACAAATGCTCAATAAGAGCATGTCACGCTTTATCTGGCGGGGCAAGCGTCCCCGCATTTCCCTGCACACACTGCATCTCCCCAGGAGCGAGGGTGGCACTAGTCTTCCCAATGTTAGACTGTATATATAGCATGCTTGCTTAGATTTAGCCTAGACTGGATAACTCAATCTTCTCGACACTCCAACTACCAAATTGAGTCATCTATGGTGCAACCCTACTCCTTGGCTGCACTCCTCCACTCCAGGTGGAAGGCAACTCCACCAGACATCCAACACAATCTCCTGCTCATGGACACTGCGATAGCCTGGAGAGAACACAGGAAACTCCTCAAACTACCCCCCTACATGTCTAAATTCCTCCCGATTAGGGGCAATCCAAGCTTCCCACCAGGAGGGGAACATAAAATCTTCAAACAATGGGAAGCCAAGGGCCTGTCAAGATTCTCCCTCTTGTTTGATAATCTCACTGGGACCCCCCAGGACTTTTCCTCCATTGCAACACAATACTCTATATCAAAAAGCCATCTTTTCTTCTACTGGCAATGCGTCAGCTTTGTACAGTCCTCCTGCATGGATAAACTCAAGAGATTTCATGAAAGCTTTGTAGATACCCTCCTCTATAAACAATCCTATAAAATGTCGGATATCTACAAACCATTGCTGACACAGTCCTCCTGCCCTTTGAGCTCTTCCTCAGTAGCAAACTGGAACAAGGACTTCAGAGAAACTGACCTGGTCGACAAAATTCTAAAAGGATACCATACTACCCTTAAATTAACCCCGAACGAGATTTGGCGTGAAACTCAACTGAAAATAATGCACCGGGCTTTTATCCCATTCCTATCAAATAGCTCCGTACCCCAATCTGCACACTGCCCACTTTGTCAGCATTTCAAACCTTCCCTCACGCATCGATTCTGGAACTGCTTACACATAGGTACCTTTTGGGACCATATACTTTTATATGTCTACAACATCACTTTCATCTCCCTACCGAAAGATCCCTTACTCCTTCTTTTCGGTTACTGGGAATTGGAACAACACCCGCTGAAGGCCGGAGCTAAAGACTGGATTCTTACATGCCTTCTCATAGCCAGAAGAGCCATCCTGAAGCTCTGGACTTCCTCCTCAGCTCCCTCGGTCAACCAGATCAAAAAGGAACTGACCGCACTCTTCTTTAAAGAAAAGCTCAACACAGACGTTACCCTCCCTAAGGCGGCAAACTACTTTCACCAAAAGTGGAACCTATTCAAATCTCACACGTGGGCATCAAAGGAGATCGAGCACCTACAGGACTCCTTCACATACTTTCTGGACCATACATCTTCTATCACCCAAGACGGGGTTGGATAAATACCACCTTCACCCCACCATGGCCTGCGTGAACCATACGTTCTCAATTTATGTGAATTACCCGTCAGGTGGGCCAGTACTCACAGCATGCCCCGGAAAGAAATAACAACTTTTCGCCATGACCTTTTAGGACTAGGACCCCCCCCCCCCTCCCTTCCCCCTCCTATCAATTATATATGATCCATCTGCCTGTACCTTGGCTGACTGTTATTTGAATTTTGTATCTTGTTTTATCAACAAATATTATACTGTTAATTATCGCTCAATTGTAAGAAAAAAACAAAAATGTCAAATCTCTCCGAGTCGTTTTCACGACTCTGAGTGCTCTCCTACCTTTGTATTATCGTGAATTTATCTCAATAAATTCTTTTGAAAAAAAAAAAAAAGAACATTTATGCCTCACTTCAGGCTCTGATTGCACAGCGTGCAAACCACTCGTGTCTTGTCATCAGCACATTGTCTGAAGAGCTGCCATGCCAGGGACCTCCTCTGAGCTGCCGTTTGGTGTGCTAGTTCCCTGGGTGCGGTGAGTAGTAGCAGGCATACTGTCTAGGGGATGGTCGCTCCACTTTTGCAACCTGCTTCCTCTTTTGCTGTGCTGGTGCCTCTGTGCGACCACCACCTCTTCCTCCAAACTGCACACGTCACTTGCATGACCTTCATTCCATGGGGGGTCTAGAACCTCATCATCCTCCACATCATCTTCCACCTACTCTTCACCACTGCCCTCCTTGTCAGTCTGCACACTGTAGAAAGCCGCAGCAGTTGGCACCTGTGTTTCATCATCATCAGAGACGTGCTGCGGTGGTGTTTCCATGTCCTCATCCTGAAACAGAAGTGGTTGGGCACCGGTGCACTCAATGTCTTCCACTTCTGGGGCAAGGCTATGTAGATGGCCCATGGAAAGCACACCAGCAGAGTCATCAAAAAGTATAAGAGACTGCTGCATGACTTGGGGCTCAGACTGCTTGGCTGATTTACAAGGGCTGAGGTGAAAGTCAGATGGCCATGGGGATCAGGTGCCAACTCTGAGTTTTAAGCAAGGGGCCGGGTGGGAGACAATGTGAAGGAACTGGAGGCATTGTCAGCCACCCAATCTACTATCGCCTGTACTTGTTCTGGCCTCACCATTTGTTGAGCGGCATTCGGGCCTACCATATAACGTTGAAGGTTCTGTCGGCTACTCGCACCTGAGGAAGGTGTTTCACTTGTGCGTGTAGCTGGTACAGATTGACCACGTCCTCTCTTGCAACAGGAGCTTCACCAACACCACCAACACCAGCAGCACCACGACCACGTCCCTTATTTGACACTCTCCTCATTCTGGACGCAAATGTACTTTTTAGCACAAATTTATATTATTTTTTAAACCGGCAATGTGGACGCACTTTTTAGTTTTGTGCAAGAAATGCACAGCAAGGTGCAAATGTACTATGTAGCACTATTTTTTTTTTTTTAAAACCAGCAATGTAGACACACTTTTTATTTTTGTGCAAGAAATTGATTGGCTGCCCTGCAGCTATTCAACAGGCGCGAAAAAATACCCGAACCCTGAGCCCAAACCCGGACTTTTTCTCAAATGTCCGGGTTCGGGACACAGACACCCTAAAGTCCGGTACGAACTTGAACTTTACAGTTCAGGTTCGCTCAACTCTAGAGATAACCCTTGTTTGTACCAGATCAAACAATCAGCCCTGCACACACTGTCAGTCCTGACTATATTTTACCTCTCCTAACAAAAATAATGCACCAATCACTATGGGGGCGCTCTATATACTGTATATATATATATATATATAGATATATATATATATATATATATACAGTATCTCACAAAAGTGAGTACACCCCTCACATTTTTGTAAATATTTTATTATACCTTTTCATGTGACAACACTTTGGAAATGACACTTTTCTACAATGTAGAGTAGTGAGTGTGCAGCTTGTATAACTGCAAATTTGTTGTCCCTGCAAAATAACTTAACACACAGCCATTAATGTCTAAACCGCTGGCAACAAAAGTGAGTAAACCCCTAAATGAAAATATCCAAATTGGGCCCAAAGTGTCAATATGTTGTGTGGTCACTATTATTTTCCAGCACTGCCTTAACCCTCTTGGGCATGGAGTTCACCAGAGATCCACATGTTGCCACTGGAGTCCTCCTCCACTTTTCCATGATGACATCATGAAACTGGTGGATGTTAGAGACCTTACGCTCCTCCACCTTCCATTTGAGGATGCTCAATAGGGTTTAGGTCTTGAGACATGCTCGGTCAGTCCATCACCTTTACCCCCAGCTTCTTTAGCAAGGCAGTGGTCATCTTGGAGGTGTGTTTGGGGTCATTATCATGTTGGGATACTGCCCTGTGGCCCAGTCTCCTGAGGGAGGGGATTATGCTCTGCTTCAGTATGTCACAGTACATGTTGGTATTCATGGTTCTGAGTGGAATATGTCCTGTTAAACCGCTGTATGGGTTTGGCCACTGTATTTCAGCTCAGTTTCCGGGTCTTGACAATCTTCTTATAGCCTAAGCTATCTTTATGTAGAACAATAATTATTTTTTTCAGATCCTCAGAGAGTTATTTGCCATGACGTGCCATGTTGAACTTCCAGTGACCAGTATGAGAGAGTAAGGGCGATAAAACCAAATTTAACACACCTGCTCCCCATTCACACCTGAGACCTTGTAACACTAACAAGTCACATGACACCGGGGTGTAATCACTTTTGTTGCCAGCAGTTTAGACATTAATGGCTGTGTGTTGAGTTATTTTGAGGGGACAGCAAATTTACACCGTTATACAAGCTGTACACTCACTACTTTACATTGTAGCAAAGTGTCATTTCTTCAGTGTTGTCACATGAAAAGATAAAATAAAATATTTACAAAAATGTGAGGGGTGTACAGTGTGTGTGTGTGTATGTGCGTGTGTATGTGTGCATGTGTGTATGTGTATATATAGAGAGAGAGAGAGACAGAGACAGAGACAGAGACAGAGACAGAGAGATAGATGCAGGTGAGCAGCACACAGAAATCTTTCCCGTGCTAGCAATCAAGCCTTACCCTCAGGCTGTATATAAAAGAAACCAGTCCAGGATTGCTGCACACAAATTTTTAATCCAATAAATGGTAACACAAAAAGTTCTCATTAGAGATAATTTAAAAGTCCATACAAAAAGTCCATGGGTTGAAATAGATCACATCAGATGATCTGGTCCATCATTGTTCCATATAACCGACGGTTTCGGGCTATATATTCAGTTCACGCCCTCTCTTGAGGTATGGAACAGTCTCAACTAGTGTTGAGCGAACCCGGACTGTAACGTTCGGGTCCGTACCGAACTTTCGGGTGTCCGTGGCACGGACCCGGACATTTCAAAAATCGTTCGGGTTCGGTCCGGGTCATTTTATCGTCTTGGGGCCTGGCTTGGGCTTGCTAAAAACTTTACAGGCCCAGGCACGGTGCCTGTGGGCTTTCAAGCCATGCCTGGGCTTGCAATGTCAGGCCCAAGCGAGTTGTGATCAACTCTGACAAGGTATGGAGTTCTCTCCCGCACTTGACTTATATATCGGGCTTTGGCAGCCAATATACCTTGTTACTACCTGGTCTAGTAGACTACACTAGATAAAGTTGGGTACCTGAAAAACATACCTGAAAATTTAATAGAGATTACTCTTGAAAAACACAATGGTAAATAACCTAATTTTTAAACACACGTCGTTAGGACCTGACCAAAGA
>BLSH010486854.1:87951-99409 GCA_018402905.1 Glandirana rugosa | reverse complement strand
CAAAAATAAAAACTGCATCTACAATTTTCTTTTTTCTTTTTTTTTTAAATAATAATTTATTATTCTTTTTTTTAGTATTAATAAATAGTGCTACATAGTACATTTGTGTCCAGAATGAGGAGAGCATCAAATAAGGGACGTGGTCGTGGTCATGGTCCTGCTGGTGCTGCTGGTGTTGGTGGTGTTGCTGAAACTCCTGTTGCAAGGAGAGGACATGGTTGATCTGTGCCAGGTACACGCACAAGTGAAACACCTTCCTCAGGTAGCCGACAGAAACTTCAACTTTATATGGTCAGCCTGAATGGCACTCAACGAACGGTGAGGTCAGAACAAGTACAGGCGATACTAGATTGGGTGGCTGACAATGCCTCCAGTTCCTTCACATTGTCTCCCACCCAGTCCCTTGATGAAAGCTCAGAGTTGGCACCTGAACCCCATGGCCATCTGTCTTTCATCTCAGCCCCCTGTAAATGAGCCAAGCAGTCTGAGCCCCAAGTGATGCAGCAGTCTCTTATGCTTTTTGATGACTGTGCTGGTGTGCTTTCCGTGGGCCATCCACATAGCCCTGCCCCATAAGTGGAAGACATTGAGTGCACCAATACCCAACCACTTCTGTTGCAGGATGAGGACATGGAAACACCACCGCAGCACATCTCTGATGATGACGAAACACAGGTGCCAACTGCTGCGGCTTTCCTCAGTGTGCAGACTGACAAGGAGGGCAGTGGTGAAGGGTGGGTGGTAGATGATGTGGAGGATGATGAGGTCCTAGACCCCACATGGAATGAAGGTCATGCGAGTGACGTGTGCAGTTTGGAGGGAGAGGTGGTAGATGCACAGAGGCACCAGCACAGCAAAAGAAGAAGCATGTTGCAAAAGAAGAGTGACCGTCCCCTAGACAGTACGCCTGCTACTACCCACCGCACCCAGGGACCTAGCACACCAAAGGCAGCTCAAAGGCATTCCCTGGCGTGGCAGTTCTTCAGACATTGTGCTGACTACAAGACACGAGTGATTTGCACACTGTGCAATGAGAGCCTGAAGTGAGGCATAAATGTTCTAAACATGAGCACAACCTGCATGACCAGGCATCTAAATTCAAAGCACTTGCTGCAGTGGAATAAGTACCTCAAAATCCAAGAAAGGTCTCTGCCAACTCCTGCTTACTCTTCTGCTGCTGCCTCGGCCTCTTCCTCCACCTCTACAGTGCCAGTGTCACTGCAACCCACAAAACAGAGCATGTGACAGCAACGCCACCATATCCGCCACTGTCCCAAAGCATTTTCACACGGTCCCATGGAAGCTTACAGCTCTACATCTCCCAAACACTGGAGAGAAAGAGGAAGTACCCCCCTACCCACCCGCGATCCCTGGCCCTGAATGCCAGCATTTCAAAATTCCTGACCTTTGAAATGCTGTCATTCCATCTGGTGGACACGAACAGTTTTAAAAACCTGATGGCGGTGGCTGTCCCTCAGTATGTAGTTCCCAGCTGCCACTAAATTTCCAGGCGAGCCATCCCTTCCCTGCACAAACAAGTCAGTGACAAAATCAAGTGTGCACTGTGCAACGCCATCTGTGGCAAGGTCCACATAACCCTGATACGTGGACCAGTAAGCACGGGCAGGGATGCTATATTTCGCTAACTGCACACTGGGCAAATGTAGTGGTCGGTGGGCCTGAGGCGGCTAGCCATTTGGTGCATGTCTTTTCGCCACCGAGGATTTCAGGGCATTTCTCTTTGCCTCCTGTTGCCTCCTCCTCCTACTGCGCTTCCTTCTCCTCCTCCTCTACCACCTCCTCATCCGCTCAGCGTAACACCTGTAAAGGCAATTTTAATACCTTGTATGCATTATATTTTGCCTGCGCTAATAAGCGCACTTTTCAGCTCTTTTGCATAATGCATTTGAGTGCACTCGTGTTAAAGCAAGTAAGAGAGACACAAATAGCTTTTCTCACATGGCAAGCTTGCAGGGTTGTCCTGGGTGGCCGAGCTTTCAGGCTTTATTTATAGGACTCAAACAGGGGTAACACAGAGACTTGGCTTCACAATCAGCCAATCAGCCTCCAAGGCACAGTCACATGACATGAGCTCAATACAAAACACCAACCAATGACACACTTGTTTATATTCAAATGATACAATAGAAGAGGCGTGCATGCATGGGGGTTGGTCGGCCTGTATGAGCAACAGCTGTCTCCAGATAACAATGAAAGTCATGTGGAGACATGGCCTTCATAAAACCTCTATGAACTATACTCCATGGCGATTATACTACTGTTCCATTAAAGGATAAATTATGCACAAAGGAATATAGCTGTAGATTTCTGTCACATTGATCAGATGCGACAGAAAGCTTACAGATCATTATCCTTACATAAAAGGCAATACTGATTCCATAACGCAAGTAAACCTCCGCCAAGCAGATCAATATGTACATAATACAGGGGCCCCCCGATTGACGGTAATACACCCGCGCCACAGAACGTGCATTGCACCTCAAAGATCTGGACCGGCGTTTGCTCCAGCGTTAACCGCTCAGGGCGCCTGCTGGCCGGGATGATTGGGTAGGTAGCGTGTAATTATCAAATAATGGAAGGTTTCCATTGTAAATGGCCTTTCCTCAATATTGGTTAAAGCCATATTCGCTGTACACAGAGAATATCGTTAAACCGACACTGGGAGACACTGTGACAATACATAATAAACATATCCTAAATTTCCACAACAGTTCCTCCTCTTGTCATATGCTCCCATGTGTCCCTCAATCAATGTTGATCATCTTCTAAACACGAACACCAGTCCAATCAAAAGGAAAAAAATTAAACATTCAGTCCATCCATTGAACAAAAGAAAAGCATGGTTGACACGTATTCTTCGGGAGGGATGACTCAGAGGGAAAGCATGATGTGGGGGTTATAGCGATCGCTGGAATCCTCAGCATCTGGTACATGGGCTGGACTTCAGGAGAAGTGTTGGCTGTCTTGGCTGGGAAGATGTGGTCATCTGCTCGGACTTTGGTGACTTGATCGATCAGGCAGCAGGAACATCTCATCAGTATATATACCCCTACTTACTTCAGCCAGGATCCGATGGAAATCAAGAACTCCCCAAAATCTCCCAAACCCTTTAGAAAGGATTCCAACCTTCACTGGCTATAGCTCTGGCTCTCCCTAGCAGGGACCTAACTTTATCCATGTGGACTTGGACCTTGTCACTAGTGCCTGTCATCCAGGTACAACAGTCTTCTGCTATGAACTCACAGAAACCCCCCTTTTGCGCTAAAAGATAATCAAGTGTCATCTTTTCCTGTAATAGTCTCTTTCGCTGTCCTCGTGAGATCTCCCTCACAGCTTCAACGGTTTCATTGAACACCCCATCCACAGTGAATGAGAAATTGTTCAATCATTTCCTAAGTTCAACCCCCACCCTGTCCAAGCATGAAACCATGCCCAGGCCTTGTTGGAGTTGGTTAACAATTCCCTTTGAGCTGTCCCTGCCATTCTTACCTTCTCTCACGCCATCAGATCCTAACGATCGGCCACGACGTAAGATACTGGGACGAGTTTCACCATGCTTGCATTAGGGGGTATTAACTTATAAGCTGTAGAACGGCATAAGAAGTAGAAGGGGGCTGTTACAGTCGCACAGGGGGACTCTAACGGTCCCCTGCATTGTGCAATAACAGGACAATCTGGGGGATTCCTCCCTCAGTCTGTATGTCACACTCTTCCTACCAACAGATGTAATCTAGTCTATTTGTGCTACTAGAGAAGGATGGGGGTCTAATTCATAAGATTGACTGTTTTACCTTTCTCACTAACCGTGGATCCTACAAACTACTCCTTTTACCAAACCTTAAGTTAAAGCACACTTGTGGGCCACTTAGTTGTCCGGATACCCATACTGGTTTTGTGAGGGAAGGGCAAGAACCGGAGCTAAAGCTGAAACTGTAATTAATTTTATCTTCTAGAAATGTATCGTTAAGTTAGTTTGTGTCTTTTTGAGATATTTCTTAGTTCTTTTCTTCTGTTTGCTTTTACCAATATGAACATCATATATACATACATATACATATACACACACATATATATACATGTACATACACATCCATGTCATGTACTGCTGCCACTGCCGTGGTATTAAGGCTCGGTGGGGGCCTAGAGTGTACCCAGCAGTGGTTTCTGTTTACTGTTTTAGCTCGTTGGAGGTGCATTTAAAAAAAAAACATGTTGGGATGTTTTATCGTTACCCCTGCTAAAATACATTAAGCTAAATAATATAAATAAAAAGATATTCCTCAGTCATTGATGTGGTTGAGCAGCTTCTTGCAGTGGCTGGCATGGATACAGTTTTCTCGCCCCTCAAGCTTTAGGGAGGTTGGTGTCGTCAGCTGAACCTGGTATGGTCCATGTCGTCCTACTAGATCACAAACTTGGTTAGAATTAGAGAGGTTAGTATTGTAAGTTTGAAAATTGTCATTCTCACCACCATTATCTCCCCCTTTTCTTTCTCATTACAAAGAGGAAGGAAAGACGCACTGTTTAGAATGACGCAAAAAAAAAAAAAAAAAAATAATGGCCACTGAGATTCCCACTTTGATCTAATGAAATAAAAATGCAATTTTCCGAATTTCCAGCTCCCTTGTTGTCTCCTCAGGTTCACCATCAGGACTGCTCCAGAACCTCTGGAACTCCCTATCCCAGTATGTCTAGTCAGGCCCTACCCTTTTCACCATTAAGTGACCCTCAAAAATGAATTTACTCAGGGACACAGAATCTCTGGGAGTAAATAGAGATGCACGGTGACACTGGGCAGGAAGCAGGTGTGAAATACACTTGGGGACACACAGATAGTCTGCCAAGTACATTAACATACCTTAGCCTGGGGCGATGAGCTAGATTTGAAAAGAAAGCGATGGCTGGGCGTGTATTGAATTGAATTACCCATGGGGGGTCTACTGAGTTTTGAACACAACTCTTGTGGGTTGCTTACAAGTTAAAGTTCTACTTTGACCAAAATAGGAATATCACAATTTGTACATTTCCTACAATCAATTATAAACCTCTGTAACTCTTACTTTCACGTTCCTACAAAAATAACATATTATTACATACAAACAATGAGAATAAGACATAAGACAAACATTTAGATACAAATGCAAAGGAAGAGATTTCATAGTTACCATGCTACTTAAAAAAAAAAAAACTTAAGCAAGACAAAGATGAAAAGCAGACGGAGTAAACACACAATTGGTTAGGTTGGGCTTTACTCAGCAACGTTCTTTCCAAGGGCTAACACTATACATTCCACAATGACCAGAAAAAGATGTAATACACATCCAATCCTTCCCCGGCTTCCCTTAGTGGATCACGTAACTACGGCTTTCCCCTCTGGCCAGGTATACAAAATGCGCATCACCCGGACTGAAAGCGCACCCTGCATATCCTGTTAAAACACCATAATAGATTTCTGAATCCACAATATCACTATATCCAGCGTCCTTTGTTGTCTGTAGCCTGGTCCTAATTCAGTAATGAACTTCTCCCACCTCCAGACATCAAAGGAACATCCACTTTTTGAGGGGTCACATGGCCCGAGCCCCAAACACAGACTTTATGTACCGCGAAGCTGTTTGGCTAGATTGAGAGGCCTCGCTTCCCCCCTCATACATGGATGGCCCATTGCCCATGTCGATTCAAATCGACTTTTGCACCAAGTTTAGGAGCAACACTGCCGGGTGCCTTCTTTCGCAGTGCTAGCTGCTTCCTACTCCGATTAGTATACACGGCTTCCCCGCCGGTCAGCTAGAAACCTCCACCCGGTGGATTTGTATGACTATACAGTTCAGCAGCTACCACGCTCTCCCCACCCCCGGTACTGACACGGTTACACGTGGGTCGGGCTTCAGAATCTGCTCCTCACACGTTGAAGGCTGGAACAAGCATGCCGCTTTCTCCGGTTTCACGTAGACTGGCCCAAAGTACACACATTCATTCCGACCTAACCCGTGCAGCCAAACAGCCACGGAAGTACAATTAAATCCTCACTATACAAACCTTGGCTTCAGTCTATTTCCTGATGTTATACTAAAGAAATGGAGATGCCGGTTACTGATTACACATTGAAAGGTATAATGTCTCTACCTGAAACACAAACTACCGTAGAAAACACTATCCCTATAACACTAACCGCAAATTAGTCCAAAACAAAACTGATTTTAAACAAAACTGAATCCAATACAAGAATGGATCAGTTATACTCCACACTGTAGTCTATCATTGAAAATCAATGGTTATACAACAAAAACCCTATGAAAAAGCTGTTTAAACATAAATGCCTACATAAAGCTGAAAAAGTTATAAAAACAAAACAGCTATATCCAAAAACCAAAGATAAAACACGAAAACAGATGAATTGTATAAAGACGCCAAATCTGAACAAGTCAAACAAAACTGGCTAAAACTGATGCAAAAATCCCGTAAAAACATCACGTAAGGACTCTTATAAAAAGTTGCCTTTCCAAACAAAAGTGTAAAAACAGTTGAACATGAAAAAAACAAAAACAATGATGCAATGGAATTCAATATGGCATCTCAGCCATGTGGCTCCTTTGTCAGTACTCCAAGATGGCGGCCACACCATGTGGGTTTCAATCACCACAACACAAAATGGCAGTAAATGAAGCAACATTACAACCCCATGGCCCTCTTTACCAGGAGAAAATGACACCAAACACATGATGGAAAACAAAACGACCGCACCGAGGACCACCAACCACAGTACAAATACGTGGATTTCAGTGTTAGAACACTAAAAACGCATAACACAGAATTTATCAACCGGATTTGAAATACAGCGTAGAAATTAACCATCCTCACTGAATGCTGATTTTCAACTGCACAGCACCATTCGCCACTGGAAACTCAGTCCAAAACCGGGACAGCCATGTGCTACTCAAACTTCAGCTTCTAAAATAACCAACGGTTTCATTAACAAATGAGTTGTACTCTAAACAGACAGAACCAGAGCTGAATTACAGTGTAAAAAGCACAAAACCTGTTTACGATTACAATACTGTGTCTAAACTAAATTTGCCGCCAAAAATCAAAAAGGCACAATTCGTAAGCAAACAGCACAAAAAGACCTCTATACACTCTAATGTTAACTCGGTTTCACACTTCCGTCTAACAACAGATTGTCTCTACAAAAAACTGAATTACAGCTGGGACTACGCAAAACAACATTACAACAAAAATTATTCTACTGGAAATGGAATTCAGTAAAATAACAAACTATTTTCACTTGAGACTGAAATATTGCACAAAATCAAAGCAATTAAAACCAGAAACTGAATTTCCTGCAGACAATTACTTAATTCCACAAAATGCTGAAATTAGGTCCAAAAGCAAGTTCAGCAGAAACAAAATTTAAATTGTAACAGTTTTACAACAAAATGGTGGTAACTTACGCCATTCCCGCCAAAAGCAGCCCAAATTGAAATCTCTCCCCTTACAGACTGACAATACAATCTGAGACTCCAAATGAATTACTGCCAAAATTACAACATAGCACACACAACACTGATACCGATCACGCATTCAAAGCATATCTATAATCATACTCAAAGCATATTCATAAAACATACACACCGATCACACACTCAAAGCATACAGTTATTCATAACACACACTTTAGGTGTATTGATTAGGACCTATAGAGGATAAGTATAGGTTTTCTTCCTAATCAGTAGACCTAACTACAATGATAGTAAAGCAATTAAAACCCCCGCCATTATGCAAAAAAGAGGAAAAACAGGTTCTTTTAGCAAAGCAGAATTTACCTGACACAGCAGACAGAGAAAGCACATCCTGGACTCAGGACAGCAAAAGATTTAAAAAATTGAAATAAAATTGGTTTTACCAATAGCCGGCTGTTTTGATGTCCTGTCCAGATCGCTTCCTCCCTTCGGTCCGCTGTGACGGAAATTTATGTAGGCTCCAAAAATTCTCTGGCTCGCCATCTTCTGTAAGGGCAATTATAATACCTTGTATGCATTATATTTTGCCTGCGCTAATAAGCACACTTTTCAGCTCTTTTGCATAATGCATTTGAGTGCACTCATGTTAAAGTAAGTAAGACAGACACAAATAGCTTTTCTCACATGGCAAGCTCGCAGGGTTGTCCTGGGTGGCCAAGCTTTCAGGCTTTATTTATAGGACTCAAACAGGGGTAACACAGAGACTTGGTGGCTTCACAATCAGCCAATCAGCCTCCAAGGCACAGTCACATGACATGAGCTCGATACAAAACACCAACCAATGACACACTTGTTTATATTCAAATGATACAATAGAAGAGGCGTGCAAGCATGGGGGTTGGCCGGCCTGTATGAGCAACAGCTGTCTCCAGATAACAATGAAAGTCATGTGGAGACATGGCCTTCACAAAACCAATGCGCTGTCTCACAGAGGCCCTCCAAGCAAAATGCCATACATGCAAAACCTCGAACTGCCATTACAACGAATCGCTATCAAATACAGCCCTATGAACTATACTCCATGGCGATTATACTACTGTTCCATTAAAGGGTAAATTATGCACAAAGTAATATAGCTGTAGATTTCTGTCACATTGATCAGATGCGACAGAAAGCTTACAGATCATTATCCTTACATAAAAGGCAATACTGATTCCCTAACGCAAGTAAACCGCCGCCAAGCAGATCAATCTGTACATAATACAGGGGTGCCCCGATTGACGGTAATACACCCGCGCTACGGAACGTGCATTACACCTCAAAGATGCGGACCGGCGTTTGCTCCAGCGTTAACCGATCAGGGCGCCTGCTGGCCGGGATGATCGGGCGGGTAGCGTGTAGTTATCAAATAATGGAAGGTTTCCATTGTAAATGGCATTTCCTCAATATCGGTTAAAGCCATATTCGCTGTACACAGAGAATATCGTTAAACCAACACTGGAAGACACTGTGACAATACATAATAAACATATCCTAAATTTCTACAACACATCTTCACCACCAACTTCAGCACATCCAGGGGGAAACAACAGTAGGCTGTTTTAAAACTGATATGTTTTGGGGATAAACCCCACACTGCACAGCAGGTGTGGATGGGCATTGAACAACAGACCGATGAGTGGTTGTTGCCACTGAGCCTCAAGCCCGGCCTGGTGGTGTGCGATAATGGGCAAAATCTTGTAGCAGCTCTGGGCCTAGCTGGTTTGACGCACATCCCTTGCCTGGCGCACGTGCTGAATTTGGTGGTGCAGAAATTTCCCGGATATGTCAGAGCTGCTGCAGAAAGTGCGGGCCGTCTGTGCGTTCAGCTGCAGCACGCACGGGTCAGTTGCTCTGCGGAAGCACCACTTCACCACCAACGAGTGGGCCTCCATGCGAGACCTGTGTACCATATTGCCTTGTTTCGAATACTCCACCAACATGGCCAGTGCCAATGACGCTGTTCTCAGCGTTAAAATCCCACTTCTATGTCTCCTTGAAAAAACACTTCGGGCGATGATGGAAGAAGATGTGGCACAGGAGGAGGAGGAAGAGAGGTCATTTCCACGGTTATCAGGCCACTCATTCACAAGTGGCTTGGAGGGTGGGTTCCTGCACCAGCATAGGCCAGGTAAAACATTTTCAAGCCAGGGGACAGTTCTGGAGGATGAGGATGATGATGAGGAGGAGGAGGAACCGTGTTCACAGCAGGGTGGCACCCAACGCAGCTCGTGGGCATCACTGGAGCATGGCTGGGGGGATACGGAGGACACAGATGATGCACCTCCCACAGAGGACAGCTTGTCTTTGCCTCTGGGCAGCCTGGCACACATGAGCAACTACATGCTGCAGTGCCTGCTCAATGACAGCCGAGTTGCGCACATTTTAACTTGTGTTGATTACTGGGTGGCCACCCTGCTGGATCCCCGTTACAAGGACAACGTGCCATCCTTAATTCCCTCACTGGAGCGTGATCAGAAGATGTGCAACTACAAGCGCACTCTGGTAGATGCGCTGCTGAGGGCATTCCCAAATGACACCAGGGGCTCAATGGAAGCACAAGGCGAAGGCAGAGGAGGAGGAGGAGGAGGAAGAGGTCACTAACGCAGCTGTGGCACCGCCAGCACCTCAGAAGGCAGGGTTAGCATGGCCGAAATGCGGAAAAGCTTTGTCAGCAGCACGCCACAACAAACAGCACCACCAGCTGATAGGCAACATCTTAGCAGGAGGCAGCATTTCAGCAACATGGTGGAACAGTATGTGTGCACACGCCTACACGTACTGACTGATGGGTCTGCCCCATTCAACTTCTGGGTCTCCAAATTGGCCACATGGCCTGAGCTTGCCCTTTATGCCTTGGAGGTGCTGGTCTGCCCTGCAGCCAGTGTATTGTCTGAACGTATGTTTACCACTTCCACCTACACCACCACGGTCACCGCCTCCTCAACCTCTAGGCTCCTACTCCACATCCACCTCCTCCTCCAATTTTTTATTTTTTTTATGTCACTTTAAGTTATTTCCCTATCCACATTTGTTTGCAGGGCACTTGTCCTACTCTTACCCCCATTTTGCTTCCTTTTGCAGCCTTCTAGCCCTTTCCATGACTTTTTTACAGCCATTTTTGTGCCCAAAAGTTTGGGTCACCATTGACTTCAATGGGGTACGGTGTCCGGGGTCAAGTTCAGAACGAGTTCGGTGCCGAACCCGAGTGTTTTCACGAGGTTCGGCCGAACCCGACGAACTCGAACATCCAGGTGTCCGCTCAACTCTAATGTTGAGTCCACGGAATATTTCAGTTTTTGCCATAAGTTTTTGGATGACAGAAAATTGTAATTTTAATTAGATATTTCTCACACATTCCATGGGTATATGTGGAATTATACCCCAAAACATATTCTGCTGCTTATCCCGAGTATGGAAATACCACATGTGACAGACTTTTTGACAGCCTAGCCACTTAGAGGCCCCCAAAATCCAATGACCACCTTGAGGCTTTCTAAGTAGTGTTGAGCGAACCCGGACTGTAACGTTCGGGTCCGTACCGAACTTTCGGGTGTCCGTGGCACGGACCCGGACCCGGACATTTCAAAAATCGTTCGGGTTCGGGCCCAGGCCCAGGCACGGTGCCTGTGGGCTTTCAAGCCATGCCTGGGCTTGCAATGTCAGGCCCAAGCGAGTTGTGATGAATCTTTCGGAGTTCCACCAGTAACCTAAAACCCCCGGAGATTCACCGATCCGACAGTTTTTCAGACAGTGTACACCATAAAGGTATGAGCCCTATTCGTCGTCTTATACAAAACCCCATATTAAGGTGTATATGGGTACCTTACACACTCTTTATAGATTAATTTTAATGTTAAAAGACAGTAGGTTTTTGAATACCGTTTTTGACTTTATAAGGCACCTGAGTTGTAATCTCAACTCGCCTGTGGACCTAC